>JADKXX010008506.1:0-379370 GCA_017310255.1 Butorides virescens | reverse complement strand
CCCCCCCCCCCCCCCCCCCCCCCCCCCCCCCCCCCCCCAGCTCCTTTTGCACCCGGCAGAGCAGGGGAATCTGGAAAGTCCTTGCCCCAGTGCAAGCCCTGCTCAGCAACACCCAAACCATCAGGGTGTTAGCAACATTCTTCTCGTGCTAAATCCAAAACACAGCTAGCTGCTAGGAAGAAAAATAACTCTATCCCAGCCGAATCCTGGACACTGACACTGTGGGGATGTACTGTACCTTGCAAGGTTTTTAAATGAAGCAAAGCTTTTTGCAGTCCTGAACAGAAGTTTTTGTAATAATAAAATAGATGTTGCAAACCCCTTTTACCTCGAATTGAGTGGGAGAAGCAACTCTGTGTCATAGAGCTGCATGATTTTGAGATTAAATGGAGTAGAAAATCACCAAGCACCTGATGAAACTCCAGTAAGATGGGAAACTTCTCATTTTTAAGTTGTCAGGTGCTGCTTATCCCAATGAATGGGCCATCAGTCCAGTAAGATTGATGTTTGCTGGATTTAAGTGGTGGGATTTGTGATTTGCTTTTATTGTAACTGGTTTGTGAATGGTTGCAGAACTTAATTAGGTAGATGCAAATTAGTTAAAGAACTGTGCTACAGTACAAAAGAAAATATGAGAACCTGAAATATTGAGCTCAGACAGCAAAGGGTGTTGCTAATAACCAGTTGTTAATGAGTTTTCTCCAAAGGAAAGCTTGTGCGAGTAGGGGCACTTGCTTTGGCAGACTTGGCTAAACATAAACAAAAACACATAATAAAGTTGATGCTAGAAGATACAAAGATAATGAATTTTAGGTGTTGGCTTTGCAAGGATATAGAAGCATTCCGAACATGATACCTAATTGCAAAAAAAAAATCCAGATTTCAGTACTTGATACCTATTTTTTTTTTTTTTTTTTTTTTGCTTTTGACTGTTCAGTGTTTCCACCGTTTGGTTAATTCTTCATCCAATAATGATGCATTCCTTAAAATTGCTTAGAATTAGTGAAAACAAGTTGCTTTGGGATTGTTCCAAACCCCAGCAAAGTCGATGAAAAGGCAATGGGATTTGTACCATATGTCTTTGTTTAGATACTTAATAGGATGACAAGGTACGAGGTGGGTTTTATAATGCAGCAACACTAAACGTGCAAATTATGAGACGAGTATATTTTTGCATATTTTTTGCCATCATTAGTGTAACACATAATTGTAAGTCTTGATTTGAACTGTTGTCAAAGTTCTCGATACGATTTTTTTATCAGTTTTTTCAGTCATTACACATTTGCCATTTTTTAAAAAGTATTCAAAAGTCACTTTAATCCTTTGTTTTATGGAAAAGCCAAGGTCTACTACTGTTTTTCAATATTTATTTAGTTCTCTAGAGATTATGAATTAAATAAATGTAATTGCATATTGATTAAACACTATTAAATCCCCTGGAATAATAGTCAAGTTTTCTTAAATATTGGAAAATCCTTACTGCAACTTTTTGCATCGTTAAAAAAATTCTTATCTATGAGGTGGTTTTATCTACTGGGAACTGGTGCTGGGCTCCACAGGACTGTGAACGTTTGCCTTGACTGGTAATTTGGGGCTGTGTTAATGGACTGGAGTCTTTTGCTGAAACAATCAAAATTTCCAACAGGTTTCGTTTTACTGTTTCCTTTAGTTTTAGTGTTCAAATCAGACATTTTGAGCCATTTTGAGTTTTACTTTGGCTTTGGAGAGCTCAGTGTCTGCTAAAACTTGTGGCATTAAGGGACTGAAATGTTTCTTTGCTAATGTCTTTTAACACTAATGCCTGGAAATGTCTGTAGTTCTCTGATAGGTTTCAAGGGAAATGTAAGGTATTTAAAAAAGGAAAAAAGCAAAAGCTCTGCCCTTTATTCCTACCGTGTGGAAGTGTCAATTTAAAAATGGCAGCTTCTGGAACAAGAACTGTATTTCCAAGAATTTTTATTACTTACTGTATTTGTGAGGGCTCAGGAAGCATTTGTATTAAAAGAGGAGCTGTATATAAAAGCTTTCTGGGGAAACGTGATGCTTTTACATTATATTAAATACCTTTCAGAAAGGATGAGTGCATTCGAAATGTTTGTCCTTTCGGTGCTTAAAAGGCTCAGCATGCACCCATAATTTAGCATCATGTTTTATGTTCTCTGTATATACACATCCCTGGTCTCCGCTCCTTTCCTGCAAGTACGTCTATTTGCATTCATAAATCACTCCTACAGGTTTGCACTAACCAACGAGAAACTCCGTGCAGAGCTTCCTAAGTTAGAAAATACTCTTTAGTCAATTATCTGAGTAATTGCTTTATTTTTTTTTGTTTTTATTAGTTACAGAAATGCATTTTGCATTGTTTTAAAATAAAATATTAATATATATTTTTTTCTAAACCTGTAGTCCTCTAGTCTGGTGCATCCAAATGTTCATTAAGAATAATTTGGATATAAATGGTATTGTACCAGAATTCAGCTCAGAGCACTAATTACCTATAAAAGCTTTGGTTACGCTAAATGTTCAAGTACTTGTTAAAAAAAGACCATTCCCAATCATGATCATCATTAGCATGGATATTGTTAAAGAACATTACAGTTTATTTCAAGGAAGTTCTGACTCAGGGCAAGACAGATCTCTGAAAGCAGAAATGAAAAGGCTGAACTTGAACTCTTCAGGAGAGAAGGGAAAAAGCAAAGCCTAAAATGCCTGGCAGAACTTTTTCAGGAGGATTTGTCTACTGAGTTAGAAAATGGGACCATAAGGACAAAATCCTGTTCTGGGATGAGTACAGTATGTGGAGGCTTGTTAGGTTTTTTTTCTATATATACTTGGGATGTGTAGAGTCTTCCAGTGCAATTTTGCCTGCGTTAGCAGAGAGTGTTTGTAACCCAGCGTGGCTGCCTTCATTTCCATTTAAGAGGTGACAAAACACAAGCTCGGGGTTTGTGTCGGTATGCAGACACCCGGTCCAAACACCGACCTGGTCAAAGGAGTTCAGCGGGCTCAACACAGCTGTAACAAGCCAAGCAGCCCATTAAATTTTGTGCCTATTTTGCAAGCAATCCTTAGTAGCTTGCTGGAAATACTCCATGTAGTAATGGGAAATACTCCATGTAGTAATGTGGAAGCAAACCTACTGGCACTCCTATCAGTGCTTCGACTTTCGTTCCAGCACCCTTAAGTGTGGTGGCTTTTTTTTTCTTTTCTTGTTTAAAGTTATTTTCCTCAATTCAGCACACAGACCCTTTCCCCTAACAAGCAGCTATTTATCGCCACTCCGGACTAGGCAGATCTTCGTCCTGTATTTAGGTATTTATGGTCCCGCTTTATTTTGGTGAGTAGTAGGGTCGTATTCCTGAAAGAATCAGCTGCACAGGCTATTTTGAGGTGCCTTTACTCTCTTATCTAGGTGAATAAAAGTTCATAGTTAAGGTAACGGAGATCCTGCGAAGCTGAGCCTGCACTCTGAAAATAGTGGAAGTAAGCAGATGCGTTTTTACAGTGCTGTAAAGTAAAATCTTTGCAAATAAGCACTAATTACCCCTCTGACAGGGAACAAAACCAAAATCTGTATCAATTTAGGATGCTAGGCTTTCTGTAAGCTGTTTTTTGTGAATAATCCAGTTTATGCATTTATTAACATATACATACATTTTTATAAATCTCGATGACATTTAGGTATTTTATTAACCACAATAAATGCCAGAGAAAATTGAATTAAGAAAGCTTGTAATGTGCTTTACTACCAGTTTTAAAATTTTGCTGAGCTGTAAATGGTCCTGCTTTATATCAAGAATAAATCTGTTTGAAGACTACGGGAGTAATTTTTTTTCCCTTGTTGCCAGAGGCCCCGACCTCTTTGTTGATGGCTGTTTTTTTGTTGTTTTTTTTTTAACAGCTTCTCCTATGTCTTAGTCTTTTTGATTCTCTAGAAATTTGATTTTCCTGCCTGGAGCAGTAGTCACAGTCCCAGCGAGAGAAGGGGAGCCATCTAGGGGATGGTAAAAAATACCTCCCAGTACTGCAAGATGGAGGGTTTAGAGGATGCTGGGCAAAGCTGTAACCGCCCCGACACCACAGACACAAAAAGCATCTGTAAACCTTTCCTCCTATTCTTCCAGTTGTTGCAATCACAATCTCAAAACAGGTTCTGGGTTTCCCCAATATGTGAAAGAAATCTGGTTCCAAAAGTTTTCTTCCAGAGGAGCGCTTTCCCCTTCACTTGCAGAATGCAGCACACAACTTGGGCAATTTGCAGGCAGATGCACCAAACCAAATTTTTCTAGGTTAAAATTCTGGTTTGCTCTTTGGTTTCTGAAGACGCTTGTATAGAAGTTCCATCTCTCCTTCTTAGCATCTTTTCTTATGCCTCCTGTGCATTGTTGCGCTCTTCGTTGACATGTCCTACATGCTTTTGGCTGCTAGTGATAATGTCCTCTTCCTTATGTCAGTGGATTTGTTTTGTTTTTTTTTTTCAATATGTGTATATGAGAAAGGAGGAGCTGGACTTAACACCGTGAGGTTTTTCTTGTGAACCCAATTAATTTTTTCTCCGTTAATGAAGTACAGTGACCTCATTATTTCAGAAAGCCACTTCATTTTTACGGTACCTAATCCAGTGCCTGAGTTGAAGTTAAAAATTGGTGGAGCATCTTTCTGGGTAAAGACACTGATTTAACTAATTCTGGATTAATATCTTAGTTCCCCAATCATTCCTTGGGACTGGCTACATGGGCAAAGCACCTTCTTCCTCTGTGTTGGGCTGACAAAGTCGAGGAGCTCTGAGTTGCTAAGAGCAGAAACCTAGCTGCAGGTTGTAAACGTGCTCTCCGGCGGCAGCCGCTCAGGTTTAGTTAGCAAACTCCCGTTGCTCCTGCTAATTAGAAATGAAAGCTGCAGGACGCATCAGGCTCAGGGTACCACTGAAGGCACCGGCTTAGCTTCGAGCATCTGCTCAAAAGATACAAGGCTGAAACCGAGCGTTCAAGTGAATTCACGATGTGGGGCACGAGATGCGGCGAGTGAAAACACTTTAAGGGAATATTAGTGTAAAATCCGTTCCTGCTGGTGGGCTATAAAAATGAACCAGACCCCAGGGCAGAACAGGTACTCTGGGTATCTGATCCTTTATACCAATGGAGTAGTAGCTGCGTTGGTGTAAAACAGGACAATTCTGTTGATTTAAAAGTATTGGTAAGGGTGTAAACTGCAGGCAATTAAGCAGGCAGAAGGATGGGAGAGTCAAGGTCTCAGAAAAAAATATCTCCATCTTTTATTGTTTGTTTTTTGACTTTGTTTCTGGAGTGCTTAATCAGGGAAAGGCCATATAATTTGTTTATATTGGCTCGGTGGCCTAGTTTGAGGAGCTGTTGACCACCTCACTTAGAAACGCTTCCTTATCTGTTATGTGCATACCCACAGCTTGGAAAGAAACAACGCACTCAACGGCAATGCTGGTGGCAGTGAACATCTTCCATCCTGGAAGCAGAAGATGGCCAAGGTGCCACCAGGCTATTTCATTGTTGTTTGGGCATTGTGGATATAGTTTAACTATCTGCTATTTAATCGAAGTGGAAGATGGAACAAGGGGTGGAAATAACTTCTTATTGCTTCAGATTCCAGTATAATTTAAATCCTGCCTGGGTGGGCCTAGCAATTAGGAAAAATGAGATGGTGAAGTCAGGCTTCTTGTATGATCTGACCCATAAAACGATACGCCATATGACATCTTGATGTATACTGCGTAGAAATCTGTAGCAGAGCTCTGCTTGAGAGGGTTTGTGTTTGGAGTTCAGTTGCGAACAAAGACCACGTTTAGAAACGCCCAGAGCCCTCGCTACGGGCGCCTTCCTCTAAGGAATGTTCCCCGCTTATTTAGGGCATTTGCGTGGTAAACCAGCAAATGTAAAGTCTCTGTGTAGCTGCCAGAAATACACGTGTGAGGTTACTTGATGGTTATTGCAGCAAAGGGCCAGTAAGGGAGGCCGAGCAGAGCCTGGGCTGGCCCGAGTTTTGGTGAGGACCCGGGGTCGGGCGTTGGCGAAATGCTGCCACCGCTCCTGGTAGGGTTTTGTATCTGGGGGGCTCGAGTACATCCAGTATCGACGGTTTGTAAAAGCAAACATTGAGAAGTTTCACCTTGTATAGTCATCTGTTATGCTGGAATCTGATAAAATTTCAGGAATCTTAGTAGAGGTAGAGGAGACTCGTGTTACTTACGCACAGACACGGAAGGGTGAAAAGAGAAGGCATGGCTTTGGGATGACCTGGGGTGCACGATCAGACATTTCTGCTTAGTTACGCTGTGTATGATTGGCAAAGAGACTGCAGACGTGCTTCCTTCATGAGCAGGGGTGGGCCAATGGTACAGAAACAAGCAGCAGAAACTCCCCCCCTTCATCCTGGGGCTGTAACTCACCTGGAGAGCTGTCAGAATCTGGGTGGAAAAATGGTTGTCAAAGCTCTTCGCAGCCCATTTCCTACAGGCACGTCAGCTGCAGGCCGGTCTGAGGACTCTTTCATTTGCTCTAAGAGCCTGGATTGTTTTCGTGAAGATGTAAGCAATAAGGAATGACAGGAGAACCACGCCGAGGTGTATGTCTGTTTTGTTTCTGAAACGTTTCTAGATGAAGAGGAGGTTGGCTGGAGACACACATCTGTCATCTTGGTTTCTGATGAGCACACGTGAACTTCTTTGCCTCAAATATGTTTTATCTTGTCTTATTTTATGTTTCTTCGTGGAAGCGGTGTAGATGTGATAAGCTCGCTTTTTTTTTTTAAGCTCTTAGTGTCGCAGTAGGCTGGTTCAGCAAAGAAATAACCTTCATTTCTGGCATAACGTGAAATGTCCATCATTCGGTATTACTGAGAGTAATGCCCTCTATGATTTAAATGCTTTTATGTGGACATTTGTCTTAAAGAAAGAGCCAGCATTGACCACTTGCTTACTGCATCGCCCCAGAAACCAAATACCAGCTGAATTTTCTTGTCATACTCTCATTTTTATTGTTTTATTTTTTCAGAGTAATGACTAGCAAGGCCTACCTAACATTTGCCATTCCTTCTGTCTTTCTCCTGACACTGGCATTGGTAATGCCCCCTGGCCTCGCTTTGCTGGGCAGTGGTGAATCTTCAGAGCATTTACGTGTCCCGGTACTTATTTAAAGGGAAAATAAAGCAGAGCCAGTGTGACTAAGGTTTGCCTTTTGCATGCATATGCTAGTCTTGAAATGAGATTGCTCTGGGGGGTTTTAAATAGTCTGTCTGACTCTGAACCGAACACCCGTGTGTGGCAGGAGAAACCCCACGACCTAACTTGCACCAAGGCCATGCAGGAGTGAAGTCCTCTAAATGCTGCTGCAGGCCGGCATTCAACACCATGGTATTTTCAATACAAGATGTAAAGGGCTTCAGGGAAAAAAAAAAAAAAATTCAATTTGAAGGTCAAAACAACTGAAATGCAAATACTTTGAGTCTGATAATCTGTGACGGTATTTTATGAACTGTAGCTTTGTATCCCTGGGTCACAGTTTTCCATCATTGATAAATGATTCTCCTAAATCATTTCCCTTCCATAAAACGGGGTGCTCGCCCGGACTACCTGCTGCTGGAAGATGGACTGGGGGGGGGAATTCAGGTGCGTACCCATCGTTAGTGAGGGCGGAGATCACGGGATACCTGTGCAAAGAAGTCCACGGTACGTTATCCTACTGCACAGGCCAGTTGAGTTCACAGAGTACTTGAACTTTAGCTTCCGTCAGATACTTACAATACTTAAAAATGTTTTGGACTAATCCAAAACACTTGAATTAGAATTAAGTGCTTTCATGGTATTTTTTGTAACATCCATCATGCTCTTACTCTATCTTCTTTCTTACTCCCCCAGTCTATAATTATTCCTGGTTTGAAACAGAAAATTTGTACCAAGGCGAGGCCAAGTGTACAGCTGCTACTTTAGCCCTTAAATCCGTAAAATGTTTATTGAGCTGCAACCTATTTAGTGGTGCTGGTGGTGTGAGCGCTGGGCCCAGTGCAAACTGGTCGATCTCCCATTTCATTTGTGTGTTTGTTGGCACCGTAGCTGAAAGCAGCCGGAAATGATGAGCAATACAGATTGCAGCATTCACTCAGGAGGGTTGTCAGAAATGATGGGCTACTACGCAGGCGGTGTGAATGCTTTACAGCTGACTTTACTTGATTTAATATGCCTGCAGGTACACTTAATATTCCTCTTTGCAAATCACTTTGATTGTGGATAACAGACTAGAAAGAAGGCGGTTTCAGGTTGAGGTGGTAACGCCCATAGAGATGTTGCATAACTGCTACTGTCTTCCAAAGGACTTCTTAAAACACCGTCCAGACAACTGGAGTTGCTGAGTTGTCTCCCTGGGATTGGGATGAGGGACTTGGTGGTACCATGACCATGGCAGGGTGGCCAGCTGCCGGCTTGAAGTCCTGTGTAACATGCTCTAGGAGAACCTGCTTTAGCAGAGGGGTTGAACTAGATGATCTCATGAGGTCCCTTTCAACCCTTGCCATTCTGGGATTCTGTGGGTGCAGAAGAGTGACGCGGTGGGAACTGAAGAGGGGAAAAGATACTGGATTTTAAGAGTGAAAATAAGAATCAGCCTCCCTTAAATCCATGGTCAGTCCTTGAATCTGGACTGACTGGAATTAATGAAAGCAAGGAATTTCTCCTAGCTTTCACGCTGTTCCCAACACACCCTGCTGTAGGCTGAAGGAGTTACGAGCTGTGTGGAGAGAGAGAGATGCGGAGGGTTTTGTTAATAATGAATTGTCTGTCTTGATTTGACATACTCTTGCTCTTCCTGTCTAAAATCAGCTGCTTAATATTATTTTCCGTCTTCGGTTTGTACCGACTGGTGTGCTCTAATTAATGTACAATTCAAGTATTTTAACATTCCACTAGTTGCTGTGCGTTTTTAACATGCTAGTTAACCTCTTAATGCTGTTTTGCTTAATAACCTGGCCAATTGCCTCTTATTTACAATGAAGAAATCTCATTAGCGAGAAACACTCTGAAAAATCCTGGCAAAACAGAGAACCGCGAGAGTCAATTGTTGGATTAATGTTTATATTTCTGTTTGAAATTCAGATCGTGTTGCAGGGGTATAGACCTCATCTGAAGATGAGGTTGGCTGCTAGCTTGGGTGGATGGAGTTTGGATGGTTTCACTCCTGTCTGCAGGCTAGTAAAATTCAACTAAATGGCAAATCACCAAGGGATTTGGAGCATCTATTTCCCCTAAAGATGCTGTGGTTTGGCTCTTTGGCATTTTACTCTGCTAATGAAGGACCATGGTCTACCTGGAAATCTGTGAGTCACCAAGACTATTCTTGGGCTCAGTTTGAAGTTGTAGAAATGCAGATGGCTCATTAAGATACCCCATTTTTTCTTCATTTAGAGACTGACATGCCAGAGGATAGCTGTGCTGCCCAGCCAGGCTTGTCAAATGGCTCTGGAGCTGGGCTCATTCCACCCATCTCTGGAGAACCTTAAAACTTTCTCATGCCCCTCTCTGTCAGAGCTCCCAAAAGACCACTGCTTTATTTACTGCTTTTTTTTCATAAAGTAAAGGCTGAATAAATCACGTTCATTGGTAGATTTAACAGGAATGCAGCCTAGAAATGGATTCTTGCAAGTTTTATCTCAACGGCTAAATGATGAGCTATTAAAAAAACCCCTTTTTTATGTTGTCTTCAGTATAATGTAGGACGAAGCAACCTCTTGGGTGGTGCCCTGGTGTGGGGTATCAGCTGGTATTTGTTTCATAAACAATACCATAAAATCCCTTTATCTTTTTCCATCTTGTCTACCCAGTAAGGCTAACGACACATCTGGCCTCGGAAGCAGCGGTGGCCCGTTCTGCTGAGCCCCTAATACTTTGAGAAGACAGGATGAGTTTAAAACGTTTGAGATACCAATTTGTCCATTTAATGAATGCAGAGCAAGATAAATAACGCATGTATGCATATGTCACTGGCACTTAGGCATGTGCATGTCAGCGTTGATGAAGTAGGGAACTTCCAGTGGTTTGGCTAGATTAGTGCTCGTCTCTTCAGCGAAGCAATGGGGGGTTCATTTAACACAGCATCATCAATTTCTGTTAGGACCAGATTTTTTTTTTTTTCCCCTACTTGAAGCAGGTCAGGCTTGAGAATTGATCCAAATAAAACGTGCGCGTAGCCCAAAAAAATTCAGTACGTGCGTTTCTTCTGCATGGGGCACTTCTACTCAACAGCCTCTTCAAATGAGAAGATGGGAGGGTTACGTGAGCTGCGGTGATGTTTTGTGCCTATGGAGGGGTGTGAGGGAAGAGTTGCTTTCTTTTTTTTCTTTTTTTTTTTTTTTAAAGTGTGTTTTAACAAAATGGACACTTGTTGCATTTGATCACAAAAGCACTTCTTAATGTGATATTCAGGAACACCATTTTCTTCTCTTGGGCAGCCATAGTTCACAGTTGCTTTGGCAGTTACATTCTATTTAATCTGTCAATTTTTCTCACATGGTGTAGCTGCTGTGAAGGAAATTGGAGCCGTTATACTATGTGCTTTGATACAGTTTGTAAAACGCAAGGTGGGAGACAGTAAACCAAACACAGCACGCCAGTAATTTCTTTAAAATCGCTGATGTTCCAGCGCTGTGATTCTCCATCCTCGGGAGCTGTCACCATGCCTCATGGAAGAGGGTTGCATTGTTTAAATGCTTCGTTTTCAGTTGCTTCGACGTTTTGGTGGTGCCTATTAAATACACTCCGCGGTGCTCGGAAGCTTTCAGCCGGTTTCTCGTTGCTAATGACTCTGTTCTCTACCTGCTCTGATTTGCCTGTGATATCGCAAGTCAAACCCCTCCGTGCGGATGCCCAACGCAGAGCTTCAGCTGCAGCTACACTAATTGATCTTTGAAATATTTTTCCTGATCAGATCTGGCCTTTACAATATATATGAGTAATAGCAAATGCTCTTTCTGTGGCGAGAAGCTGCCTCGTTCCGCAATCCTGAAGGGCTTCCATAGCACAGATTAGCAGTGAGGATTTCTGATTTATGGTGGTCATATTGGTGGCCAAGAAACGGTGGGCATAGGCTGTCACCATCCATGGAGGTAAAGGGGTTGCATGTGAAGTTGTTGTAAACTCCTCAGTTACTGTAAAAAAACCGAAAAAACCCCAAAAAACCCCAAAACCAAACAAAAAACCCCCACCCCAAAACCCAACCAACCAAACAAAAAACCCCCCCCCAAAACCCAAAAAACAAACAAAAAACCCCCACAAAAAACCCCAAAGCAAAACAAAAAAAACCACAAACAAACAAAAAAAACCCCTCAGCCTTTGTAATTAATAAATATAATGTATTGGACGTGGTTGCCTGTGTTCACATTTCACATCTCAGGAATATAGAAAATGGAAGAAGTTCCTGTTAGAATTTAGCAATATGCTGAATCGATCGCAGCGGTATGGAAAACTTCGTCAAATGCCAGGGTATTCCCAAGTGCAGCATCTGTCAGCTAGAAAATGTTACACCGCTTTCCTAGAAACTGTTCCCAAAATGGACTTGTGCGGGGGCTTTAGTGTTATAGCTGTGTTTCTTGGAACAAAATATGTTTCTCTCCTTATTTTCCAAATTGATAGAGTGCAGCATCTCTTCCAGCTCTTGGACCTAAACTCTTGGACTCCAGGCAGCTGAAATTGTGAAATGTGGGAAACTGAGGCGCACGGTATTTTCAGTGTTATTTGGCTGAATGCGCGCTTGAAAATGGTCATGAGTAATGATTTGGTTTGTTTAGTTATCTTCCTAGAATAATAGAATCCTAGGTTGGAAGGGACATCAAGGGTCGTCTGGTCCAACCTCTAGTCCAACCTTTGACTGTTCTCATTTGCTTCTGCAATGTTTTGAAAGAATAGGGTGAAGATTTCCCATTTGTCGCTTTGTAATTTGTGAGGAAACTTTGTGTATGCTGAGAATCACTTGGAAAGCACTTTTTATTTCTAATGGTAGCTTTTGCCATAAGGAATTGTGAATTTAAACTTTGTTCTTCTAAGATAGGGTATCCTTCTTCAGGGGAAGGATAGTGTTAAACTTCAGCCAAATCTTGTCTTTTATATGGTTTTACAACCTTCCCAATTATTTTTGGCAAAGCCTTTTCTTTAGAATAGTCTGTATTATAGATATATTCTAAAGGTTGTTTTCAGTCTTATCCTAGTAATCACATTGGGCTTTCTATAGGGGTATCCAGGTATAGAATGAAATATATTGATGGAAGTGTTATAAATGAAAGTCAGAATATTCACTGTTTTTTCAGTAAAAAATCCTGAGCCCCCTGCTTTGGGGATGTTGTGGGCTCCAGTCTTGGTTGGAAGCTCACCATTTCTCCTGGAGCCATCATGATTTAGAAGCCCTGTAGGGAATGTATTGGTTGATCTGTGGTTTTGGTGGGTTTTTTTTGGTTTTTGGGTTTTTTTTGGGGGGGGGGGGTGGTGGTGTAGTGTCTTTTTGGTTTTTTTGGTTTTTTTCTGTCCATGGAATAAATACACTTTTTTAGATGGTATTCTAGTACACTTCCATATTTTTTAAAAAAATTCAGTGGTGGAAAAATAGAGGGATAACTCTACATAATGCTTTACATTGTAGGAAATACTTGGTTGCATTTTTGATTAATGAATAAACATGCTTTATCTTACATGAGTATTATCATTTTCTAATGCTTCCACATCCAAGTAACGGTGACTTTTGTAACAACTCAGTAAAACCAAGGCAATCTGAACAAGCCAGCAAGAAGCTGTAAATTCTGTGTATTTATTCAGTGTACGTTTCGCAGAGCTGGTGCCAAATTCGGCATCTCTGGCAGAGCCCGATGCAATTTCCCTGAAGTTAATGGAATTACACCAGGTCCGAGCCTGACTTCTGGTCTCTCTCCGTGACCTCTTGCTCATCTTTGCTCTGAAATTCCCGTATTGCAGTTTTCAGATGAGTCTTCACGTGTCAGTGTACGGGTGCGTATCCAGGGATTTTAGTTCTTGCTGCTGACCTTCACAATGTACTTCTATTGATATTGCTAAGCTTAATGGTACGTTAATTTTATGCAAATTCTATTTTTAATTTACTGTATTATTATCTGCTAGTATACCATACTCCTTCTGTAGCACCTACTGACATAAATTACACTGAAGCAATTATCAGTATGAATTCAGCTCTGCGCATACCACTGTGTTTTCAAATTATTAATGCTACTGCTCAGAACAAATGCACAAATCTGCGGTTAATTGGTCCTTTTTGTAGGATGTTCTGAGCATGTTTTTATAAAAAAGGCACTAAACATTCCTACTGACTAGATAAGAACATTATCTACCTACTTGTTCTGCATGAATTAGAGTTTTTCCCCCGTTAAAGTATTATACGCACACAAAGAAACCTCGAAATAACTTTGAAGGCTTTGCAAAGCCGAAAAAAAGTTAGGAATGGTGCCTATATGACTGTGTTTCGGTCACAGTGTATTTTTTTTTTTTTTTGCGAAATAATAGTCTTTAATGACATATTTTCTATAGACCTGTCACCTTGGATGTTCCTCCTGTGCGGAGGCTCTGGTTGTCTTCAACAGGTTCCTGCAAGGGTCACCCGAGAGCCCTTCTCTTCCAGCTGCCTTTGAAGCCTCTAAATCCTTGCATTTCCTTATTCTGCTGCTGTCACATCTCAACTTGGTTTATTTGCACCTGTTTTAAAGAGTGGAGGGGGGGGGATGGAAAAAAAGTGCCCTAAAATCAAAAGGAAGGGTAAGGCTGAGGAGTGGGCAGCGTGTTGGGTGGCTGGGTCGTGCTGTGGTTGACCTCCCATCACCGCCGCGTGGGCCAGGAGCTGTGACACGGCTGCCCCCAGCCTGGGCTGGGTGAGCAGGGCTATTACTGGCCAAGGCAGCTCTTGCAAGAAGCTTGAGTGCTTGTCAAAAAAAGCGGGCGTGCACCAGGGAAATCACTCTTTCCATTTTGATTTCGTAAGTGCGCGTCGAATTCTGATTATTCCTGTTTAGGGTCTGGTGTTAAAAAAAGCCTGCTATGAAACTAAACCCATGAGCACCAGCTTGGCCCCAAACCTGGGTATGAAGAGGAAAAACGAGCAGAGAAGCAAATAAAGTCTGTCTGAACCAGGCTGCTGGTGATGTCTCATTGCACTGATGAGTTGCTCGGCGTAACTACGGAGATGCGAAGGGCTGCTGCCCCGCCACCCCTGTCCAGTGCTCCCTTGAAGCATTTCCCTCAAAATCCATGAGGTTTTTTTCCATGGGTGGTCGTGGAAGGCTGGTGTGAGGCTGGCTCCAGGGGTCACCGTGCTCCTGTGACTTGGCCCACTGGGACCAAATGGTTTGAGATTTATTAAGGTCCTCTCTTGGAAGTGTAGCTCTGGTACTTCATTGTGTCTTTACATCGCACGGCGTGGAGAATAATGGATTGAAATGAGGGTTGCAATATGAGCTGCAGCTGTTGAAAGGGAAGCTTAAAGGTCCCAATATGGAAATTTCAGTCCCAGTGTGACATGTAATCCTCCTACTCTCATATGTATTAAATTGTTGTCGTGTACTGATTCATCCCAGCTGCTGCGGGTTTGTCTTAATAAGAACTCAATGTAAATGCAAAGTTCTTTATCGCAGTTTGTGCTGTTTATACTGAAGTGTCCCCAGTTTCCTACAGGCTCCCACACAGAATGCAGCCGATCGTATCCTTGGATCACTGGAGCTTTTCGTGCATTGTAGCTTCAAATGCAGCATTACTTTCCTGACAAAGTATTTAGTAGCCATGGGGGGTTTCCCTCTGTTTCAATAGGAAATAATGAAGATGAGCCCCAGCCCTTGGGAGAAAGTCCCTTTTGGCATTTTTCACAGTGACTTTCTGCCAAATTCTGAAGAGCTGAGTGTGCCTGGTTAGATGTAATTCCCTGATTTTGGACTCTGGTAGAAGGATTTTTTTTATTTTTTTTTTTTAAGGCTGGTCTAGTTAGGTTTAAGCTGCTCCAGTGCCACAGAAAGAGAAATCTTCTCAACATATTTTCCGTGGGAGAAAACCCAGGTGCAGGTTGTGCCAAGAGCAATATTTATGGCTCCACTGATTTTTTTCAAAAGCCTTTTTGAAGTTGGTGTTGCTCTCTCTACCCCGCCGTTGTCTGGGGATAACGTTCACTACTTAATCTTGTGCTAATGCTCGGAGTCTTTCAGAAATAAATTGTGGCTTATAATCTGTTACGAGAATTTTGGATTAATATGGCTTGCAAATAAGAACGCTCATTTCTAGAACATAAGCTGGAACTGTAAGTGGAAAAGTAATTAACTTCAATAATCTTTGTATGTTTCTTTTCATAAAAACAAATCTGCTGCTACAGTCTGTCATCCAGCGAGTGGGGGTTCTGGTAGCTCTAACATTTATGACTTTCCTGAAAGTCTCTGAATGTGCTCCAAGGTATCCTAAGGATAGCTATGTGCATACTATACGCTTGCTTCTGCCTTGGAGTCCTTCCTAATTTTGAAGATATCACCCTGAAGAATTACATGAATCAAAATGGTCTGGGGTTTGGGTGGTTTTTTGTGGTGTGTGGTGGTGGTTTTTTTTTTTTTATGAAAAACATTGGCTACGTGAGGCTCACTTTACCCTTTCAGAATGGCACTAGTGTTGTTGGTTGACCACGCAACACATTCCGTCAAACTTTCTTTCTCTGACCACTTTTATTATTTCCGCAGTTGACTTTCAGGGAGTGAAGTTCATAACAGGTCGGTACCTTCCAGTATACCTTCCTATTTCTTTTGTAAGTTGTTTTAACTTTGGAGGGTATCTACTGCTATTTGAAAATTGAAAGAAAATTATATTGGTTGTAGCTGAAGCTATGAAATCCAGTTAAGAAAGGTACTCAGGTGTCGGGACCCTAATAATGGCTCTAAGAGGAGGCAGGTTGTCTGCTGGTGGTGGGGCTGAATAAGCAGGCATGAGGGCCTCAAGAGGTGTATTTTGAGATGAGGTGATAGCTGTAGTCGTTGGTAAAGATATTAAAGTAGGGGAATTGCCAAAAAAGGAAATAAAAAGAAAAGTAAGCTCAGTCTAGAATCTACTTGGGGTCTCTGGTATCTATCGTACGCTTGAATGAACTTGAGAAAACACATGGATGTTCTCCATGTGTGTCTTTATTGAGGTCTATCCAACTGTAGCATCAGTGAGAGATTCTGTATTTTATTTGATAATACAGCTGTCCCTACACAGTGGCCCATATACTTTGGAAAATAGCATATATTCTTAAGTTCTTCTCTTACCCCCTTTTTGTGAAGGGGAGGTGCAATGGCATGGGCTGCAGGAATAAAGAAACTGGTACTGGTGAAATGAGGTTTTATTTGCAGTTCTCTGATAATGACCTTGTGAAGAGATACAGATGTACTTCTGGTATAATACATTTATATAAAAGCTCCAAAGAAATCAGATCTATGGAGTTGCAGAAAACTTGACTACAGTATTGGGGAGACCCTTCCCTGCTGTTTTTCTTCTGGCAACCACGTTGCCCACTTGATTCACCAAAAAGTGCGTGCAATGCATGTATGGACTTCTGTGCTTATTTAAATCATGCTTGTATCTTCCTGCTTGAGAGAACTCATTCGATGTGTATTTGGACAGCCCTGTTAAAATGCTTCAAGTCCCAGGATGTCTTTTAAAAAAAAAAAATAAAAAAAAAAAAAAATCCAAAATTAATATATTAGCTGAAATTAATTCAGCACAGAAGTTGTTGCACATCTTGGGGCCTGCTCGCTCTTATACAGCTGTGACATAGCTTCCCAGATGGCACAATTATCTTTCTAAAATATTGTGGAAAACTTTCATTTGTCATTTGGATTAGTGCAGTGAGCTTTCCGTAAACACAGGCAGGGAGATCTGCCTATCTGTGTTCTTCATGGCAGTAATTAGCAGTAATTCACTTGGAATCAGAAAAACATTTTACAGGAATAGGGAAGAAGCCAACTTCCACTTTTGAAATCACTGTCCCACATGGGTGGATCTCAGATCTTTGACATATAACCAGAGCTTTACGTGATTTGCTTTTTCTGAAGAGTGTCTTATGTTCTCCTAATTGGACTGCCAAGGTTCTGACATGGTGGGCATGTTTTCAACATGGACTAGACTGTAACGTTTACAGTAATGTCTTGAATATAATATGTCGGGTGATAAAAATGGGGCTGCTTATTCACTCTCCTGTCAGGAAGGAAGCCATGGTAGAGAATGTACCTTTTGTATAAACAGCATCGGGCCCATTTTGTATCTCATATATGAATTTATAGAAATGTTTTTGCCTAATCATGCCTGAAGTATAAATGATGTCCCAATTCTAAAACATAATGCTGTTTACATTAAAAAAAAAAATAAAAAATGCTGGGATAAAGCCCTAGGATTAGAAAAAGATTGCTTTTGGATTAGGAAAAGAAAAAAAAAAAATCCAGAAGTTTTATTAGACTTGTTTACCACATCTCTTTAGTTTTTGTTTTTAGGACTTGGTCTGTACAAGCCTAAATTTGAATAAGAGAAGTCATCTACAATAGTGGAGTGTTGAATGGTCTTGTGCAGAATGATAATCTGGCTGGTGGTCCTTATGAGCAACTTGGGTTTCACCAAAATTCACTTTCTACCTGTGGGGAAAAAAAAAAAAATAATCAAGTTTGACCTTTGTTACCTGAGAGGACAGGTAGATACCTGCAGAATTACCACGTTCCCAATTTACAATCTGTCCTTATCGAATGAAGCGGTACCTTAATGAGCAGCGGTGTGACACAAAGGTGTGGGAGAAAATAGGATGTGGATTGGCAGATGCTTATTGGAGGCATTCTGCACTGCTGCTGAGCGCAGCCTGGTTTGCTTTTTGTTCTTCCCTTGTTTTAGGAGAAAAGCTGCTTTTCTGCAGCTGCAAAGAGGATGTCTTTTTTTTTTTTTTTGGTTGATGGGTTAAGTATTGGAAAAATGAAATACAAATAAAATAATGCACTTTATAACTAAAAATAAAACCACTTTAGCCATACGAATTCAGTAGATGGAGGCTCTAGGAAGGGAATAATATCCTCCAAGAGAAGAGGAGAAAGGGCATTTCTCTGCAGGTAAATTCGTGCCTTTGGTCCACTGAGAGGTGGGAGTCCAAGTGTTTTCAAGTACTTACGAGAGAAGATTATGATGGAGAAACCTCTTGGCCAGATATGTGCACTTGACATTTTGCTGAGTGAAATAGAGTTGGTAGGACAAGATAGTACTGACTGTGTGGAAGTTATCCAGTCCTTAAATTTGATTTTGATTCTGGCAAGAAACTGAAGGCACTGACTTAGACAACAAACCACCTGTAGGTGGTGAGCCTGGTAACAAGCAGGGAAGGAGAAGTCCTGTCTGAACACCTCAAGCTATGCCTAAATGTCCGTGACTGGGAATTCTTTTTAATTTAAAAAGATAAATTCATCAAAAGAAAACTGCTTCCCCCCCCCATAAACACACATTTTAGTTTTCATTTGGAAAAATATCTTTGGAGGGTATTCAAGAATGGCTGAAGTTGGCAGAGACCTCTAGAGACCATGCAGTCCAACCCTGATCAGAGCCGGGACAGCCAGAGCAGGTTGGCCCAGGGCTGCGTCCAGTTGGGTTTTGAGCATCTCCAAGGATGGAGAAGCTACAACCTCTCTGGGCAGCCTGTTCCAGTGTTCAGTCACACTCACAGGAATAAAGCGTTTTCTTATGTTTAAATGTACCAATAAGAAGAGTTTGGCTCGGTCTTTGCAACCCCCCATCCCAATGAGATCTCCCCTGAGCCTTCCCTTCTTCAGGCCAAGCAGCCCCAGCTTGCCCAACCTCTCCTTGCATGAGGGATGCTCCAAGCCCCCAGCCATCTCCATGGCCGTTTGCTGGACTTGTGACTCGCCCCTCTATGTCCCTGTCTCTCTGGTACTGGGAAGCCCAGAACTGGGCATGGGGATGAGACATCACAGAAAAACCCTCCATGCCAAGTTTTTGTTAGGGTTAATCAGTAGTAAAAATGGCATTAATGTAGTCTACGCATCTGAGGGAATGGCTATTCTGGAACAGATGACCTTCACTTGCTTGCAGAAAGCTTCCTGGAGAAGGAGGTTGTCCCAATACAGGCTGGTTTTTATTTTTGGGAGCAGAAGGTGCATTGGCAGGAGAGGAAAACATTTCCATATATAGGCTTATCATTGATATCCTTATTGTGAGAGGGCTGGGAAATTACACACTTCCAAAGGCCTCTGGGGCAAATACGGTGATAGAATTTGTGAGGACTTCTTTTTCTTATCCACAAGGCCATCCTATATTCCCATAATAATTTTTTTTTTGTGGATTTTTTTGATGGTCAGGTGCAACTTCATTCTCCCTGGAAGTGGTTGCATCTCGGTCAATTAATGGAGCTCATGAGAGGAGGTTAAATGCTGTGCAAGCTCGTTTCTAAGTGTGCAGTTTTAGCTCGTGATAACCAAGGGGGTCAACTTGGCATCCGGGTGGTCACCTCAAGGGCTCCCACCATGACACGAGCCACTCTGCTCCAACTGCAGCGCATAGCTCTCCGCTGCCAGCTCCGTGTTCAGGAACAATAAATACAGTTTTTTTCATCCCAGTAATGAGTTTTCTGCAGCAGTGTGAAAACTCCAGGGTTTCTTGTTATCAGAAGATAATCATATTCTGGCCGTGGTACTTATCATGCCTGTTAAACGTCCCAAGGATGCGATTATTTTCCTGAGATCTCTCTAGCCTGTTAAGCTTTGTTGTTTACTTACAGTGGAGAAAGCATTTGTAGTCTCTGAGGTTGATTTTTATTCATTGTGATAATGATGGGAATAAAGTGACCGTTTGCTTGCTGGTATCAGGCAGCCGGATTAAAGCCCAAAACACATTAAACCAGGTATTGGAGAAAAGTGAATGTATTTCAATGACCTCTCCTTCTTCTGGGTATTTCAGCAGCTTCCAGCATGCAGATGGTCTTCACCAGGCAAAGGTAATAGGAATTCTAGAGATGAACACAGACCTTTGTATCC
Source organism: Butorides virescens (assembly GCA_017310255.1). Lineage (NCBI taxonomy): Eukaryota > Metazoa > Chordata > Aves > Pelecaniformes > Ardeidae > Butorides > Butorides virescens. The sequence goes on along the minus strand of JADKXX010008506.1, from coordinate 359,312 downwards.
AACCAACCTTTCCTTCCTATAGAAAACTTAGGTTGGTTCTTTAACACCGTTACGACACCGCTGGGCTTTCGGAAGCTGCCTGGAACTTGAGGCAGCAATAAAGTGTTTTAACAACATTAAAGGTACCCAAGCTAACAGACTGGATTTCAGGAAAAGAGCTATTTTGAAGTATATTGGCATGTTTGTAAGCAAAATGCCCTGGGAATACATGATCTCCTGGCCTGGAGTTAAGCAGAGAGAAATTTATTCTAGCCTCTGCTACCGCTGTACTCCCAAAGCAGATCTTCCCAGTGTCCAAGGCTTCTGACCCGCTGCGTGGGCATCGTACCGGTCAGGGGTTTCTAAGAACTGCAGAAGAAAAAGGTTCACGTGTTCAGATTTTATAAAATATTATGTAGAAAGAGATCCTGAATACACGACTTATCCTGCTGTTATAATGCTCTACTGGGCTGGTCTGGTGAGGATCTGGTAAGTACCTCTGTGTGCTTGAGGAACTAATTGCGTTTCCAGAGATCAGCAAGAAAATTTAGGTATCACTGAGGAGGTTGTGACTAGTGACAGTCTCTTAATTACTCTATGATGAACAATATCTATTAAATATTTTTTTTAAGTTTAATGAGTTAAGTATGAATGTTGCTGGGTTTTTAGCTTTAAAAAAAGTCCTTGAAAGCAGATTTGTAATTTGTTTAGAAATAACTTCTCTAGGCACTGTATTTGCTGGCGCACTCGTAATTATGTGAGGTCAAATTCTGCTTATGTATGAACTGAGTTTACGTGGAATGAGAATTTAACCCAGCTTCCTGTCCCCATCTTCAGTTGTATGCTTTGTCACCCCATTACTTGACTTTTTTTTCTTTTCTTGTATGGATCTAAATGTGATTAAATATTTCATACCTTACATAACTTTGGGGGAGAACTCAGTTGAAGCCAGGAAGAGACGGTACCCTAAAAACCAGAAAATACTTAATTACTGTGTGTTGGCAGAGGTACAGTAGGAGCTGCAACCATGAACACTTTTAAGAGTGAATTAGATACGTGTTTTAGAAGAAAAAGAACTGTGCAGAATATAAACAGCATCGACGTGGTCAGGCTGATCAACACAGGCTGCCAATCACCTGAGAAAGCTCTGCTGAAATGAAACCTTGCCCCATTTTTGGTCCAACCTCAAAGAGTTCCCAAGGGATTGTGGTTGAGGTGGGTCTTGGACTGGAGCTGAGGAGCCGACGTGCTCCCAGTGAGTTGCGTGGGCGCCCGGTTTGCTGCCCACTGGCCTGGTGGGTTTGTCACAGGAACCAGCCCCGCTTTTGCACCGCAGCATGGCGCTTGGGAAAACAGAAGAATGCAGTGGTTAATGTAAAAAATTTGGGGATATTTTGAAGATATGGAGGCAGGTCAAAGTTATTTTTGGAGAAAGATATGCAAAATGTCCTGAAACCTCTGCTTAACTAGTAGAAGCAAACTTCTCACTTAAGAATAAGATGCAGTGTATATACTTTTATATACATATATATAGAATTGTATGGGAAGTAGCACTGAAGTGTTGATGCAATAAATTATGAATACTTTTCAATAAAAATAAATACGCCAGTGCTGTAGACTAATGCATGGCATAGAATCGTAGAATCATTTAGGTTGGAAAAGCCCTTTAAGATCCCCCAGCCCAACCGTTCCCCTACCCCTGCCATCCCACCCCCAAACCCTGGCCCTCAGCACCGCCCCTGCCCGGCTGTTAAATCCCCCCAGGGCTGGGGACTCGACCCCTTCCCTGGGCAGTCCCTTCCAGCCCCTGACAGCCCTTTGGGGAAGGAATTGTTCCCCATGCCCAACCTCACCCTGCCCTGGCACAACTTGAGGCTGTTTCCCCTCATCCCATCACCTGTTACCAGGGAGAAGAGCCCGACCCCCACCTCACTACAGCCTCCTCTCAGGTACTTGTAGAGGGCGTGCTAATATACGTGTTGATTTTTGAGGGGGTTGTCTGCTAGTGAGCCTTCTCAATAGGGGAAAAAATGAATGATAAACGTATATGGCACTAGTAGAGTTGTGTAAGGGAAGTGAGCACCGTACCATGTTAGAATGTAAACCTGCACCTCCAGGGTGAGCTTGTAGACAGGGCAGAAAGTTTGGATAAGTGACATTCCCATGTTTATCTCTTCTGTGCACTGTGTATCTCTATATAGCGCATAGAGGCAATGCAAAGTTTAACCTACAGGAGGTACGAGACACGTTTGAACAATACAGACCTCTGAACTGATGAAATTTCAATCGCAGTCCTTATCAGTCAGAGGACTCCTTTTGAAGGAGAAAAGTGAAGCAATAGTTTCATTTTACTCATTACTCTAAAAATAATTTTCTTATTCATCTCCTAAGAAGCATTCTGTGCATGATTTCGAAATTTCCCCCTAAGGATCATCTTTTAAACGTCATCTTTTTTCTTCTTTTAACATGAGGTTTGATGCAGAGATCTTCAGACATAAAGGTAGCCACGGCTTTTGTCACGTTATCAGGGAAACACATTAATTCTTCTGCTCAATATTTTTTTGGTTAATCAGAACTTTATGTTAATGCAGCATATTACCTGCTGAGTTGTAGATCTGTGATATGCAACTGGCCCTTGAGTCTTCGTTGAAGGTCAGCCCGCAAGTGGGAAACGTGGTACACGAATCCTGCCCAGGTATCGGATAGGGAATGTCACCCAGTTCCTCTGGGGACCTTCCTGCAGGGGTGGGGACTTGCTGCTTGGGAGACCCTGTGTCCCAGGTAAGATTATCATACTTCTTGGAGCTATGGTGGAGAGCATGAGGTGGAAAACAGGCTTACAGGACGTAGGAGGCAAACATCCCCGTGCGGTGTTTGAAAGGAAGCTCCTGTGCTAGTGTGGAAGCAAAGCACAACTGGGCAAATCAGATGGCCCACTACAAAGAAAAGTAAAATTTAGCTTGAAGATCCTGCGAGACCCTGCCAAGTAGGAAGCCTGAATGACAAAAACAGTGAATATTCTTCTGACGGGGACCTGAAAGCTCAAAGTCACTAGGCTTTGTCATTGATAAAGAAAGATTATGCATTAGTTAATTAACCATATATTTAATAGTTAATTAACTGTATATTTAACCAGATGATCTTTCGAGATAATGCTTTTGCTTCTGCTTCCGGAGTGCCAGTTCAAAACCATTTTTCTTCTGATAAAAGATACAAGTTAGAAAGTGAGATTAGATTTTACACACATATAAAACAGGGTGAAAGAGCACTATCAAATCTACCTAGGTATCGGTGTAAAAAAAAAAAAAAAAAAAAAAAATCGATGGGAGAGATGTCTCTTGAAGAGATGTCTCTTCTTCGGCAGAAAGCGGTTCTTATTACCAAAGGTGCCATGGATCAGAAGTTAGCTGCTGCAGGGAGGGCAGATGAAGAAGATGCTATGCTGTCAGATGAGACCTTGTGCTTTTAAGCTTCAATTCTATTATTGATTACAACATCTCTGTAATAAATCAGGTACAAGCTTGCATTTAATTTTCAAAGACTGCAAATTCTGTTTGTTCTACAACTTCTGAGTGACATAAATCTTTTAATGAATGTTAAAAAGATTGTTTCTCAGATAGTAACCAGTCATTCATAATTGTCCAAGGAATTCACTTGTATTTAGAACATATCATGTGTTGGATGAATGGAAATTTGTCAGTTGTCAACATACTGTGATTTTTTTTTTTTTCTGGTTCTTTTTTGTCCTTTCCTGAGATGTAGAAAAAAACAATTCAAAGTTTTATTAAGTACTTACTTGTCATAATGGATACCTTATCCTAGTGCTGTTTTACAGACTGTAGTGATTTACAGAACAGTCAGGCTGGATTTCCAAGTTGTCCATCAAGAAGAGTTACCTACTTGAATTTGATAGGAGACAAAATGCCCGATTTTCTTCCTACCTTAACGTGTGCTCTGACGATCTGACCATGCATCTTGACTGGCCCTACATTAGTAACACTGCATCCATCCTTTCAGATATCAAGTGCTCAGAAGTAATGCTTCCCTCCTGTCCTTTTCCCTACATAAACTCTGAGGGGAAACAAAAACTTATTTCACGGTAAATTCTTCCAGGATACACTGATCCTGCGTGGCGGGTAGCCTGGTGTTTTGTTCCGGGGTGCTCAGCTGCGGTGTACAGAGGGACCAGCGACTATTCCAGTAGTGGAAAATACAATTATAGTTGTCTAGGTTGTGAAGGGCCACCCTCTCCGGTTGTGCGGTTGTACTGTTGTATCGTTGTACGGTTAAATGAGAAGAGAGCACGTTGCAAATGAAGCTCAGTATTTAAACTAGCTGGAGTGAGATGTGCGTAAACACCCCAAGGGAAGCTATAATTACTCGTCCAATTATTGGTTACCCTAAGAATGACTTGTTACCTCTCACAACCGTGAAAAATATGTTTTAATTTTTCATTGCTATTTTTTTAATCATGTTTGTACTCTTTGCTAGACCAGTAGGTATCACAAGGGCCTTCAGAAATAACTCCTAATACATAAATAACGGAGCTGGAGCGTTAGACTCCTCTTTCTTGTACAGCTGTGTAGCTCATGCGAAGCCAAATGTCTATCCTATTTAATTAAATGCCGTCTCTGCCCCTGTAGTGATTGCTTCAACTGGATGTTGTTTGCCACTAAAAAAGTATCATATTTGGAAAGTGTCTGATGATGTGATAGCAGAACCTTTTTAATGAATCCCACTTAACAGGGTGAATCAGTTTGGGCTAGGCATGATTAAGTTTGTGATCAAGAGCTTGACTAAGAATTTTATAGTTGATGTTGATTAAGAATATTGGATGATAATTAATGCATAACTCCTGTCTTTTACGTGTCTGGGGAATCAAAATAGCTGAGAGCAGCACTAGAAAACAGTGGGATTGCCAGCTTGTTTGAAGCATTTAGCTGAGCAGTTTTATGCAATTCATAAATTGCTTGTGGACAGCAACAAGAAGGGTGTCTTCCATTTAAGTCCATCTCTTTGTTAATTATCACAGGGACCAAAAGTCCCATGAGGGTGGGGAGGCTCAAACGTCTCCAGGACTCAATTTATTTTCTTGAATAAATATTATAATGTAACATTTCAAAGGCTTCCTCTCTCCTTAATTTCTAGGACTGAAGGAGTAGAAGTTTGGGTTCATGATGTATCTCTTGCCATTTCCAGCTTGCACTCGTGGGCACATCTGCAGTGCAATTAAACTTCAGTTGGTTCAGAGTCTTCATTTAATTTCAGAGAGGGACCTGCTCAGTATCCATGAGCATGGGTGAAAATACCCCTTTGAGTTCAGAGGATTCAGATAGGGCATTTTTTGGTTTTTATTTTTGTCTAATCTTTTTTAATAGAAACATATCTCACTGCTAATGATATAATGTATTCTTTTTCCTGCGGAAGACAAACAATAAGAGGATGAGGCCTGCACTAATACTGAACAGAGAGACTTCAAGTGACTGTTTGCCTAAAAAGGTACAATCTTAAAATAACATAAATGAGGAGTTATCTGGGGGGAAAAAAAAAAAAAAAATGTTGTAAGAGAATATCTGGCAGTCCAAAATCTTATTTTTCAGCTAAATGAAACCTAAGCTGAAATTACTCTTAAACAAGATTCTCCATACTGCTGTGCTGCACAACCTTCATATTTTTTCATCTAGATAAATTAAAAATACAAAGCTTTATTATGTGTTGCACTAAAGAGTGAATGAAAACAATATTTTATGCAAATGAAATGTTGACATAATTGAAACAAAATAAGTACAGACATTAATTTTACTCTGTTTTAATTTCATAGAAATCACATTTATCAAAAACTTAGATTTGGAAACACTGAAAACCTCTTCTATCTAATTAAAAATGAGCAGCTTTTACATACCACTAAGTAACTTGATTTGGCTCCAACACAAGAGTTCATATCTGAATAGAGAAGAAAACATTTTTAAAATCAGAAGCTTGTAGAGCAGTTGGATTTTTAAGGAGAGGGGAATGAATCTGCAGAATTCTAAAGCACCCTATGAGCACGGGTGAACTAGTGCCTGGTGGCTTAGTCCATGCCTGAACATCAAATCTCCAGTTTGCTGAGCTGAGTTTGGAGAAATGGTTCCAAATCTCTTCTAAAATAACACCAAAACGATGCAATGGGATTGTGCATGTTGGTCCCCTGCAGAGCATCATCCGAGTGCTCGTACTGCAGGATGGTGATGGTCTGCCAGGGGAATACTTTAGTCCTGATCCAGTGGGGTCAATATGCACATGTTTGCAATATAATTTGCAAGTGAGAGCTCAGAACTGCTCTCGTGGGGTTGGATTTTTTTTTTTTTTTTTTTCCTCAGAGCTCACATAAATAGCTGTTTTTCCTGGACTTCTCAGAGCATTTCCCAGCTCAGAGACTCTCCAGGGCTGGGACTGATGAAATCTCCATTGGCTGTGCCACGTCGGCTCGCTTTTGGGCTGAATGTCGTGAGAATTGGGTAAGGAGTGCTCAGAGAGCTTGCTTCTCTTGAGGAGTGTTATGAAGATGGGGGAGCCCAAGTCTGTCACCTTAGTATCCAGCAGGGAAATGATGGAGAGAAGAGAGATTAGCTGTGATAGGTGAAAATAAATCTGTGTCCTTGCTGTTCCTCGTGGGGCAGCATGACCACGTTATTCCTGGCGTGCTTCAGGACTTCAGAGGGATGGTCCTGCTCTTGCCGAGCACGTGGCCTCCGAATGCCCTGACCGCAGCCTCCCCGGGGGCTTTTGGCACTCCTGGCTTGTAGTGCTGCCTCCTCCCCGCTGCTTGGTTGCTGGATGCTACAAGAGTGTGCAAGTTGATGTGGCGTTTTGAATATATAAGGAATTCTTGAGGCAAAGGCAAAGATAAGTTTCCTGAGATTACTCTGGGTTTGACTTTGGCTTTCGGCAGCAGAGGCATCCTTAGCATGACTCGTGTTTTAGTCCGAGACAAGGTAAAAATGAAAATGTTCCTGGGTTCTCCTCTGGTGAGATTAAGTCCCTGTGGGACTTTTGATATTGTAGATGAAATCTCTCTTTTATTTTAAATATTTGTCTTAAATTTCGTATTTTTTTTCTCTTGATGGTAGTGACTGCATATTAAATGCCAGAACAGCGTTAGTACATTACAAGGGCGGTGTTGGAGCTGATGGGACATGTGATCCTTGCCCTTATTTTGGCATATTTGTGTATAACCTGTTCACATATGAAGCCTTTTAAAGAAGATAAGAACTAAAGAAAATTGTGCAATTTGATCTGAGCATAAGTTCAAATTTCTGAAGAGTTCAGTGTATTCATGACTTTGGACTCATGAAGTGTTGGAAGCATAAGATGTGAGCTCTACGTAGCCTAATCAACAGATGTGTATTCCCCCTCCCCTTATTTTCCTTTCTCCCTTTAGACTTATGAATTCGTTTTCCCCTTCAGCAGATTGTTTTTTCTTTATTTCTCCTACTTAGATACTGTAAAAAGTAATTAAGATAATCTTATCAAAGGAACATGAAACAGAAATTTAACTGATTAAATTTCAGACCAATTAGTCATACGGAAGCCTTTGTGTAGACCTTCTGTGGATTCTGCACCGCTTGTACTTTCCATTTCCTATTTTATAACGGCATGAAGTTAGGAAATTGCATTCCATGGAGATGGTAATTAACTTTGGTAATTAAAATACCACCTTCGTAGCAGATAACCAGTCAGCTTCAGGTCAATGACAATTTTTGATGTGACACATTTAATCTTACAGAAGATTGAAATGTAAGAAATTACATGTATAATTTTCGGGGGGGAGGGTTGCTGAGTCTCTTCATGGTGAAATATCTTACAACTTCACTAAGATGGTGGAATGGGGAAAGGGGGATTTGAATTTCTGTCCGGGACTTAATATTCGATAGATATAAAACATTGTATTTTAGTTTATCCAATTGTCTTGCTCTGTATATGGATCAGATGGTTTTTTTACTGCTTTTAGCACAGTATTATTTCATACCTTTGCTTCTAAAGATTCATTTTTGGCAGGGGAAATGGCCTTTAGGCAGTGTGCACACTGTCTGCCATTCACTATAACGCAAAGTCTCTCTCTTGAAGTCAAACCCCTTCCTTTACTTAGAAGTATTAAATTATCTATATGACCTACAAATACATGGTTACATGACGTAGTTAACCTGCACATAGCCTACAGATTATTATTTGCTCTATATGAAAGAGTGAGCAAACATGGCTTCCCTGTTTCACCAAGCTGGACCTAGATAATCTTGAGACATTGAAGAGAAGGGGAGGATGAAAAGCAGCTAGCAAATGTCAACTCCACCTCTAGAGAATTTAACTAGATGGAAAAGAAAAGCTTTACCATTGTCAGAAGGGATGCCCTTTGGCCATGAATTGAGTTGACAATTTGCCTTGTGGAAGTAGAACTTTGTTTAAAAAGAATGCAATCAGATGTACCAAAATGCATTTCCAAACAGGTCATTGACGTGGACTTCCGAAACACTGTTTTATTGGGGTTTCTATTGCCACCAGATGCTGTCTTCCATATGTAGATCAAAGCCAGAACCAAAAAGTTCCAATACCACAGATATTGCAGACTGAATGACACAGTTGCCATCAATCTGGAACAGTTTATGGGAAAGTGGTAGAAAAAAATACGAGTGAAGTAAAATGGCAAAAAGGTATGAAAAATTCTTTCAACACTAGGCTATAGAGGCTTTTTTTGTCAGCAAGCACAGAGAAATGGGGGGAGAGGAATGAAGGGTCTGCTAAACACTGATATCAGACTAGATCTATAGTTACTTGCAAGTCAAACTAAAACTTTTTTTGTATAAAAAAATGCAATTAAATATTTTTCACAGATGTCATTATTTTCTACAGATGTCATTGCTCACTCTCTAGCTTGAGTTCCCTTTGAAAGAAAAGGAAGATTAGTAATGAGATGAAAGTTGACTTTAACTGAAAAGAAATTAGACCTTAAAGGAGATTAATAATTACAGCTATCTCCAAATAAGATGGAAACAAGCCTTGAGGAAGTAGAAGATTATCAGTGTTTGTAATAACCGAGCCCAAGTTATGTGTGTAATGTATTCAAAGCCCTGAAAGCCAAGGATCAGAAGAGCAGGTGGTAGGATGCAGCTAGTGAATAATCTTCTTAACCTCATCAATACTCAACCAGGGCAAAAATGAGGGTGGCAGAGGAAAAAAAAAGCTTCTATTGCTAATGGCAATGAAACAAAAAGGAGATCAAAGCCACCAAAGCAGCGCTGCTGAAAGTTAGCTCTGCCCAGTGCTAACAACTGTGTTCCAGAAATTTACTCTGATTTTTCTGCAATCTCTTCATCAGTACAGAATAAGAAATGAGTGGATTATTAAATATTTTAAGGAACAAAATATTTAGACTGTGGTTCAAAGCATTTTTATCAGTACGAAATCATCGCAGACTTGATGTTGAGCGTGGTGTGTCATCTCGAGAGCAGCTGAGCTCAATTCCATCGCTACTCAGCGCATCTGATAGACACCCAGAAAAAAAGATGGCTTGGAAAGAAACTGGGTTTAGTCTCTTGTGAAGCATTATATCATCATCAGAATGACCTTCGGGGGCAGTCGGGAAGAGCAGCTGGGTGATGCACGGCATCCCAGTGATCCGTGCCCTCATCCTGCTGCAGCTCACGCTGTTTGTCCTGCCTGGATGCACCGCTGGCTTCCTCTGGTGGCAGGAGATCCTCCTCCCAATTCTGTATCATGCTTCGCAGGTTCGGGCCAGCCAAGTAAATACATATTTTTAAGCTAACTTTACTAAATATAGGACACGACTGGTATGTGCTATTTTCTTTCCTCCAAGCCCCAATTATTTTTTTTTTCCTAATCTTTACTAACAAAGTATTGCAGCTCAAGAAAAAAAACCTCTTTTTCTGATTTCACTGGAGGAGGCATCTCAATGATACGTATTCCCATCTGCTTTTTATCTCCCTTCAAAAGTTTACGACCTGCTTAAATGAGAGATTTTAATCTAAGAAACTCTTTACTGAAATTTTTTTTAACCTTGGGTTCCTGCTGTGAGGAGCCCTCTCTGGAAGTGGGGTTATCTGCCCCCCCAGGTTTCTGGGCAAAGAAGCTTCTGTTTGAAATGCTGCCTGGTCTGGCAAAAGGAGCTGTACTTCAAAGGCAACTACTTGATTTATGTTCAGAGCTGAGTTTTCTTCCCCCTTGATGATGCCCTGGAGGAATACCTGGCCATCTCTGGAGTGGGTGTAATCCCAAGCTGGGAAAAGCCTGGAATGACAGGCTCCTAATTCACCTTTTCTACTCTTAAAGTTCATTTTTTTTGGATGCAAGGCATGGGCTTGCATGGACAGTGCCTGAAGAGAAGAGGGAAGGCACTTTCATACCACTTCTCTCCCAAGTTTCTGCTCTGCACAGAAGTTATCTGTTATAAATAATAGGAAAAGAAATTACAATTAGTGACATAATGAATAAGGGACTTGACTAGTGCTTATTACCCAGACAAGGCTCAAGGTAAATGACATAGCCCAAGACAAGTAGAAAAGTTAGCCTGAATACAAGTCATTGTGACAAAATCAAGAGGTTTTAGAAAATTATTAAACCTTTCTGAAAGTGGAAGTTCAGGGCTGTCACTGTGAATATTAATGTCTCCCATAAAAGAGGTTTTTGTTCATGAAGTTCAAGATCATACAATCAGCAGAAATTCAAAATTAATCTTTATTGTATGATAAAGGCCCAAGACGAGATAAAAGAAAAGATGTATCTGAAGGGGAAAGTCAACCAGGGAGATAGTGCTATCATATAAAAATATTCGAACATCTATGGTCCCTTCTGAAATTTGCTGTGTGGAAGGTAAGGTTTTACTTACCAGGACTGGTGGTTTGGTTTTTTTGGTTTTAGTTGCTTGGTGGTTTTTTTGTTTGTTTGTGTTTTGTTTTTTTTTTTTATGATTGAGAAATCCAGGGAATCCTTACCAAGATTAGATGGTTTTCCCCTTTGTCCATGGCCATGTATGTGGCCATGACCCATGTGGAGAGAAATCACATAGACTAATTGTATTAAATAATGAAGGTATTCTGGGGTGACTTCCATAAGTGAAACGGGAAGGTCCAGAGCCCAAAGTATTGGGTAAGATAAGGCACCTAACAGTGTTGTTGCCTTGCCTTGGTGCTCTCTCATAGCTCTCGACTTTCACCAGGCCACCTTGGCAGTTTGCCAGTTGCCTTTTTTAATCCGTGGTGGGGTCTTTTTCTTTCCTTTCTGGGTCCAAAAAAACCCTCCAGTTTGCTTCTACTTTTTGTGGCTTCATGACTAGGGCTCATCATGGCTTCCTGGTCTGCCAATCCGTCTTCTGGTTTGTATCTTCACGTGTCCTAGATGAGTTACAGCATCCTGAGCAGTGAGCAGCAATGCCCCTGACCTCATGGCTTGGTTCTTCCAGAGCTGTTCACGCTCCTCCATAGGAAGATGACCAGAACAATTAGCAGCAATAAACGATAGCAGCCGTGTGCTGCTTGCTCAACAGGGTGAGGTAGCACAGCCGATGGTGAGAAGAACCTGATGATCATTGTTTTCTTGGAAGCAGCAAATGTGCTCGCGCTGACTTCTGTGTTTGAGATTTCAAGCTCGCTAACACCACAACATGTTAATTATTTCCAGCGCTGCGTGATCAATCCATTGCAGCCTGTCCTGACAAGTAGGAGAGTGAGGTTGAGCAGCAGAGTCGGGTCTGATGCGGGACACAGAAGCAATCTGTTCTGTACTATTTAATTTGGTAATAGCCAGTAATTTACAGGGAGGCTGTATTGTCTTAATAGGAATACTAATGAAATCTGGCCTCTTCTGTCTGAATTTGGGAAGGTCACTGGTGAGAGTTTTACTGTTCCTACTGCGGAGTCAAGTGTCTACTATGGATTGGTGGGGCTAAGAGGGTGCTAATAACCTTGGTATGGACTTTTTATTAGTCTTGTCTGAAGTTAAAATTAATGCAGGTTTTATATTTCATATAATGCTTGTTAAGCTCTCTAGGAAGCTTATGGACAAACACTGCTACACAGATGTCTTGAATAATCTTGTCATGCAATTAGCTGGTGTGAATCTTAGCTGTGGACTTCACTTCATGGCAAGGAAGAACTGAATCCGACCTTGTTTGTGGTTTGTTCTTTTCTCCTCTACTTGTTTGTGCTGGTTGAAAATCCAGCCTGAATTAATATTTTGGTGCAACTGAAGCAGAACTTAGTAATAAGAAACCTCCTTTCAGATCATAGTGTTTTTGTATTTGAACTTCAGCAATCAATTTTTTTTTTTTTTTCATGCTTGGCAACTTGATCATTTTTTTAAATGTAAACAGTGTTTTGCTCCCCCAACCATTTGAGCTGAGGGCTCTTCCAAAAAGCGATGGGGTGTTTTGGGGTCTTCAGGAGCAAATGGAGAAGCCTTAGAAATATCTACTTAACCCATCACCTGCACAGATGAAAACATTTCCCAGGACACTAAAAGCAAGGTATTTTTCTCGTATTCATGGCTTGTAAAAATGTTCTGTTGGGTACGGTATAGAAAATAAGAAATAGCTCCAATTCCGTAGTGTTGTAGTTGCGTTTCTCAACCAAAACCGACTGCCATGTTGTGAGTAACTTAGAATAAAATAATTTTGCCTCCCTACATCTTACTGTAAAACACAGGTCAGTATCTGAGTAGTCCCGTGTGACCCACGAGTGGTCTCTACATGCTCCAAGAAAATCACATGTGTAAGTGTTTGTGGGACTGGGAGTATGGAGGGGCCCGGAGAAGGACGCGGGTGAAGCAGCTGGGTTGTTTCCAGCTGAATTCGTTCGGCAGCGGGTCCCTGTGGTTGCGCTGATAGAAACCTCGGGGAGAACCTGTCCGAGGAAAAAGAGCAGTGTAATTATTTCCGACAACGGGAGGGTGGAAGAGCAAGGAGTTGAAGAGCGGGAGTACGAGAAGCTGATGATGGGACTGTCCTTGGGGCCAGGGAGGTGCCAGCCTGCGGAGGAGAACAAAACTCACTCGTTATTCTCCTTGGACAATTCTCTGTATTGGGGATTTTTACAGTGAGTAGTAGGTGCAGGAGTTATTATTTATTGGAGCGGTAATAATCCAGCAGGATATGTGGTTAATGAAGTACATCGCTCCATGCTTCTTGCGTAGCTGATGGCTTGTGGATTCATCTCATGTTGCAAAGCCCACGTGTGTTATTTCAATGAGTTGCACAGCCCTGAGAGAGGTAATGTTCAGCCAGCCTTTATTCTCTATTTGGAAAAATCTCTTGAGCAAACAAGTAATTGAGATGTACGCATCTCTAATGTATAGGACAAAGCAGATATTCACAGCACCATGTGCTGGAAGTTGCAAGAGAAGCGAAAAGACTTTTAGTGCAACTCTGTTTTCCAGTAGATGAAAATCACAGCCCCTCCAGCCAAATTTCCGTGGAGTAGATGAGAACCGAGGCTGCTGGGGAACCGAGGATGTCTGTACAACATGCCCCCTTTGTAATTTTGCTCTGATCTCTTAAATCTAATGTTCCAGAATTAGTATCTTTTTTGTTGTTGTTATTAAAGAAGGATTTAAGGAAAAATGTGTAACAAGCTGCACGAAGACTCTTAATTTTTTTTTTTCTAGTACTTGAGAATTAATGAACCTTGCGCTTTGTAACAGGTCTGCTGCAGAAGGTTGCCTAGACCTATGTTAAATTAGGCCATATGAACTTGGGCATAGTAGCAGTATTTTTTATTCCATGTTAGCCCAAGGAGGTTTTTGTCAGCACTGGGCCTCTTGCATGCTGCTGAACGGAGGCAGAGTCTCATAATTTTGTGAGCATATCCAGCGGTCTGTAACATAATGAAACCCCAGTCCTTGGTTGGAGATGGCAGGTGCAAATGCTTTATAAAAAAAGTATTAAATTAATTTTGATAATAGGTGAACTGAAAACGTAGCCACTTTAAACTAGGGAACTAGACCCAAATTCTGCACCTGCACTGTGATGCCTTTTATAGTTTACAGGAAACAATCCCTGGATGGTCTTGTAGCTATTTTAGGTATTGTGCTGGATTTTGCGCGGGTTCATTTCACCTCAGATCCGATGCTGATGGCCAAATCCCCTGGGAATGTAACTCTCCATCTTGTTGCTTGCTTTGTTAGCCACTCATTTCCTAAAATCTGTCGGTGTAACACCGAGACGGCAGCTATCGCCGCGTGTGGATGGCGTTGCGGTGGGGGAGCGTGGCAGCCGAAGGAGATGGGCTCCAGCTTGCGCCGTCCGACTGAGCCCCTGGGTATCCCTGGAAATCCCAGGAACAAATCTGCCATAAACTTCACATCTGCGTCTCGCTCTGAATGGTGTTTCTTCCACAAGAGGCATCGTTGGTGATGAGGAGCGGGGGGTGGCATGCTTAAAATGAGCCGTAAGCGTTCCAACGCCTCTGCTTTTAATTGTGCTGCTCTGTTGCCGGCGGGTTTTGTGCCAATGCTTGGTGTTTTCCTCAGCTGCCCGAGCTGAACACCGGTCTTTGTTGGAAATTCTGCTGTTAGAGCACCGCGGAACGGCAGGATGAGTGATGCGCAGCGGCCCAACGCGGTCAAGTTGGTGGCCTCTCCTTTGGCGTCATCCGTGTTAATCAGAGTTGATAGTATCTAAAATGAATTAAGTATATAAAACTTATATTCTTTCACCAAAACCAGCATTTCTTGATACTTGTTGGTTCCCGTTTGCAAAATAAGGCTTGTTGAAAACTCGAGGCACTAGCGTGTATTTTGGAAGTGCCTGAGCTAGTCTCTAAATGTGATTGCTAGCCCTTTCTGAAATGATCCCTATATGAAGATGAGCACCGAAGAACCAACGTAAGAATGATCACATGGATTTCCTTGCATTTTCTACAGCCCCTGAGATCTCGTACCTCTTAATCTCAGCCAAATTTCCAGGAAAACAGCATGCTGTGTATGGAAGGGAAGAATGTCTGGATGAGGTTTGGTGACCTTGCAGTGAAATTGCCGGGCTCCTGGCCTGGCAAGTATGGGACTTGTGAGCTGAAGGGCCCACCGTGGCAGATATGTCGCATAGCGCAGGGATAAGTGAATTCCAGATTATTTAGGACGCAGCGAGTCCAGCATCGATTTAATGTAATTTACCATAGGAGAAAGAGTAGCCCAGCTGTTTTCCTTTAGATTTTGCACAGCTTTCAGCCCATAGACTTGTTCAAAAGCCTTATGGAAAAAATAAATGCGATAACGGACAGTGTGCGGTGAGTGAATGCTTTGCTTAATTGTTGTTCATTAATATGAAAAGAATACAGCGGTGATCATGCCGCAGCTAACAGGAATTACGTTAAGTTAGATAAGTTGTGTGGGAGAGACTTGTGCAGCATCTGGAGCTAAACATGTATCTTGCTTTTTATTTAGTGCAGGGCAGATCTTAGGAGTTGCGGAGCATCTTCATCGCTTTAAGGCTGATGAGAGCTGAGGGCTGTCATCACCTCTCAGGACCAAGCCTTGCCTATCTACGAATGGAGCCTGTGCCTGCTCTTTTATAGCATATTGGTGAAAATCTTTGATAGACCTAAATATCATGGGTCAGGAGCGCCGCAGATGCTGTGATCTTGGGGTATTTTTTAATATAGTCAGTTTTAATGACATTTGAAAGAGCTAACAGGTCTGAGGATAAGTATGATAGGGTGACATATGGCAAGGCAGATATGGGTTTACCTCCTACAGCTTGTCTTCATGTTTGACCTGAGCAGAGTAGAAGGGAACCTGCCTAGTGAGAATATTTGATTCTGGCTTTTTGCATATTTATTTCATCTGGGGCTGGCATTTTCTTAACAGAGTGCTTATCCCTGCTGAAAATTAAGAATTTTTTTATGTCATTGAAGTAACAGCGTGGGGAATAAACCTTAACGTACGAATAACTCTGCATGCGTGCAGGGTCTCTGCACTATTCCTTCCTTGAAAGTTTGAATCAGAACTCATGCCAGAACAAGAAAAATTTAAATGGGTTGGAAGGCGAGCAGCACTGCCTGTGCTTCCATTGCTATTCACCCCTTGTACGGTCAGAAACTGAACTTAGGAAGAAGTTCTCATCTTGTATCTTTGGTCATATTATTATTATTATTGTCTAATTATGAACTCATGGCAATGAAGTAATGGAAATTAGAAACTGAATCTGTGGCTGCTGGGCAGGCGCTACCCTAGAAGGTGTAATTACACCCAAATGTCTGCAGGGTAACTGTCAGCGCCCCCTTTTCCTCTGGCCATGTCTCATAGATGCGTGTTCAGTTGGCGAAGTTGTTGCAAAAGTTTTGGTAGGAAACTTTTTGAGACCGTTTCCCAGGCCCTTGTACTGGGATGCTCCTGCCTCAGGGGCTCTGGGAGAGCTGGGATGGGGGTCGCAAGGACTTTGGCTCACGGCCAAAAAGCTGCTCCCATGTAGCCCAGGAATGTGGAGTGTCCGCCCTCCCCGTGTGCAGGGACTGTTGGCTGAGTGGGATTTTCTTGTGTTGTTAAACCTAGAATTTATTTTGTCGGAAAAGCTTAGAAGTAAAATTTAGAAAGTTCACTTTTTGTTGAAAATACTCAGGCGAAAGTATCATGGTTGAAAAATGGAATCCTGAAGAAAGCATAACCAAAGAATTCTGGAGGTTTTCGGTTTCTCACTGATGACCTGTAAACATGTATGAAAACTGTGTATACGCATGCATTTACAAAATCGTCCTTTTTCCCCAAAAAACTTTTTCCATTATAAAAAGCTGTAAAAACCTGACGGAAAAGCTCGGTGACAGAAAATAACCAATCCTCAGTACTGCTTTATGTTGCCGTAACACCCAAGTGCCAAAGGAGCCATATAAACACCTAGGAAAGAACGATCTGTCCTGAAAAGCTTACAAGTAAAAGGAAATTTTCCAAGACATAACAGGCAGATCGGTGCCTGGGTCTTGCTGAAAATCACTGAGCCCCTCAGTCTGCTGAGCACTGTTGAAAATCCCACCTGAAGCCCTTCTTGGTTCCCATGAAACAACAGGAACATGCAGTAAAAATGTGACATCCCCTTTCTACCAACTGTTTTCTTTGTAAGCCACTAATCTTTCTTCTTAAGCATTATATGTGGGACTGCAAATACATTAGTGGGTGGGTCACAGACCAGAGGACTCGTAAAAAAAAAAAAGAAACAACCCCAAAACCAAAAAAACCTGCTGCAGATGGCTGGTTTCCATCTCCTCCCTGGCTGAATTAAGAAAGATGTTTTTCTCCCCACTGCTTTTCTATCTCCTTCCTTTCCATTTTCTGCATTATGTTTCCTCCTCCAGACTGTGGCGGTGGAGCTGAATGCTGATGAGGCCATGGGCAGTGTGTCCCCAGACAGAACTTTTTAAGGTCATTCCTCCTGGTTCTCAATTGCTTGACCTGCTCATTTCTCTTCACCAGCGATGGTAGGCTACCCAATTATACACTGTTATTTTTATGATACTTGCTTGTCCTTCCCAGCCTTAATCTTCCTTTATTGCCAGGAACACTCACAGTCTCTGTAGTCTAGTTAGAGCTAAAGTTCATAAGAGAAATGTTTTAAATTGACAGTTTCAAACCAACGATCAGGAGCGCTTGCGGTGATGAGACAGAACAGGTTTTCCGTGGACGTAAGGGCTGATGCAGCGATCCTGAGGGTGCGGGTTGCCTTGGAGGGGAAGGGTGCCTATACCCACACGTCGTAAGCAGCCTGGGCAGGATCGTGTTGGGTTTGTGATGGTGTGGTTGTGTATACAAGTAATAAACCTGACTCTAGTTTTCCTAGACCTTGGTAAAATACACATCCGTCTCTGTTGTTCTTAGTTTCAGGCAAAGTCTGGGTTTGTTACTATGTTTGTTGGTTTTATTCCAAATTCTACAGCCCTTCTGTACACAGTCCCTTGCTGAGTAAGATCATCTATTATTTATTATGATGCTGGTCGTGAGGTTTGTGCAGTGGTCGTGTGGAAGAAGAGGTGGAGAGAGAGGGAGATGACAAGTCTGAGCACCGAAACATGAGCTCTGTTATCCTCTGATGTGTGAGGTCCACATACTGTGAAACAGCAGCATAAGCTGGCGAAATAAATTCCCTTATATCAAATTCACTTCCTCGTTCTAGCAAGGATAAGCTCAGCATCAACAAAAGAAAATTGCTCTGAGAGAATCCGCAAGTTACTTGCATGGACGTACGAGTCTTCTATATAGAATCATAGAATCATTTGGGTCGGAAAAGCCCTTTAAGATCATCGAGTCCAACCTTTAACCTAACCCTGCCATCCCACCACTAAACCCTGTCCCTCAGCACCTCATCCATCCTTCTTTTAAATACCTCCAGGGACAGGGACTCGACCACCTCCCTGGGCAGCCCATTCCAGAGCCTGAAATATGGGACGTTTCACAAGTCAATGCACACAGACTATGAGGAATAATTTATATGGACTATCTGTATGGGAAGAGACGTGCCGTAGTCTGTAGGCTCGCGCTTAAATACTAGAAATCTTCTTGAGATTTCTATTTAATTTAAGATTTTTTTCTTAATGTCATGGTCCATGGCAAACCACGTGAGCTGTACCTCTTCTGGTACAGCAATGCCACTTCATCGTCAACCCCATCAACTATTTGCTCATCTCACAAGTAACAACTTGCAGTAGCTCCCACTGTATTTCACCGCCGTGCTGATGTGAGCACAAGGTCCAAATCACCCTAGGCCACCACGTAGCCAGAAGGGACCAAACTCATCCCAGGCCTGGCGGGGCTGACCCCAGCGGAGCTGCCGGATGGATGGAATTGGCCTCAGCTCTGCATTTCAAAGCTTTCAGAGTTGTCTGAGAAAACAGGAATGTGAGTGAATCATACTTTAAGTATTTACATTTCTCAAATGCCTGAGAAGCTTTTTAAAGGTCAATCTAATTAAGACAAAGTTTGTTTGTACCAATATAAAGTAGTTACTATTATTGGAAATTCATTCCAATGCAATATATGGCATTTTACTTACAGTTTAAATTTTAGTTTTGTATGCTTAATTTGGAAAGAGCAGAAATGATCTTTTGGTTCCATAACGTCTTACTTAAAATGACATTTTAATCAATAATTATTTTTTTTTTGCTGCAATTAAAAAAAGATACATTCTTCTAGATGCAAAATAATTAATCAAAGTTTT
Organism: Butorides virescens; assembly: GCA_017310255.1. Taxonomy (NCBI): domain Eukaryota; kingdom Metazoa; phylum Chordata; class Aves; order Pelecaniformes; family Ardeidae; genus Butorides; species Butorides virescens. Next base: position 340,150 of record JADKXX010008506.1, on the reverse strand, counting down.
TGCATAAGAAGGATTTTTTTTGTATTGGAAGTAAAATTGCCTGGACTCGTAACGGCCACGTTATTTAGCATGTCTGTTTTTGATTGCCATCTTACGGGAACAAAAGCCTTTTTTCTATAATTTAAGGATGCATTTAAATTCAGTTTGAAAGACTAAATTTCATGATGTGCTGCCCTTACAGGCTATAAAAATTGAGGTCTATTTGTACATCTCCATAAGAATATCAAAGTGAGAAGTAAATCAGTTTTTCTTTTAAGTTTTTTTTTTCCTATTTGAGTAGTTCTGCCTGCTGCCCTTGTGTCTCCTTCAGAGCAGCCTGCTGCCCCAAACTTTGCACAGTTGAGGGAAGTTTAGACCTTGCAGTCCTTACTGTCCTAAACTTTATCATCTTTAAAAGCCATTAAACTGAGGGGAGGGGACAGGGAGGGCATAACGAGTATTGTTCCGCTCACTGCTTCCTTTTTAATGGCGCTCTCGTCATCTCAAAGCCTAAAGCCAAGTCCAAAGTATTCCTGTTGAGAAGTGAACCAGAAGCTCCAGGAACAGTGTCTGGCCCTTCCAAGCAGAGGGACTCTGAATCAAACCTTACGCTGCTGGCAGCAGGGCTTCCTCTTGACTTGGTTTTTCTTCCGAGTAGTCTTGAACACTGTTTTCCTAATGTGAACCTATAGAAATTTTTATGTTGCTAGCTGAATTCTGTAAAGTCATCAAATGAGATGACACATTTTAAAACAGAAGAAAAAACTCTTTGGGGTAACGTGAGTTCTTTGGACATAGTAAATACTTTGGGTTTGCTCCAGATGCTCATCTTCCTTGTGGCTCTGTTGAAGAGGAGCAGTTCATCCTACGCAGCCAGAATTTTCCTCTCGCCGTACCTTGCCAGTCTCCTCTGCCAGCCTGTCCGTGGGTCATGCAACATTGATCCCAAAATCTGACTAACTGTACGGTAATAAGCTCTCATTCACTATCTTTTAGAGGTGATGTCCAAACGTAATGAGAATATGACCTACAAAAAGAAAGACAGTAAAGAAACTTCCACGTATCAGTAGGAGAGATGAAAACAAATTATGAACATCAAGAAAAAGGTAGTCTTGAAGTTTGGAATAAAACAAACGAAGGGCTGTATCCTTTCCTCCATTCCTTAGTGGCATCCGACTCCAGAAGATTGTAAGGACTCATAGGACTGGTTTGGAACCTGGTTGAGCCAGAGAAGTATAGAGGGGGAGGTTTTTTTCCTAGGAGAGTGTAATTTTGTCAATCATGAGAAAAGAAGTGAAGATGTTCTTGCTTAAATATGCATGGTAAAATTTAATGTTTTAGCAGCATCATAAAAAATAATTACTACATCAAAGTGAGGCATAATTATCACAGGTGTGAGTGGAAATATACAGCATCATGTTGTCTCAGACATAAGTATTTCAAGTATTTACAATTAAAAAAAACCCCAACCCTCCCAAGTCTTTTCCCTGTTGCAGTGGGGCTGTTGCCAGGACTGCTGCTTTTCCAGCCTTGCTGTTTCCAGCGCGGCAACACGTCTCGCTCTGCCGTCGTCCTGCCTTCCTTCTGCCTTTCTGTCACCCGCGTGAGATGCAGATAGAGGGCCGGTGCGTCACCGAAGCAACCAAAATAGCCAAAGTACCACTGCAGTGCTTGAATTCCAGATATACTCTACCCAGCGGTGTTAGCCGACGCAGATAAAGATTTCCCCCTGATAGCCCTGCTATCTGATAGGCACCAAATGGATGGGGTGCCTCGCTATCTGAGCATCGGGAACATAAATACCAGGCTGTGCTGTAATGCAGAGGACGCTAATGGGATGCTGAGCAGTGCCTGCTCGTCTCGGCCGCGCTCGGGCTCCGTTTCGCCTCTGCGTCGCGGTGGCCTTCCCCGCGGGGCGTTCCTCCTTGGGTGGGTGGTGTGAGTCTGGGGAAGGTCAGGCTGGTGTCCTTGCTGCTCACGCCGGCTCCTCCTCTGATGGTTTTGCAAGAGAAAGCGCGATTAGAGTTGCAGTAGTTTAGCGTGCGTGTGAATTGCGTCAAAAATATCTCTTCATGTGGAAAACCAGATTTTTTTTTTTGGGAGGTTATTTTGACATTAAAACTTTTTCTAAGGAGTTAATAGTACATCAGCAGCTGTTAACAAGACGCCCCCCCTTTTAACACACAATGCACATCTTGTGGGGACTCTGTCACCGCTGGACTTTTTTCTCATTTCTCTTGACTTGAGTCCTTGTGGCCAAGAGGGCCAGCGGCATCCTGGCTTGTATCAGGAGTGGTGTGGCCAGCAGGCACAGGGCAGTGGTCGTGCCCCTGTGCTGGGCACTGGGGGGGCCGCCCCTCGAATGCTGGGGTCAGGGTTGGGCCCCTCCCTCCCAGAAGGACCTGGAGGGGCTGGAGCGTGTCCAGAGAAGGGCAGCGGAGCTGGGGAGGGGTCTGGAGCCCCAGGCTGCTGGGGAGCGGCTGGGGGAGCTGGGGGGGTTCAGCCTGGAGCAGAGGAGGCTGAGGGGAGCCCTCATCGCTCCCTACAACTGCCTGAGAGGAGGGGGGAGCCAGGGGGGTCGGGCTCTGCTCCCAGGGAAGGGGCGATGGGACGAGGGGCAACGGCCTCAAGTTGTGCCAGGGCAGGGTGAGGTTGGGCCTGGGGAACAATTCCTTCCCCAAAGGGCTGTCAGGGGCTGGAAGGGGCTGCCCAGGGAAGGGGTCGAGTCCCCACCCCTGGGGGGATTTAACAGCTGGGCAGGGGCGGTGCTGAGGGCCAGGGTTTGGGGGTGGGATGGCAGGGGTAGGGGAAGGGTTGGGCTGGGGGAGCTTGAAGGGCTTTGCCAACCCAAACGATCCTGGGATTCTAAGCTCTTGGTCAAGGACTGTCTGCCGTGGCTCATGCAGTGCTGTGGACTGATGGTCTCTGGTCTCAGACGAGGTCAATCAGTGCTAACCACCAACTCCAGGAGGCAGCTACCGTCATGCGTCAGCTCAGAGATGAGAGCTAAACCCAAACCTCTCTGCTGACTGAGCGTGCGGTGTAAGAAGATTGACTGAAATCTGGCTACTGCGACCGGTGCATAATCAGCTACGTAAAATGGGTCATAAATAATCATAATGAAACCTCAGCACGTATTTTCTTTGTTAGTTTCTGTAGCTTTTTGAAAGAAAATAAGTACCGTGCCGATTGTAGTACAAGAGTAAAATAGCTATTGAAAGGCTCTTTGTAGTTGCTAACTTGTTTGTTGCTAATTTACTTCTGTTCTGTACAGACAGACATGATGAAAGTATGTGCAAGGAAACCTAATTCCTGCGTGTCTGCTCTCCTAGGGAATTGTTAGAGCCGTTCCCCCTCACATACCTTGCTACCATTCGCATTTGCATCCACAACAGCATTTTTTTTTTTTTCTTCTACCTGCTGCTGAAAAGCTTAATCTCGTTTCAAGTGGCTATAACCTGCCATATAACCTGGAATCTCTCTACCTTTGGCAGCTCCCTGTCTTTTGTAGGGAAGGGGAAAACGTGAGGAGCAGAGCAGAGCGCGCCTGGGATGGCTCGGGGGAGAGGGAGGGGGCTGGCTGATTCAGGCTCAGATCAATTCTTCGTGTTATGAAGAGTTTCCAAAAGATGACGTTAATTACCTAAATAAATTTTGCGACAACATGGGTTGAAGACCCTTACTCCTGGGAAGAAGTGGCAGAAGATAATTGCTAATTTTTGTCAGTATTTAGGGTTTCTAATGAAAAGGTGGGCAATAAGGAAAGAATTGCTTTTCTTGTAGCAGAGGCCCTGCTTTCCAAAGCACTGCGGCGGGGACGATGACAGGAATTGCTGTGGAGTTGTTCTGGTAATAATGACTGTAGATTGAATTATAACAAGGTCAGTCTCATAAACATTTTGCTTTAAAAAAAAAAAAAAATCTACTTTTCTATTTGGACATATGTTTTGGCTCTGTGGCATGGCATTTATGTGGAAAATGATACAAGGTAAGATATGGGATGCTGTTGAGAGGAAACATTGTAGGTCATAAATAGATTAAAGATTCATCTGACAGAGGAAATTTTCTGTACGCATTTCAAGCTGGATGTGGCTTTTTGCCAGCCTGCCTAATGCTCTCGTAGCAATGGTGGGGTCCGCTGACGGATCGCTCTGCCTGGAGTTTGGAGAGTTAATTCTGGAGATGTTACTGCAGCCTACTTCTTCGGCTCGTATCAAGGAAAAGTTTGGAAGTTAGTAGCAATTTTCAACTCTTTTTACCCGTGCAAAAATCTGAGTTTAGGAAGACAAGGTAAAACAGTACAGCCATGCCTCTGACCTGCCCTATAGCTTTAGCAGCCGTGCCCTTGCACGTCCTTCTAAAATGCGTAAATTGTATTTGAGCTTGAGATTTTTTTCATTTACTCTTTCACTGTCAAATTCAACTTGCACATGAGGGAAAAGTTATGAATGAATGCTTACATACTCCAAGCATCCTTCGTCCTTCCCAACGCAACGAGCGCGTTAGACTAATTTAAAATATGTTTCGTTACAAGGCAGCGCCCTTGATTTCCTGCACCCTAGTCCTGTACGGACTCAGCCCTTCACCTTTGTGGTGGAAAAAGATTTTCCCAGTGTTATGAGTATGGGTGTGTATAAAGATACCAGAGGTGGTGGTGATTTATTCCTGTTGTGCACTTGCATAAACCTGGTACGCGCAGAGGTTAAGGGGCCGTATGGGATTCCTTCTCCCGGTGTTTTCTGCATGATGGTAGTTTCATAGCTAGGAAGCCATGGCGGCAGTTTAAAACTGAGGGGAAAAGACAAAAAATGTGTTTAAATGGTTTGGGGAACTCTAGCTGTGTTTTAAAATGCAGGTCTGTGATGGCTTTTGGTGTTCTCCGTTTTGACTTTGCTTTCACCTTCTAACTGAAAACGAATATCATTGCCCTTGTTTACTGCGCTGATTTATTGAGCCAATACAAAAGACAATTCTGTTGTTAGTGTAGGATTTTCAGTATTGTGAGGAAGCTGAAATAATCATTCTTATTAAAGCAATAAGGAACTTGTCGTAACACTTCCAGAAACTACGAAGCTCCACTTCCAGGAGTTTCTGATAGCATTTTAAGCTGCAGGCGTAGTGGTGGTGTTGGTGGTGGCAGCACCTCTAAGCTAACTGGCTTGGAGCCCCATCCCTGGGAACATCCAAGCCCAGGTTGGATGGGGCTGTGAGCAACCTGATCTGGTTCAAGGTGTCCCTGCTCCTGCAGGGGGGTTGGGCTGGGGGACCTCTGGGGGTCCCTTCCCACCCAAATCATTCCATGATTCTATGATTATTTTGGCTGACTAGCTTACATACATTGTATATGTATATCTAGGACGTACTTTTTCACGCTGAGAGCCTGACTCGTTTCTACTGCTGGCTTTTAGGACTTTGGGATAAATTTAAATAGGTAGATAGATAACAGCAGAGATATTCAGTGGTGCTTCAGCACAACGTAGGGTACTGTTGGCGATCGCTGGGCTGCTCGAGTGCTGCTTGGAGGCTTGCTGGGGTCCTAAATGGCTTTGGACGATGTGGTCCTGGCTGTTGAAATGTTTACGGTGCACACCCAAATCTTCCGTCTGGCCCAGAAATCACATCTTTAGAAGTCTGAAAGCGTGGAGTGTGTGTTTTTATGTGAACAGTGGGTTAAGAAATGTTGCGCAGTGCAAGTTGCAGGGTATTTGTACAGGCTGATCAAATGGAATGCTTATCAGAGGCTCTTAAAACAGACATCTGCATCTTTCATCATGGTAAGTGGAGCTAAGTACAGTTGCAAAGCTTCTAATTATTGGTACGTGTGAACCGAGAGGCGAGGCTGCCCTCTGCACATGCTAGATACAGCTCACAGTGAGGGGTGGGTGTTATTAAATCTGTAGGAAAAAAAAAAAAAAACCCAAACCAAGGCATAAACAAAATTGTTAGTGAAAAGAAATAGTCTTTGATAAAATTCTGCATCTAAATTCACCTTGAATTAGATTCTCTGAGGGCAAGGTCGCTATTTCTCATAAGAGGTTTTTTTTCTGTGATGTTTCTGCTTTACACAACGCTGTAATACCTCTCTGAGGTGGCTCCTGCCATTTTTCTCTATTAGCCGCAACGGCTCTCCAATTATATTGCACTTTGAGCCTTTCCAGGAGACAAAACCAAGGTTTCAGGTTCCTCAGGAATTAACATAAATGGGAACTGATTTTAAAACTGAATTGTGGTAAATTAACACTAACCCACCACCTCTGTAGTTTCTCTCCGGCGTGATCGGATCAGTCACTTATTGGCCAAATATGATGTCAGGATTTAATTTAAAAGCTTCGTTCAAGTTCGGGAAAGTGCCCCAGGGTGCTGAATATTTCCATGCTCTGAACGACGTTGACTCCTGTGGAGTCAACAAACAATTTTCATGTGAAATGTGTCTTTTAGTCTTAATAACAAATCAATTTATTTTATATCCAAACGATAGATTTAATAAATAACTCGAGCTCTTTGAATGAACTGCTCACAAGAAGTCTCAGCGTTTTGTGGGTTTATTTAATACAGAACATGTCTGTGTACATCCACTTTTTCTTCTGCTCGTTTCCCCGTTCCAGCCTCCGACACTCAGAGGTTTTATGTCTATTTTACTGTTAACATCACAGGATAACGTGGGTTGAGGGGAGGCTGGAGGTCATCTACTCCAGCCTCCTGTTCCAAGCGGGTCTGGTTAGGTCAGGTCGCTGGGGGACTTTTCCATTTTAGTGTTGAGCATCTCCAAGGAATCCACAGTCTCTATGGATAACCCGTTGCAGTATTTCACCATCCACTCTGGGTGGGGAAAGTATTGTCCAGGACAAATGTAAAAATATCAAGCAGCAATCAGCCAACCTGGGAGAGGATGCCCAGATACTCACAATAACGTTCTCATGCTCTCATCTTTAGTGTAAAATGGTGTAAATTGACGTTCGAGTTAATGCATCCAGCAGTTGGCTCTAGATAACTACAATCATTTTCCAAAAGGTTGGTGAAGGGTTTGTTTTGGGGCACTTAGGATCATTTTATTTTCCAGCAGAACAATCTGTTGCAATACCTTTTGGCTTATTTTGCTGCTGTTTGCATTGAAGCATACTTGTGGACAGGAATGCTCTGGGGCAACGTGGCCAAACACGGGCAGCTCCAAACTTCTCTATTCTCTGCTTAAATAACTTCGTATCACTAGATACTGGAGCTCAAAATAAGATATAAATAGATAGTGGTAATGTAAAACTGCTAGATTATTGTGTATGATATGGAATTAACAATTTTCAAAGTAACTTAGGCTCTTAGGAAGCTAAACCTCAATTCAAGACCTAATTACTTCAACAGTTATGAAAATTTTGCCCCTACGCATTTTCCCAAGAACCAAAGCAAGAAGTTTCTTTCTTCTTCGCATCGGATTTTTTTTTTTTTTTTTTTTTTTTTTACTATTTCGTTCTTAAAAAGATGAAACGGTCTAGCGGCATTAATTAAGTTTTCTGAGATTTTTGTTTGCAGTATGCAAAGTGAAGGCTGAGCGAATGGCCAGGAATTCAGCAGCCCCTATGAATATGCACAACGAGACATTTTTTAGAAATTGGAAGTTTTCTCATTGTGGTGCCAAATATTGTACTTCAAAGGAATCCCTTACACGGGGGGGGGCTTCCCAGAAATGTTGTTCCCATTGAAAAGGCGTGATTGTTCAAGCATACTTTGCAGCTGTAAAACATGTGCTAATCAAAAACTTTAATGGCTGCTCTCTGGCCTTAAGCTCTTTATTAAAAATAGGTGCTTTTTGCAGGCGGTCTGCAGCTCGGCCATCGTGAAGCTTTAGCTTTTGAAGGGTTCAACGTTAGCTCGTGTGTCGGAACAGCAGCGAGCGTGGCAGCGCCAGAGCAGGGGTTGTGTTGTGGCAGGGGTTGTGTTGTGGACCTACACCTACCGAGATAAACCAGCAAATAACCAGAGGTTAAATGTGGTGAGGAGGCTGAAACAGTGAACTCGAGGGCAGGAGAGGCTGTACCGACCCGTAGGACCCTCTCTTGACCAGGGTTGTGTGCGTTGCTACAGTCTGTAGTAGCTGTGTAGAGGCAGTAGTTACTAAAACCATTGTCAATAATTCATCTTTTAATTGGTAAAAATAACCCAAGCTTTAAAAAAAAAAAAAAAAAAGGCTCAAAATTTCCTGTTTTGCTGTGCTGAAATACTGATGTGACTGAGCTCAGCGGAGTTATTGGAAGCAGATGCTGCTTTGGGTGCTTCTGCTCAAACAGGTCTCCTTGTTCTCCCAAGGTCCGAGACAGCGTTTCCTCAGTGCCCATGTCTCAGGATGAAATGTTGGAAAAGAAAAAGTCAATAAAAAGCCACATTGGAGTAAGAACTTCTGAAAGACCCAGTATATGCCCGTATCGTTGGAGAACCACTCTTTTTTTTGTTGTTTGTTTTTGGTTTTATCATGCTCTGTGTCCTTGTCCTCTAGAATGCTTTTAGGCACTTTTGAAAATGTCAGCTTAGGGTATGCTCGGTAGATTGAGAAAGAGATCGTTTTAGAAATCACCTTTTTTTTTTTTCCCCTAGAAGAAATAATATAACAAAATTGATTCCTTTACTGATCCTTGTCTTTAGGTGGATCTTGTTCTGTACCTGGATCGATAAAAATGTGTCTTTAGCAACGAGAGGATAGATACAGGGGGCAGAAAAATTAGTCCATTCATCAAGGGCAACGTGAAAGGAGGACTGTTGTGAAGATGTTACAAATATTAATGTGTTGTGTTGCCCTCCTGTGACACTAGAAGTCCCATTAGTGATGAATATTTCCAGTTTTAAATATCTACAATTTTAATAGCTGCAAAAGCTATTTTTATATAATAAAATTAATCTATGTTCAGAGATTTTGTACACGTGCTTGTCTCAAAAGAAGCATTGTTATATCTTGCTCCATCCATCCTTTCTGAGTATGGAATAGCAATTTAATTTTAAACCTGAAGTGTTAAGTTTTAATTTTTTTTCCTTCGCTCAGTCTCCTACTTAGTCATACATAAATCAGAGGAATATGAAAGAACTAGTAAAAATGGCTCTATCCTTCTAGAGCTGTAATTTGGCTCCATGAATTATTAATTATTCGGCCAGTCGAGCAACAGCTTTTTCAGAAGTCGGTATAAATGTAAAAGCCTCACCTTATCAGCCAGGATCTAAGCAGTGGCAGTAATGTAATTCTTACCATTTAGCACTTTGTGGTACGTTGAAAAGGAATAGGATATTAGACCATTTAAACTTTCTGAAATACAACACAAAGCAAGGAAGTGCTTTTTTTTTTTTTTTTTTTTTTTTTTTTTTTTTGCCTCTCAAATAATTTCAAAGCGATGAATACACACGGATTTCTCGGGGGTTTAGGCTGGTGGAGATGTTGAAGCTGTTCCATTTGTGAAGCATCACTGCGAGGGAGACCAGCAGCTCAAAGAGCACGCTTGAAAAGGAAAGGCTTTAGCTGCTTGTATTGGTTAGAAGAAAAGAAGAAATCCATGGAGGCTTGAAATTAAGCTAAAATGGATGAAAGGTAGCGTTTACCAAATACAAAGGCATCTGGTATTGTAAGTAAAATTTTCCTTCCTAAATAACGTAGCTCTCTAGTTCAATGCTGCAGTGCTACATCAGCCGGGTTTAGCGTTCTTGAAGCCGTACCGATAACGCTACTGGGCGACCCTCAGGTTGGCCTCTGACTTAACTGGTCTGCCCAAAAAAAAAAAAAAAAAAAAAAGAATATTTTTGTTTCTCATCTTAAATGACTTTGTGTTTGGTGTAGTCCTATAGGTTCTTCTCGGACAGAATCTGCCTTTGGCAGTTTCCAAGTTGAGTGCAGTAGCTGATTAATTGAATCCCATCTTGCAAAAATTAAGTGCGTGTAATGGAAAATTGAAATACTTTGGCACTTTTCTAATTTTGAAACTTCATTTTAACGTTTTTAGTATTTTAGAGATGCTGTTCACCATATCTAAAGATGAGTTATTAAAATAAGGAGCCTTGCTTGCAATATATCATAATCTATTTCTAAAAATATGACTTATAAACAAATTAGGAGAGAGTATTAAGGAACCTGATTGGCTCCCTTTTTGTATTGAGGTTTTTAATAGCCATTATACTACAAAATTTATGTAAAGCAATATTTCAGGGAGAAATCCGAATGACATTCTAATGTGAATTTTACCTGAGATTGTTCCATGGGACTGGGCAATAATGTAGTTGCTGTCACTTGTTCCTGATTTACAGACGCCGATTTGCTGCAGGCAGGGGTAGCCAAGAGCACCAGACGAGTGCGTGCAATGCCGGTTGCAGAGCAGTAACTGGTCTGCAAAAAGTCAGATGAAGTCTCCAAGTTCCTACCTTTTTTAATGGCGAAGGTCAAGAATTTGGTAGGTGAAACTGCAGAATAAAGTTGGAAACCTTCCTTTAATTTTCTTACTCCTTTTCGTTGTAGATTTTACCTGAATTTGGGGTACACTGTATCTGCAAAACACAAATTTTCTATGGGAAATTATTAATAACCATATCTCCATGTTTCTCGTAAGCTAAATACACTCGTATGTCAGCAGAGTTAATCACTTGGTCTGGGGGAGCGTTTGCGAGGACAGGGCTTGCGTGGGGAGCTGATCCGTTACAGCTTCCCTATCCCCATTTCCTATTTGGGGTCACGAAGGTGTTTTTAGAACTATTTCTTAAAACTTTCGGGAAGGTCTGGGCTGGGAATCATGCCGCTCGCAGGGAGCCGAGGGCGACTCCCGTGGCCGTCTGTCGGTGCCGTTCATCTCTGTGCCGCGGGTAAAATGTTGCTTGAGGAAGCGGAGGAGGAGGAGAGGCAATAAAGTGGGTTTCATTTGGTATGGGAAATAGGTTTCCCTTCATTATTAACTGCACAATCATGCTCTGATGGTGCTTAACACGTGAAAGTAATCACGGTGCGTTCTTCATCTCTGGCCGGCAGAGAGAGGGAGTGCATTAATTACCCAGCCCTGCCAGGTGAGCTGTGCTCGTACGCAGCACATTACCCAAGCTAACGTGACAAAGGCCGTTAAGAATTTTTTTTTTTTTCTGATGAATTTAAACTATTTTCATTCCATCCGTTCCGGCTACGCCAGCGTAGATTTGCGTAAAACAGGAGAGGAGAGGAGAGCGGGGGGAGATGGAGAGGAGGAGCCGGCGTCCGCGGTAGCTCGCGGTTGGGAGCGGCGGCGCTTTGCGAGCAGCAGGACCGGAGTCTCTCATGCAAGAAATTGGAGAAGTCCTTTGGTGGAGGAGGAGAAAGGTAGGGAGGAGATTACAGATATATTTCTTCATCTTGGAAGCTATAGCGTGCGCGCGCGCAAAAAACGGCGTGGCAAAAGAGACCAGAAATGTGCCAAAAGGTTGTTAAAATGCAATGGAAGCTCAGGGCTGCGTGCGGCTCTGCAGGATCGCCCTGCGAAAGCGCTCCAAAGCGTGTGAGCAAACCTTCTGCAAAGCGCTACCTCACAGCAGACCAACCTGCCAATAGATAACACTAAAGTTTATAGGCTTCTAAATGGATGAAAACAAATTTTGGATGGCTTTTTCCTCATCAGTGCTTTTAGGGGTGCAATTTTTTTTTTTCTCCCCTGTGAATTTTAGATCTGTTCAGACACCCCTCGCATCCCATGGCAGCTGCTGGGCTGTAGGGCCCTGCAGAAGAGGGGAGCCGGTGGCCGGCGAGGTCTGTGCCGTGCATGGCTTGGAGCTGCTGCCATTGCATGGTTCTTCTAGGGCCGGGCACGCGTGGGTGCTAGGGGGTCCATCTCCCATCTCTGTCACTTTATCGCTCCCAAAATGAATCCCCTCAAGAACTGTAAGGGCATGGAAAAGGCTAATGTGATTTACAGCCTTCCACATGTACATCGGTGGTCCAGCTCAGTGGTTGCCCACACCACGTTTGAAGATGCCGTTGGACGGCAGGTGGCCATGCCCAAGCCATACCCAAGCTCGATGTCTACCAAAGCAAAGTCACCACGGTGTTGTCATCGTGGTGGGCTGAGAGCTGCCGGGGCCCTGGCTAGGGGCGCGTGTTGCACAGCCATGCCTACTATTTTTACTTAACCTAGCGAGGCTGTGACGGCAGGGACGGTGATTATGCCTTTGATGGACGTGCCCTGAAAGCTTTCTTACAGATCCTTGAAACTTGGCCTTGGTTGCCCCTTGGAGCTGCTGGCCACAGCTTGCTGGAAAAAAAATTGATGCAAGAGCAGATCTTGGGTGTTGCCCTGAATACAGGGGCTCCACGGGAGCGCCCGCTCTCTCCGAGCTCAGTAGCAACGGTGCAAGACCCGTTTAGCCAGGGCACGGTGAGATTGAGTGAAGGGTGGTGATTTTTCACCTTGCGTTTTAGCTTTATCAGATCTACTGTTTGGCTGAGTAATGTTCTTGCAACTTTTCACGCAATACCTGGCATCTGAAAGGCTTTGGAGCTGCATCTGGGAGCCGGGGGCATGGGTGCTGCTCACGCCGGGGTGAGCTCCCCATCGCAGGGCGGATCTCGGGAATGGTTTGATAAAGCTGCATGGGAGCGGTGTGCAGGCATCGCTCCCCCAAAAAGCCGCGGGGGCGAGGTTTACATCAGTGCAAATACACATACATGTTTGCCTAAAGAGGTGTTTTCAAACGATCTCATAAGCTGAGATGGCTGAAACGACGTTAATTTTTGCAAGGCAAATTATCACGCGTCAAAATGCATCTCCAAGTGAAGTCGTTACAAATAATTGTGCTTGGATGGCTTTTGAATCTCACAAATTAAACCAATTAGGAGAGTCTTGCTCAGGTTTCTGTGGTGCAGTTTTGCACAGAGAAAGTCGTCTTCTGTGCTTGGAGAAACAGTGAGAAGTGTGGACTTTAGGTGGTGGAAAACATGACAAAATGCTTATTGCTGGGAGTGGAAGTACATGAGAAAATATACAGCTATTACCCAGCTGCAAGTTTCTCCATTTAAATGCAAACAAAACAGGAAAATGAAATGCAATTTTTAGTTTAATCAACTTTCATGAGTCTTCTGGGAAGCCTGGGAGTATCTGAGAGGAGCCTTTGGGACCTGTTGGGTTTCAATATGAGTTTTGAAGCCCGCTCAGTAATAGATGGTGTGCTGCGTTTGGTTTCAAAATTAAGCTTTGCAAGGGACATCCGGGCTAAACTGGGTGCTTGCTGGTGAGGGGGAAGGCTGCTCAAAGTAATTGTTCATTTTGGAGGTGGATTAACCCTTTCTTTTGCTAAAAAAAGTGCCTGACATACCAATTCTTTGCCCGATGCGTTATAATTATTAAAATAAAGAGACCGAGTATGGATAGGAGAGGTGATAAAAAGTGTCCGGTGGGCTGTACTGGGCGGTGGGCTGTACTGGGCAGCAGACTGGAGAGAGCCACAGTGGGCCGAAAGGAAAAACGGCCCCTAGTTATTCTACCCATCTAATCATTTATTTGGCAAGATGGGAAATAATGATTATATAAGTATGATTTTGAATATCATAGTACCAAATGCCTCATCTATAGAGACATTACAGATTTAAAAAACATATTAAAAGTTTGTGTGCTTTAATTAAAAAACAAAACCAAAACAGAAACCAACCAAAACTGTGTAAGAACCAAGGAGTGCAAAAGACGAAATGAACTGGAATTTTTTTCAATCTCTGGCACTAGCACGGGCTGGGACATTTCTGCATTGATGTCCTCAGTGTTGCATTTCTCCCGAGACCAATTACAAAGGTTCACAAGGTTGTTTTTATTTTCCTTGCTCTTGATGCCTTTTTAATGAGGCCTCCTAGTAAACAGCAAGCATTATGCTTTCCTGTTGTATTCCTGTCTGCCGCCTTTAAACATTTATTACTAATACATGTGGGAAATGATTTATAAATTAAATATTAGGAAAATGTACTTTTAAAAAACAGAAGTAGTTAGGGGATATATTTTATAATTGTCATTGGGGGAGTGGGAGAGGAAGTCATGCCAATATTTTGCTAATGGAAGCGCAGTGAAAGGGACTGTTAAAGCATCGTTGTGGTTTTATGTAATAAATAGAGATAATAGATGCATGGAGTTTTCAGTGCATGTATCTGGGGCTGTGGCTCAGCGTAATAAAATCTGAATGCTAAAAGAAAAAAAAAAAAAGCCAATTGTGCAGAATTGCCCAGGGAAGTCTGAACATTGCTGTTCTCTGGTGGATCTGTGTGCTCCCCCCGGGCTCCCCCCCTGCTCCGCACGAGCGCTGCCAAGTCCCAGTACCCCCAGCATCCCATCGGCATCGTTCCTGCCAGCACCAGCTTCAGGCACGTTCCGCCTCCTGCTTTGCCTCTTCAGTCACTGGATCTTCCAGATTCAAGTGATACTTGCAAAATACTCTCTAATCACCGACACCAGCTAATCAAGCCTAATAACGCAATTATTTTGGAGTTGAAGCGTGAGTGACAGCGCCCTGTATGGAGTCGCTCCGTCGTGCTAAACGCTCTCGTGTTGGGACGCTGCCTGCTGCAACGTTGCTCTTACTCCCTTAGAAATACTGAAGTCAAGTACAAATATCGTAATTGTTTAAAGATGTTGTATCTTGTCACTGAATTTTATTTGTTTACTGGCTGTTTAGTTAACTAAGGCAAGCGCTGCTTGTTTTAAATTGTCTGGGTTTGCTGGCAGACGAGGCTCTTTTCAGCCAGGTTTGCAGAACCTGATTTGCTCCTTCGATGCTTTGGTGCCAGATTTGCTGTAAGGTGGATGCTGAGCAAATGCAAATCTGGTGGGGTTTTGGTTTTTGACGATAGGCTTTGCATTGGCCGCCCTGCAGTGGGCAGCTACGGGCGGTCTATGGTGGTACCCAGCGGCTGCGCCGCAGCTGATGCCCTTTCCTTGTCCTGTTGGCAGGCTTAGCGCGTCTCGTTCCACATCTGTGGTAGCTTTTCTGGGGGGAAATAGGTGAATACCTTGGTAAAGCTCAGCTCTACATGTGCGTGGGTGTGTATGTATGCATCTGAAATTTGTTCTAATAACACATTTCTGGCAGGTTTGCGTTTCAGGGAGGTCTTTGCCAGCACAGCGAAGTTGTCTTTGTATGCTCCCGTTACGGTGGAAAGCTTGGAGGGGTCCTGGGCCTCCGTTAGCATTTGCTCTGGTGGCTCGGAGCAGTGTTGGAAGCTGAGCACAGGCAGGCTGTCGTCCAAAGAAAGTCATTTTAATCACGCAGTTTGATTCCTCTGGGTCTGGAAGCCGTGATGGGTGCTCCTAAGGAGAGGGATGCAGAAAGGGCTTACTCAGCGTGCTTGTGCACCCCTCTAGGGGTCCCTTCCAACCCAAAACATTCTATGATTCTATGATTCTCAAGCCGACCTGTGCTTTGTTTCTTCAAATCTGCGTCTGTGATTACAACCACTTCCATACGCTGCAAATTCAGCCCCTTGCTCCTAAAGTCCTCGGACTTTCTGTTGAGAGTGGCTGAAGCTCTTGCGTGGCTGAGCCCTGTCGCATCCCTCCAAAGGAATTCGGCTGAGGGTTTGCTGTCTCGCCGAGACGTTATCTCTCTGAACCCCCTTTTCGGAGGGAAGATGACTCTGGAATGGGCTGCCCAGGGAGGTGGTCGAGTCCCCATCCCTGGAGGTATTTAAAAGAAGGATGGATGAAGTGCTTAGGGACAGGGTTTAGTGGTGGGATGGCAGGGTTAGGTTAAAGGTTGGACTCAATGATCTTAAAGGGCTTTTCCAACCATAGTGATTCTATGATTCTATGACAGAGGAGAGGAGCGGTTGTCCTTCGCTGCTGCACTGGAAGGTGTTTAACTCTCCACGATGTCAGGCTGGTGGCACTTCTTTCCTAAAACACGACTGTTCCGAGAATATGAAATAATACTTTTCTTATTTTCATCTTTTATCTTTTTAAGTAGCTGATTCTGTTCTCGTATGAAAGCAATTGGCTCAGATAGCTGATCAAGCTGCATAATGATGAAAAGGTCAAAATAAAATAGCGAACTACCGTGATTCACCACAAAGATGGGGTTCAGCTTTCGGAGGAGCGCAGACCACATTGTCAGAACATAAAACTCATTTTTATTTTCCGAAAGGAAACTAGGTTACCATTTTTTTTCCTGTCCTTTTCGCTGTAAAGTCATGTTGTCACCCACAGATGTTGTCCTGAGAAAAAGAAGAGTGAGCAGCTGACATCTCTTGTAAGGAAAAATTACACTGAGAGCAGAGAGGTCCCTAATTATATTGGAGTAATGGCAGACTTGACGCTGCAAGGGGAGGGTGCTCAACAAGAGCCATCCATTCTCCAGACAAGGGTGGCAACAGCCTCACCGGAATGCAAGCCCACGTCTCTCTCGCAGCCGTCTTCAAATTGCGCTGCATGAGAAGAGAGTACGAGAGTAGAGAATATTGCGTTCATCCAACCTTGCCACCTCAGGCAGTGAAAATAGGAGATGGTATGCAATTAATCCTTTCTTGATGGTTTTAAGATGATAAACCCTCTATAGTTATCCTTTCAAGCCAAATTTGGAAGGTCTTCTATTGTATCCCCTCTCATCTTTCACCCTGCTGCGTACGCAGGTGCTTTCCGAGCTGGTGCTTGGTGGAGGTTAAAGCAAGGACCGGGCTGGTGAAGTGGATGTCATTACAAAAAAAGTTTAAAAAACTTCAGCGTGTTTCATGAGAAGCGATTTGGGCAAGCTGGAATCTTCCCAAGCTCTTGGGAGGTGCATGGCTGGCGTGGCGGCGGGCACAGTTGGGTTGTTACAGGGACTCCTGGTGGCATTTATTTGAGAAGACCAAGCGTTTATTTTTTTTTGGTTCTGCTGAGTGGGATTTATTTTTAGTGTAACTAATGAAATGAGTATAGAACGAGAATAGCGTTGGTGAATCAAACGAACCTTTTCATGAGTAGAAGTAGTTTGATTTATTAAGTAGAACTGTAATCCAACATGAAGCATTTGATTACCCTCATATGCACTAATCCTTTTTTTATGAGATCAGTTTGCCCCAAAGATCTGTACATGGTGGGTTTTTGGCTGCCTTTTTCCTTTAAGACCTCAAAATGGTATAAATGATGAGCTCCAGCTGTTTCTCATTGTGTGGTTTGGTTTCTAACACACAAGGTGCTGGATTTTAAGCTGCTCAGGCTTTTCCCCAGTAAGTATTATTTAATAGCTATTGCTGCATGAACATTTATTTTAATTTTACCAAAATAAGTGCACTAAAATGTTTACACACTATTATTTATTACCAGCTGTTTTGTTAGTGTTGGAGATGGTGTTTTTTATTTATTTCTGGGTAGGGCATAATTAATTTCCCGTGTTTATCTGGAGACTTTCTTGTCAGTTATTCATAGCCCGACTACTTTGTCTGCAGTCTTCAAACCATTTACTATGTGATGTGAAATATTTCTGTGGGGTTTTGCATTAAGATTTAGAATAATGAAACTGTCCTTTGGTATTTGTAGCAGCCTGGTATAGCAGGAGGCAGTTCACCTTTCATCCTTGGTGGCGTAGGGAAGGTTGGCTTTACTTACCTTGGGGAATTGGTCCTAGTGCAGGTCTGGTCTAGCTCAGATCATTTGTCTGTGTGTATAAAAAATCACGGCATTGACCAGCTGGGCAGAATATCTCAGCTCCCCAGCCAATCGCTTTGTAACTCTTGGGGTTTGGATGTGAAAAATTTGTTCTCTGCATGTGTGGCAAACATGCATAATATTTTACCTCATCAACACCTACAAATATCTCAAGGGTGGGGGTCACGAGGATGGAGCCAGACTCTTCCCAGTGGTGCCCAGCGCCAGGACAAGGGGCAATGGGCCCAACCTGAAGCAGAAGAGGTTCCAGTTGAATGGGAGGAAGAACTTCTTGACTGTGAGGGTGATGGAGCCCTGGCCCAGGCTGCCCAGGGGGGCTGTGGAGTCTCCTTCTCTGGAGATCTTCAACCCCCGCCTGGATGCTGTCCTGTGCCCCCTGCGCTGGGTGAGCCTGCTTGAGCAGGGGGATGGCACTGGGTGATCTCCTGAGGTCCCTTCCAACCCTTGCCATTCTGGGATTTACATAGGTCCACACTGTCCCTCTGCACTGAGAAACGCATAAGGAGATGGTGGAGATGTGCCAAGTTTTCCCAGTTTCCTGGACGTTCCCATTGTAGTGTGGTGGGAATGAACTCCAAACAAGCAGAGGGGAAATAGTCTGAGCCCTAAGCCTGGTTTCCCCTGGGTCTTGGGTGCTGTGTGCCCGTGTGATGGACGCAGCTGCTCAGCTCTGTTGTCCCAGCTCCCGCCTCCCTGTCCTCCAGCTCTGCGTGCTGCCTCTGGACCCCTCTATTCTGGCCCTCAGCAATTCTTTTTTCCGTTTTCATCAGTGGGGTTAACAGCAAGAAGATGGTGGCAAATGGTGACTTTTAAGACAGTATTAAAAAACATTTCCAAAAATAAAACCTAAATTAGGAACAATCAAATTTCCCGAGGTAATTAAAGCAACTGCTCACATCTATTTGAAGGAGAGAAAAATTGCGTATTACCCTTCATCTACTCAAAAATAAATAGCACAAATTGAGATGTGTGTGTGATTCGTGCCACTCACAGGATCACAGTTTCATTAGAAAATAACTGAAATCTGAGAAAACCATAGCCTTTTGTCTATAAATTGCAAACAAAATGAGATTATGTTAAGATTAGCCTTTGAGTCAATCGATACTTAAACATATTGTCCCAGTCCTTTAACGGTTGGACTTGATGATCTTAAAGGTCTTTTCCAACCTAAATGATTCTATGATTCTAGTCTTGGTCAAAATTTAATAATTGATTCTTGCTGCAAGATGCCTTAAACTCTTAAAAACTTTGGTTCCTGTGAACCCAGTTGTTGCACGGCTTTGCGGTGTTTAGTGAAGCCGTGATCAGGTTCTAGCCCTTCTTTAATTAAACTGACATCTTTAAGTGACATTTAAGGTGGTCTTGAAAATTTAATTGAAGCTGCACAAGTCATACATCTTGTATATATGTACGTGCTTTGACCTTTAATGATGAATGTGTACCTACAGAGTAGGGGTAGCTACTGTGAGCCTTAGTGTGAGTGGTGATATGCTCCCCACCATATCGGTGCTGCTGAGGTTGGCTTCTGAAGGCCCCATATGTCTGCTCAAACCAAAATAAAAATCACTGAGAGTCAGCGGAAGAGTTTGTGCCTCTTGGTGGTTCCATGTGATTACAGTTTACAGTTGAGCATGCGGTAATTACACAGTTTAATCAGTTTCTGCACAGATATCAACCACTTAAAATATTTCTGAGTTTATCAAAAACACTGGATATCCATCTTCAAAGATTTTCAAAGGAGCAAAAAAGAAATACCATAGTTCACAGATGATTTAAGTATTTTTTCTTGGGTTTTTGTGGGGGTTTTTTTGCCGGTATTTGTAATATATCAAGAAAATGCAGAAATAAAATGAAAAACAAGGAAATAAATTCATTTCTTTTAAAGCCCAGAATTGAACATAGGGCTATTCAGCAACTTTCTGTGGCAGACTTCATCCTTTCCTTCTAAACCAGGTATCTCTCTTGGTGGGAGAGTGCTTGAGGGCGCTGGTGCTGTGGACGGACGGACGGATGTCTGTCCCACTGCATTCCCAGGGCTGCCAACCCAAATCGGTGAAATCTCCAGGGAGGCTCATTTCACAAAATTCAAACCCGGAGGGGTTTGGCTAGCCTTATACGAGCTCCAGCAGAGCCCACAGGGTTTGTCCATCGCAAGTAATTACCGCCGTTAGTTGCTGATCGATGTAACGAGGTGGGATAGAGCAAAGGGTGTCCCACTGCCCTGGAGCAGATGGCAGGCAATGCTAATTCTTACCAAAGGCATGCCTCAAAAGAAATTTTGTGGATAAAAAGGACAGAGAGACTTCAAAAGGGATGAAAATAGTAGATCAACCCTTTTCCGTTTTGGTGCTTTCATTACAGAGATGGGGGCAAGACGAGCTTTGCTCTGCTGTTTTCCATAATCTACCCAAGGCACAAAAGAACCGTTAAATTACAGCTGCTTCCCTCTGCTTGGCGATTTCTTCACAAATCCAAAAAACATGGATGGCTTTCTGCATGTTTGTTTGGCTTTCTGCAATTAGCAGCTCTAGCCAGATTCCATGGCAGTTTGAGTTGGTTTATCATGTAGGAGTAGTGAGAAGAAATTTGTTGGTACATGTTTTGATTTGCTTTCCCTCATTCCCTTTTCCTAAAATGAAACTTGACGATGTGATATTTGGAGCTGATGTAAAAGAAATGCATTCCAGTTCTTCTAAGCCATTGTGCAAACTGCTAGGATTTTCCTACCTGGCCTTGCTCATACTTTTGATACCATCAAAGAGAAAAATGATACCTGAGAAAACTTGTCATCCCAAAAAAATCTACCTCAATGGTAGATTTAAAAAAAAAAAAAGAAAAGTAATGTGTTTGAAGTATTTTGTTAGAGGACTGGAGTGCCAGGGATTATTCAGGAAAGGAGGTGAATGAATAGTCTGAAATGCCTTTGGAGGAGCCCTCCAAAAGGACATCTCCGAGGCCAGAGGATGAAGCCGGCTGGCTCCAAACATCAATCCTAATTCTTGCGTTGGTCCTTCCATTGTGGAGAAGGGCTACCACATACCTACGTCTGTAATAATTAGAGAAATTATGTCCTGGAAAGTATATCCTGTCCTGAATGCTGTGATGTTCTGGGAACTGATGGGATTTTAGCAGGGGATGAGCAGGGCTTGGGTTCTACCTCCTGTCCTGGTGGCTGGGTGAGACCTTGGACCGGTTGGTACAGGTGGCCACGTGGGCTTCCAGCGGGATGCTCTCCACCAAAGCAGTGTCTGCCTCTTCGTATGATTACTTTGAGGAGACACAATAAACACATAGATGCAATTTTATATAATATTTTAAATGAACTTGTATATTGATAAACTCTAGCAATATGCACTTAGAAATCGTTCCAGATCATATACATGTTACCACTCGGAAGAATTTCCTTTTGGGTATTTCTTTTATAACTGCGTTTCAAAGCCTTCTTATTGAGAAGGTTATTCTGGTAATTTTTTTTTTTCTGCAAATAAACTATTTTTGAGAAACTGATCCTTCCTAAGGGCAGTCAAGTGTCAAATACAGAGTTATGGATGATATCAGCCGCGTGTGGAAGCACATGCTCCGTTTATTCATTCCAGCTGTGAAAGCTTGGCTGTGCAAACACCAAGTGCCGGTTGTGTACCTGTCAGTTCGGAGCTTTTAATGAACATTGATCATGTTCACCCAGCGGTTTATTTGAATAAAGTGGATGTGAAGTAATTTTTAAAAACACAGTGTGAACTTTCTTTTTTTTTTCCCTAGTATTTTACAGTCTTTAGGATGAACCTGAGGAGACTGTTACCCAGTAATTCCCATCTCTGAAAGATTATTACTCAGTGAGAAAAGGATCTGCCCATTCCCTGTGGTCATCTTGTGAAGGTTCATCTAAACATTGGGATGCCATTTGTCAGTATACTATATATTTTTATATGTACTTAATTAGTTCCAAAAGCTCTATTCTCTCTAGTTTAAAGTTGCCTTTAAATAGTTCCCCAAACATCTCTGGCTCTTCCTGCAGAACTTAGTCATGCAATTTGGGGAAATAACCTTTATCTCTTTGCTTGTTTGAGTGAACGGTCTGGCTTACCAGATTTCTTCTGCTGCCGAGGACTGTTCTAGGTGACGTAAAATGGGAAACGTAGAAGTGTTGCTTTGCCAAATTCCTACTAAGGCTCATGGATCTGTAGGGTTTGTGCCCTGAAGCACTGAACTCTCGGAGCAAACAGATGGGGACCCAGTTAATAATAAACCAGGCATCTGCATCCTCCTTTAAGAGCGATTCCCTCCTATGCAGGGCGCCTTGCTGCGTGTATCCTACAGGACCTACACAGCGAAAGCCCTGCGTGATGACGGAGGTATACAAGATCTTATGAGAAACCCATAATCAACAAATAATTTTCAGGAATCCCACCAGAGGAGAAATCTTACGTGGTCTAAAAATGCCACACGCATTTTAAGTCCTGTTTCATTAAATATCCATTTCTGCCTGGGCTGCTGGAGGGGAAGTACCTAAAATAGCTATAGATACTGTGGAATATGTAGTGGTAGCTTACAATCCTTATTTTATCGTAGCTGCAGAAAAGAAAAAACCCATAAATAAAATACTTCTAAACAAATCTAGTGCAAGTTTCTTAATTGAAAGAAACTACATGTCTGCAGAAGGAGGAAAAATATTTATTATGTTGATTTTAATAAAAACTCTCCAACGTTTAGTTTAAACCAAGGAATCAAGGGAGGTCTGCAGACAAATAAACTGATCTGCAGCCGCTGCATTTGTGGTGACCAAAGTGAAAAGGAATAAATCCATAGGTCAGAACTGCAGGAATAAAGCTAAAATTATTAGCTTAGGAGTCACTCTTGAATGTTTTCATAATGATCTTGTAAGGTGCTGAGCTTTGGCAACTGAATTGTGTGTTTGAAGGTAGAAACCATATAATACAGGTGGCTTCACTTCTCCGGGGACTAGGAGTGCAATGCAGTAGACTTGAAGCTTTTTCTCAGTTTCCTTTTCAAAATATTTTAACGATAACCTTTTGAATTTGAGTTGGCTTGGAAGTTGCAGAAGCCAGGGAATATTAAAGTAGAGCAATCAGATGATAATCCTAATTACCTAACCTTGTACTGGCAGCATCTAGTGTATTTTCCATTTGATAGGATCAGAGTTGTTGTTACCAGTAATTCAATAAATTTTGTCATTTTTTCCTTTGAAGAAATTATTTTAGGATTTTCTGTGAGTTAACCTGCTCTCTTGAGAGAAACTAGCAAATAATTTAAGTGAAAATTCCTGACAATTTTAAAATTTCTGCAATTTTAAAATGAGAATAAATACCTCTAAGATCCTTCTAGTTATAAAACTTGACAACTTGCACACAGGTGTTCTCCTCCTTTAGATGTTTTGTGGCAGTGGCAGTTTGAATGCTGATAGCCACCTCGTTGGGTTTTTTCCAGGGAGCTTTTAAAAAATGTTCTTCAAAATTTCAGTTCAGCTCTTCCTTAGTTTTGAAATATTTTGCAGGATATTGCATTTGGGCCATGGGCTTCCATTGCTAATGGAAAAAGCAGAAGAAAGCTGCCCAGGGCTGGTCATGCCAGAAATCACTGGCGTGTCGACCTTCCCGACAGGGCTGGAGCCACTTTCTCACGTAACGTTGTGGAAATCCAGCTCCCACTGCTTCAAAGTGCTTGCATTTGATTTCCACCTGGGGACTCGTAAGGGCAGCTTCCTTTCCTTGTGTCGCTTTGGTTCGCGGTGAAACGCAATTATTGAATGCCTTCAGCATTGCCTGAAACGAGCCTGAAAAGTCTCTTCCAGTAGCCTACAGCTGGTTATCCACACATCTGATCCCTGACAACAGTCAACCAAATTTCCAGCTTTTTAATTATGATGTAACGACTCTTTTTGTGCTGTTATGGTATTTTCCAAGGCTGTAAGCGGGGCTGGCAGTGAGGGTCACAGGGAGCCAGCAGACCCGCCTGGGTGGTGGTCACCACCACGACCTCCCCAGCAAATTCCCAGCTCTCGGGGACCACGTTCCCCTCGGAGCAGAGGTGTGAGCTCCTGGCGGGGGTGTGAAGGATTCGGGTCACGTCCCGTGTTTGAATCAGGCAGACCAGGGGTTCCAGCCACACTCTGTGAGCAAGGCTGATGAGCTGGCGTGAGAATGATCCGCTCTTCCCCTTGCTGGGGAAGATGTTTTTTATGATCCACATAGAACCAATTTGGTAAAGGAGAATTTTATCCCTCAGATGTTTGGTATTAAGAAATCCACTTTTACCTGGTGGCGCTCAATATAGAATCATAGCTTCAAGCACCGATTTGAGACCCAACGTTGGGCTCAACTCATGCAAGAGTGTGAGTTTTGGGTTGGAAGGGACTCCTAGAGGTCATCTAGTCCAACCCCCATTTATAATATTATATACTTATATAATTATATATTATTTATTATTATTATTTTTATATATATTTTATATGTTTTATATATATTATATATATAATTATATATAGAATATAATATAGTGCTAGGTCCAGCACAGGTCCTGGCTTAAACGGTGCCTTTTATTTCGGTCCTTTTCATTCAAATGTAAGTGAACTAAGCCAGCAAGAAGGGACAGGATCTTAAATTACCTTTGAGAAGGGGACAGATAGTCAGTGAGGCAGAGAGCTGTAGATAGGCTATCAGTCCGTGAACTGCTCCGGCGGTGGCAGCTCCTTGGAAGCTGGCGGGTGGAGGCTGAGGACCTATAGCATCGGAGCAAAATTTGCGGCGGGTGCAGGCGGTGAGGGGTGCAAAGCAGGGTCCCAACCTGCAGAGGCGGGTCCATGCATATGGATGTGCGACCCCTTACTGTTGTTTTCTTTATTTTCTTATATTCCTTATTCTCTTTATTCCTTCCTCACTGCTCCGCGGGAAGTTCTGTTTAATGTCTCGATGTATTTCTCGGTCTTTGGAAATAAGCTCAGCGTGGTTGCCCTGAGCGGAGCTTGCGACCACAACTTCCCTGCGCCTTTGTCGCGGCGGTTCTTTATGCGTTGGTGTCTCTTGTTGCGGCATTTGCGAATTAAAATGATCTTTTAGAACTGTTATTTAACCGGGAATTTCCAAGGCTTAAAGTAGAATCTCACCAGCTGGACAGCCCGAGGAAGATGGATGGGGTTTTGTCTTCTGCGCTGGTGGAGCTGATTAGCGGTTTTGTCATCGCTGAAGATCCCCGGGGCTCAGATTGACGGTGGCTCGGTTGTTTTGTATTCTGCTCCTCCGCCTTTCAGTGGTCCTCCGATGGTTCTAGCGCGCGCGAGAGAGAGGAGAATATTAAACATCAATAAATGAGTCAGGTCACATATGGAGTGTGCAACGCATGGCGGTCTCCTTTACAGTAAGCTTTGCTATTATATAAAAGAAAAGTATATATTCTGTCCAGTCCTTCCCAATTTCCCCATCAGGTTGGAAGGGAGACAAAGATCAATCATTGATAAAGATGGCCTATGGCTGAGGGTAGATGAGGCTGTCGAGTCAAGAGAGAAGGCAATAAAGCACCCAAAAATATTAAAATATTTTGATTCTTGGAGGCTTCTACTTGCCGTCTTTGATTTCTGCAGCCTCAGGCTCCCACTTCATCTGCAGCCTGAAGAGGTCTCAGGCCTTGCGTGCTCTTTTTAACCCCACGTATTCGGTTGCAGAAAACGGGCGTACGGGAGGGGGGGAACCTCTCCTCTCTCTGCCAGGCAGCAGAGGGTGAAAGGCTCGTAGGAAGAGCCTCCAGCAGCAAGTAAATGAAACTATCAATGAAGTATGCAATGAAAACTAATGGTATTTGATGCATGAGGATTGTATTCACGTCTCCGTTCTAAAATTTCCGTCAGTTGTTGTGATCTGGGGTCTGCAGAACCCGCTCGCCTGGCGCTGAACACCACGTACAGCAAGTGCTGTAAAAAAGAGGAGCTCCTGTGTTTTCCTGGTCTTTGGGTGAACTTCAGGAGTCTCGGGGAGAGCAAGGGAGCAAATCGCCAAAATTACGTGTGTGTGTAATATATTACATGTTTCATTTCTTATCTACATGTTTCATTTCTTATTTGACTAATAGAGGGCTGAGAGAGTCCTGAGATGCAAATAGCACTAACGATGTGGCAGATGAAGCGTAGCATGTCTTCCCAGAAACATGGGGGTTACGGAGTGAGTCAGCCTGAGCCTTTTTCTAGCAAACTGTAGGGTCTGTCTCTTAATTTCCAGCCCCCATTGACAGTGAGTCAGTGTGGCTTGTGGAAGAGTTGGAAGAAGTTGCTCTTGTCAAGCACTGGAAGGGGCTGCCCAGTGAAGGGGTCGAGTCCCCATCCCTGAGGGGATTTAAAAGCCGGGCAGACGCGGTGCTTAGGGCCAGGGTTTAGTGGTGGGATGGCAGGGGTAGGGGAATGGTTGGGCTTGATGATCTCAAAGGGCTTTTCCAACCCAAACGATTCTGTGATTCTAAGAAAGGAGCAGCAACACACCAGTCAGAAGATACCATGTGGGACCCCAGCTCCAGGGTCTCAACTCCTTCCTGCGACAGTGTGTGGCTTTCCCCTAAAACTGTCATCCCTGTCCTTTGCTTTATCCTATTATTGCTTTGGGTGCTGCAAAATGTCCTGTCCTCCAAGCGCCGATTTGAGACCCAACGTTGGGCTCAACTCATGCGAGAGTGCAAGTGGAGGGAAGAAAAGTGATTGCTTGGAAGCAGAGCTTGCTCTGGTTTTGTCCTGCATGGGCAATAACGTAACTGTTCACCGACTGAGGGCGCAGGTGGAGAGGCACAGATCTCAAAGCAGCTAACAGTCTTTCTCCTACTTTTTTTTAAAAAGCTTTACATTTGGTAAAGGGAAAATAACCCCTATCTTAGGCACTCAAAATACCATTCGTACGTCACTTTGTCCTTTTCAAGTAGAAAATATTGCAGGTGTTCCACCAGTTATAGAGTTGGAGATATATTCAATAAGGGCAAATAAAATCGCCAGGTCATAGTTATGGTCGCAGAGCTTTAGCTTTAGAGACGACACGGGCACCGTGGAGCTGATGGTGGGTTCCAAGATGTGATTCATTCTGAAGTTACACTGCAGCTTTATAAAGAAGATCTTTCAGTCAGTTTGCCTTTAACAGCTCACCTAGAGGTAATTCAGAATTTGCTTTTTGGGTTACAGTAATTTTATTCTATGAATAGCCCTAGAAGGAAAGTTTGAGGTAGTGCCACGATCTATCGTGTTTTATCTCTACTACAAACAAATAGGGAATGTCACAACTCTCTTGTGCTGTTGTGTGGCTTGAGGTGTGACTTTTTGGGTGGCTGGAGGGAGGTGGGGGATGTGCTGCCCTGCTCCCTCCCGGCTCTGGTGAAGCACCGTGGTCTTGGTTCCATGGGATGTCCCACCATCCCATCGGGATGACCCGAGAGGAGTGTTGTGGCCTCTGGCGAGATCGGTCTATGGATTTATTTGTGCATTTTTGCTTCTTTCCAAGGTCTTCGCCAGCCAAGGTTCAATGCTGGTCACTTCTGTAATGTAGATTTGCATTCTAACAGCCAATAAATAGGTTTGAGCATGAAACACTACATATATCAAAGAGCTGCAGAGCAGTTTGAGGTCATTCTGGGTCAGAGGCATTACCTGTTGTGATTTGAAGGCATCCTTCCATCATTACCTTGGAATTTGCCATGTTTGCTGAAGGCCAGTAATAACATACTTGTCTGAAAATACCTGCTGTTCCCAGCCAGGCTGGTTGGGAAGTTTCAAAAGTCACAGGAGTCCATAGCAACACAGTTTAACCCACGCACAGATTTTTGGATGCCCTCTTGGGTACCTGGATGTTTAGGGCCGCGTCCCTGATGTTCACGATGCAGACATGCAGGGTTTGCTCTCTCTTTGGTTGGTGGTTGGGTTTTTTTTTTTAAATCCCAAAGGGATTCTAAGATGAACCTTAGCTAAGCTGCAAGGAGAGCCCCAAGTGCAGGCACCACCTGAAATACAGGGTTTGTTTAAACTTTTTCTTCCAACGAGTTATCAAAGCAATTTATTTGCCTAAGCTATAAAATAGTTTGGAGTGGAAATGTAAATAACAAATGGCCAATCCCTGCTGGTGGACAGTACAAATTAAAAACATTATTTTGGGGACCTCTCAGCTCGCTGTCGTTGATTTATGGGCTCCTGCTGGTGGCCCGTCCTGATGAGATGGTGCCAGGAATGGTATAATTTGTACCGGGAGCCTGTGGTTTCTGTTGGCCTTGGTGTCCCCCTGCTCCTCCCAACCATCCGTCCTCCTCTCCCCTCTGCTGAGGTTCATCAAGCAGTGAGGACAAACGACCAGGAATTTGGGGAGACAAAATTCAAAGCCAAGTTATTATTTTACAAGTTCCCTCTGTAATGCAGAATGCTTAAGTGGTGCTTCTTGTACTTAGAAATGAAACAGTGCGTCAAGGAGTTTGTTCAAGTGAAATAATAAATCAAAATAAATAAAATTAAACTTCCGCATGTCCCGTTGTCAAAAAAATTTTGAACAAACCAATTCTAACATTTTCTAAATGAAATTCATAGCATCTTTTCAAAGAATTGGTTTTTAAAAAGAAATAATTTTTTCACGGACGGCAAAAACAATTGCTTCCATACCATGCCTAGTGGTGAAATGACTGCTTGAAGGAAATAACGCTGGCAGTATTTTCCTCTTTAATTGGAGAAGGTCTTTGGGCTGTTGTGTGGTTAACTGATTTTCTTTAAACTGGAGAGAAAAGCAAAGCAGAGAAAACATTTTCCCTGGTGAGCTGATATTTCTTGTTGTTTATGAGCTCCTGCATTGTCACTTTTGAAAAGCAAAACAGGAGGAATATATGCAAGAGAACATGGATCATCGGGATCTGTAAACTGAATTTTACACATAACCTAAAAATAGTTATAAACCAGTGTAGAAAGCGGCATGTTTACTGGAACTGAATGAACTATTCCAGCAAAAAAAAAAAAAAAAACAAACCACCGTCCTTTAGCTCCTTCTCTTCCTTGCTCTTCACTCCATCCCTGGAGTATTTACCCTCGGCATCGTGGCTGTACAAGGCGAGGTTCTCATGGTGAATAAATGTGAGGGAGGTTTTTTTTAATTTACCCAGGTGCCAGCCAGGATTAGAATTGGAAATGAGTGAACAATATGAGAAAAACTCTCGCCATGTTTATCCCAAGCAAAACCATTTCCGACCTCTTGCCAGAACTCAGTAAAGAGCTGCCCCAGTACGTTATCCCCATAGTTGCCCCGTTCATCCAAGCTATCTTTGAACGGATAGTGTCTGACATTGAACTTGTGTCCAGGAATGTGAACCTGCTTTAAAAATGAATGGGAATTAGTTAATCTCGGATGCAGTCTCTGTACAGGTAACACGACTGCAGGTCACGCTCCCTGAGCTGGGGCTGGTGATGAAAAGCCGAGCGCTCCCATCCCTCTGATTTCTTCACATGCTTTTGAAGTCTCGCACTTTTATCACTTTTTTAGGCATAAGATCTGAGCGGTTTGAGGTCATTAAGAGCGGTGACATGGCCACAGCTGCCGCTTTGATCTTTTCCTTGAGGTGCTGGTCTTGGACAGCGGGAAAAGAAATTTAAGTTCTAGTGGTCTTAGGGACTTAAGACCTTTATCGTGTCCTTCCAACACTGGTGGGACAAGAAATACTTAGGAAGTGAAGACGGGAGCTGCACGTCCCGAACAGATACACGTGCCGTGCTTGCACGGGGTACAGAATTTGAGAGGTTTGCTGTGACCGCCAGGGTATTGTGCTGCTACATCTGCGAGAACTTTGCCGTCTTACTCTGGATTCTGCTTGCCGAGGTAGCAAGAAATTAACTCGGAGAAGATTTAATTTCAATAATGACCACTGAATAATTTATTCACCTAATTTACAAATATTTTTATGGAAAACACTTGAGGTTTTAATTATGCACTCAGTAAACGATTTGTGCATACCAGTGATTAGAAGTTTAATGAAAATCCACGTATTTCTGAATGTTTTGTTCCCATTTGGGAGCTATTTCTCCTCTTTAGGCACCTGCAGAGCTGGCTGTGCTACAGCCGCTGGGAGAGCAAAGCGGGGACCCCCTGCCCTGCTCTGCGCAGGGAGCCCGGAGCCGGATGCTTCATCTCTTGCAAACATTTCCTTCCCTCCCCCCCCGCTCCTTTTCAGACTGTCATAATCTTAGGAGCGGCATTTTGATTATACTTTGGTTCTTAAAATGTGCTTCCGTGCCAGATGATGCCCCATTACATTCGGTTTTATTTCAAGCACTGTTGGCTTGCTGTAGATTTGTGCGTGGCGTCATCTTAGGAGTGGCCTTTTGATGATATTTTGATTCTTAAGATGCGCTTCTACATGATAACAGCCAGGGAGATCATTAAATGCAGCTTAATTATAGATTGCCGTGGCTGGTACGGTCTTGCCCCTGATCAGTAATGAGACAAAAAAAAAAAAAAAAGGTTTGCAGAAGGGTTTAGAAGCAATGCAGATGATCTTGCTTGAGATTGGCCGCTTTCTGGTTTTCCAACAGTTTTCAAGCTTTCCAAAGAAATCAAAGTGAAATTTGAGTGAAGTAAATCCCCCGTCTTCAAGGTACTACTCCATAATTATCTTTGCAATTTGTTCTGTCATTTACAATACACCATGGTAGGTAGAGACATTATTTAAATGCGCAGTAATCTCTGCCATTCAGAGTAGGAAAATAAAATCCATTTGTTTGAATCTGCAGAGAACGCATATTAGATAGAAATAAAATCCAAATATAATTGCACAGACGTAGCATCGCAGGCAAAATCCAAGGGGTTGGCATGCTATAGAAAGAAATTTTTTTCACCCCGAAAGTAGAAAACTCTTCAACTCTCTGACAGATTGTCTCTGGTTTTCGCTGCCCCTTCGTTACATGGACTTTGTTTCCCAGCCAAAGGTGGAGGCAAGGCAGACGATATTCTCAGCCCGGTACCAACAGTGATGATTCCTCCCAACTCAGATTATCCCAAGAACACAAAAGCATCGTAACCATGGGTTTTCTTGGTCAGATAAACCAGCCAGGACTGGCACAGGGTTAAATGCAGCCCATGAAGAGTGCAAACCCAATTCCTTTTTTCATAAACACTGCATATCATGGTGTACCTCTAAGTAAAAAAAAAAAAAAAAAAAAAAAAAATGCATTTTAGCGAATATTTGCCCATCAGCTACCAGCCATTCATAGCTCTAGAAATTCCTTATTTTATGAGGAATTATTGTTTCACGTTGCCAGCCCCAAATGTTTCGTTGATGCTGATTTTCAAACATTCCAGTCGCCCCGGGAACAGATTCGGGGCGGCTCACATCTCCCCTCCCAGGGCAAGAGCAGCTCTGTGCTGGCTCGCCTGTTAGCTTTTCTTAATTTTCTGCTTTTATTCCTTGTTCCTTTCCATCCACCACCACCTTTTTTTTTTTTTTTTGCCTTCCATGTAAGAGAAGAGTTGGATTTGAGATGAGTCCATGCCCGCATTGTGTTGCATTGATTCTAGATTTTCATTAAGATCTATAATAACGTACCTGTAGCTTGTCCCAGTTTCTTGCCCTTTTATATGCTAATAATAGGAGTTATATTATGTAGAAGGCGAGAAAATAAACAATTAAGAAAAACAATTATATTAATTCCTGTCTCAACACTATGTATTAGGAGAACAGGTCAGGGTGACAAGCGTACATAAATTTGAAATTTTGATTAAATAATAATATTTATAGCATCAATAAAGAAAAGTAAGGGGGGTAAGGGAATTAAAGTGACCTTGAATCCAGGTACATTATTACTGTATAGATACTGTTTGACTTTAATTTTTATTAATGTAGATAATGGCTTACATGGGCCTTATGGCTGCATTACTAGTGCTCTAAAATTTAATTAGATTTTTAGAGCAGCCATTAATGTCTTCTCCAGGATTATATAATTCAGTGGCAATGCCAGAAAAACTTCATCCATTTCATTAGACTCTGAAAAGGAACTGAAACGAGGTATTTTGTCTACAATATCATTTTCGATTCCTGAGCCTTTCTTGTAGCATAAATGCAATCCCAACTGGTTGTTACCTTCATAACGCGCTAAACCGTAGAAAGAAAAATGCTTTCTTGGAAATATTTTAACAAGCTTTTTAGGATTAGGGTTTTTGTTTCTCCTTTTGTTAGACAGGCCTTGGGCCAAAGACTCCGAGTCAGCTGTTACCACTTGAAGCACATTTCCAGGGTCAGTACAGTGCAGGGACACGTCTGTCCCCACCTCTCCTCACCAGCTTGGTGGTCATCTGCTGTATGCCTGGTGTGTGTGCGTGTCACGGCCGGAATGGAGATGGCAGAGGGTTATTTTCATTATAAAAGAAAGAAGTAGTGAGGGTTTTTTATTGTCCTGTCCATCAAATATATAAATAAATAGAAACGCATCAGGGTGTGTTGTTTTTTTTAATGAATTCCAGGAGAACTTTCTGAAGAAGCAACAGTGGTGGTACTGGAAAAAAAGGTGTTGGAGTTGATCCAGTTACAGGCAATGAAACAAACCTGGGTTGAAAAGTTTATAGGTAGTATCTTGGATTCATTTAGTTCAGATGAAACAGGGTCAAACAATAGGGATGTACAGCTAGTGCCAGGGATGTCCACTCTGTACCTGGTGTGAAACCAAAATAGGCTGTGAACAGAAATTTGGTACACTGGTGGCATTTTTCTAAGATATCTGTGTAAAATATGATTTTTTTTAAAAGAGTTATGGACTGGCATGTATAATTTGCATTGGGGAAGGGGCCAGGGAAGGAGTGCATACTTTGGCATTCTTCAGCCTGGAATTGCTTTATGTCCTTGGCTACGCTCACCAAAATTGTGAGTGGTTCTTCCTTCACCTGACCCTGTTTCTGAGATAATAGTATGGTAATTTTATGCATGGAAAAGCTATGGGAAATAATTCTAAGTGTATGAGGTATTTTGCCCTAAGTTTGGTCCTCACCTGCATATGCCCAGCTTTCCTTGTTTTCAGTAACTTGACTTAAACTCGTGTGTGTGCCGTCATCCAGGGCTGAGCAGGTAACCTTCGCTGACTTTTTAATTCAATCAGGTTTTGAATTATCTGTGAATGAACATCTGAAGGTCTTCCCTAAATAAATATGGAATAGCTTTTGGCCTGTAAATTATCCTTGTTTAGAAACTTAGAGATGGATGGTTCATTTTCACTGGATGTATGCTTCAATCTGGGATTGCTTTCTATTAAATCTTCTTTGATTCGATGAGCATTCAGGACAAAGTTTCTTGCTAGAAGTGTTTGAAGGATATGAGGCAAGGAAAGATGCAGGATAATTTGAAAGCACATTTAGGAGAAGAGTGGGGATGATAAAAAAAAAATAAAAATCTGATTAGCTGATGAGTAGGAAAGAGGTGCCTTGTCCAGCGTGAGCTTCAGTCCTAAGGTAAAACCCCGTGGTGTCTCAGTGCATGCTCTGTATTAGGAGAAGTTTCAGGAAGGTTTGCTGCTGTTACCTATTCATATGCGCCTGCTAATGAGGAAAATGAAGAAAGTGAATTTTTCTGGCTTGGTAAACTTTGAGCTTTGTTCTTCGTCGTTTCACGGTGATGACTGGGCGTGTGTATCGACGTTGTGGAGTAGAAATGTTAACGGATCAAAGGATCAGATGTGTTGGTTAAAGAAATTATAATGATAAATGACAGTGACCTAATTTATGAAACAATCCTCTAGTATAAAATAATTAGTAATTATACGATTAACTCGCCGAGAACAAAATCAATCATGTCAGAATGATCAAACAATATAACAAATGGCTGCAGGTTTTGCCATAGCGCCTGGAGTGCTGTGCAGCCACCCTCCTCCCTCCACGGAACTCCACGTGGGAATCCAGTGTTGAGAACTAAGATGTAGAATCATTGAGGTTGGGAAAGCCCTTTAAGCTCCCCCAGCCCAACCGTTCCCCTACCCCTGCCATCCCACCCCCAAACCCTGGCCCTCAGCACCGCCTCTGCCCGGCTGTTAAATCCCCCCAGGGGTGGGGACTCGACCCCTTCCCTGGGCAGCCCCTTCCAGCCCCTGACAGCCCTTTGGGGAAGGAATTGTTCCCCATGCCCAACCTCACCCTGCTCTGGCACAACTTCAAACCATTCCCCCTCATCCCATCGCCCCTTCCCTGGGAGCAGAGCCCGACCCTCCCAGCTTCCCCCTCCTCTCAGGCAGTTGTAGAGGGTGATAAATATAAATTCGGAGGGCAGCAGTTCAATTATTTAATATCAGTCCTAACTAGCACATGGGTGTGGAAAGTGTGTCTAGTGTGTAAGCAATTATTTCTGAGCTTTGAAGGAGAAGGGTCACGGGCACGTTTGCTGAAGGATTCCCATCTGGTGAGGTGCTGGTGGAGTGGGGCTGGTGCCGGAGTGGAGCTGGAGACCTGAGAACCCCTGGGGCAGCTGAGGCACTGGGGTGCTGCTGCTTCGTAGTCTGCCTTTCTATGTCACAAGACTCTGAAAAATGAAAATAAATAAGAAAAATTAGGCATTTAACCACTGGAAACCTTCTTCTAATAGAAATGCCACTTTTAAAGAACTAACAAAACCTGTAGTGCTTAAATTTGGCCAAAATCTTGCTGTAATCCTGCAAACCACTTTGAAATAGAAAGGCCAATGGTTTCAACTGCGTTTTATAGATACTGAAGAACAGCACTAAATATGAGCTGCGTTACATCTGTTGGCGGGTGCAGAGCCAGAAGCGAAACTCATTGATAGATGGGATGGAAATGAGAGACCGTGATAGGATTACGGATCTGCGGCAGACCGTCCAGCGGGTGGGTTCACATCCTCTGCTGAAGGAACGCGTCTTGCATTTCATCGTGCTGAGTGGCTGGAGCTGGACTGGTGGCTCAGGAAATGGCATGAGAACTATTTATTAGGCAGGAAAAATCAGCGTCCAGCGACAACCATTACTCTTCAGCATTATTGATTTAACTGAAGGCCACGGCAACTTGTTTCATGAGTAGTTCTGGCACCGTTCCATGCTGAAGGCTGACTTGGCCAAGGCATTCGTTATTAAAAAAAACCAACCAAACAAAAAAAACTTGCATCAACCAGCCAAAATATCCAAAGTCCTTGTGGGAGATGTGAAACAGAAGTCCTGCATGTATTCGGAGACGAATGCAGCAGTGCAGGGAGCTGCTGCTCCTCACTTAGGGACCAACAAATTAGGCTAAAGCAGCCGTTAAAACAGATTTCCAGCGCTTGTAAAATTGTTGGTCTGTCTGATACCTCTGTCTTCAGGTACTTATAAACTTTGTTTCGTGTGTACCATCCCCATTTCAGTTTGAAAAGGGTTCAGTGTAAATAGATTAAGGTCTTTGCGTTGCTTCAGAGTAAGCCCCATCCGTAGAAGTGATCCGCCACTTCTGGAAAGCTTCATGCGCCCCAGAGGGACTCTCCTGCATTTCGAACATAAATAAAAATAATTTTTAAATCAAAGAAATCTACTCTGTAGTTAGTAGAAATTCTAAAAACATGGTTAATCCTAAAAAACTTTTCTGTTTGATATTTAATAGAGCTGAGTTAATAATTCATCATTTAATGTATCTGATTAATTTTGCCTCTTTTTCTCAGAATGTCTTCTAAGCACATAACAATTATCTCAAATGTTCTTATTCAAAATGACTCAGTGACCTCTCTTTCTAGATCACTTATTCTTGATTCAATTTCTCATAGCACTGCACAGTTTCTATTGGTTATCATTCATTATTTCCCTTTGCTAATTGAGTAATCGCAAATCCAGTTAAAAAAAAAAAAAAAACAACCCCAAAACAACCCTGTGGCAGGAAAGCACGCTGAAAATGCAGTTAAAATTCCTTCCTGCCAACTGTAGTTTTAAAATGCATTTTCAGTGACCTGAAAATGCGTAGACATAGATTGCGCATGATGCATAGAAAATAAACTCACAAGGGAAGATACTGGAGCTGAATGGTTTTTAATACCCTGAAGAATATTCGTAGCAAATGTTAAATATCCCTTCCCTCAAGATGTATGTAACTGAATCAACAGCAAAGGTGGTGTTTATACCTGTCCTAGAGATGTCCATGCATGGAAGAAAAGGAAGAATGCCAGTTTTCTTCTGAGCAAGCCCTAGAGATAGTGATGGTCCTGCTGACGCTGGCTGCCCTCGGCACATTGGTGCTGGGCTGTACGGGGAGGGCGCTGGGGTCGGGTACCCCATCTCACAAAGCCAAAAGCCTTCCCCAGAGTGTGAGCAGGTCCTGGCTCGTGTGCTTCGTGTCACCTCCTCCAGAGCCCCGAGGAGGCGATGGAAGTGGCCCCAGCTCATGCAGGGTTTGGGTCCAGAGCCATCAATGCTGAGCTCTGCTCGAGTCTGAAGCCAAATCTGCCTTCAGCAGATGCAAAAGTAAGCAACAGCCTGGCTCAGGAGGCATACCCAGTTGTTTAATCTCCCAAAATGTTTGGTTGGGTTTGGTTTTATTCCTCTGCCCACAGACATTCAACTTTGTAGAAGACCGTGCACTAGGAATCTTCAAATCCTAACTCTTCTTGAACTAAATGGCATGGTTTATAGCATGGTGCAACTGGTTCTATTGTTCTTATTGGGATAATTCAATTTCTTCCTTAAATGGACTTTTACACTTTTTTTACCTTTCTCTAGAATTTTTATTCCAAGGCCACCTCTGTCATGCACTCCATTTCTCCCTGATGTCCCCGCTGCCAGGTACAGGGACAGTGCTCTGTCCCCATTCAGGCCCCGAAGATGCTTTCAGATGTGATGAGCCTGTAGAGGTCCTTAAGTGCGTCTCTGACCCACGAGTCCTCTATGGTTTTTCAGGGAAAATTTGTAATGTTAAACTGTGCTTATTCTGGAACCCGAGCCCAATGCAAGGACCACTCAGACACTTAAATGTCTTGCTCAGTCTTCTGTCAGCTCTCTAACTGGACTGGAAACCTGTGAGGAGTTGGGTTACTGAGATCATTCCTTTCTCCGGGGGAATTTGACCTTCCCTCCTGCGTGCGGTGGGGGTGAGGGACTGCACCGGCGCTAGCAAAGCTCAAAGGGATTCACCACCGGAGCGGGAGGTTGGGTTGTCTTTGTTCAAGGTCAGAGGCAAAGGAGTTACTTTAAAGGGTTGGATAAGCTACCTCGTTCAGAGCTGTGAACATCAGGGTTGGGTCCCTGAACACCTCCCCTCACTGCCTCGGAAACGTGGGACCTCCAGACGAGGAGGACCCAGCGCTCCTTTAAGAAAAACAAGCGATGAAGTCATGTTGTCCTGGGAATTGATAGCGTGTTTTTATCTCCGTGATGATCTAACCATCCAAATTGTATAAAGATAATTAACCTAAGCTAGCAGATGCACTGAAATGTGCAATGCCCCTCATATCAAGAATTTGATTTACATAACATATTGCTAAGTGCATATGTTAAAATAAAGTTCAGGAGAAGGACAGTGGAATTACAGCTGGGCTGAGCTGGCCAACAGTGCATGCATCTCATTATAGGGAGATTTTTTTTTCCTTTTATATCAGTATGCTATTTATTGTACAATTTAAAAAAATATTAAAAAACCCTTAATAGTCAAATAGATGGCCTTAATGTGATGGTTTCATTAAAACTAAGGATTTTAGTTGGCTGTTATCTTTCTTCTCTTACTAGCAGTCTGTGGTGGTCATTTGTGGTGGCCATGCTAGCACACCAATGCAGTCTGTTAATGAATTTTCCACAAATTAATTTTCTCCGCTAGAACAGCATCAATAAACAGCAGCAATTATTTTATGGGGACGAGGAATAAAAGAAAGCATAATAACTTTCTCGACTTGATTTTGTAGAATTAAAAGTACTTCTCTTTTGGCCTTTTTTCATTAGAGCCTCTACTACATGATTGCAGATAAAGTAATGGGGACTAGCATGAATTGCTAGATACAGCTAATAACGCCTTGTTTTAGGCTATTGACTTACCCTAATGTATTTCCAGATGTCACTGAATTTTATTGCATTAGATCTATCGATAGCTTTAGGTGGCTTTTTTTTTTTTTCCTGGTTATTCATAGTCACATTTAAATAACCTTTTTTCTAAAAGGAGCCTTTTTTTCCAGCTGAAGCAACTAAAAGGTATCAGCATCAAATCTGATAAATGGATACCCCATGGTTAAGAAAATTACATAGGCTTAATACCCAAGGCAAGTGAGATGCAATCTCAGCAAAAGAATCTACAAGGAGCAGGATTATCATTCAAGGAAAAAGGGGCATTAACGCTTCCCGTGTATCTCTAATGGCAGGGAATCGTCTTCAGCATCTTCCTGTATTTATGGAGGTTTAAAAACCCATGCTAGGTAACTTTTGGTGTAGATCATAGGAATATGTTTGTTTAAATACATTAATATAGGTCAAGCTTTATTAGTGCATGTAGCTTTAACAGCAGATTTGGATAGTGAAGGTGCTCACACTCACATGGTTTCAGATATTCATTCCAAGTGGGGTTTCCATTTGTGTGCAACTCCTTCTCCAAGGCACCTTAATACTGCCTTTGCCACATCATCCATCATTTTCAAGTACAAAATAAATAATTTGTGACCTTCTTGCCACTGCATTTACCTGACCTTCCAAAGCGGCTGGTCCGTGTGGTGCCTGCAGTTGCTCCAAACATGGTTGCGTGCATGGTGGATCTCCTGTGCCGGGTCTAGGGAATTGATAGAGGTGATGAAATGTTCAGAAGAGCAGCCTAGGTCAGTACTTGTCTGCCTTTTCTCCACAAGTTCCTACTGATTCAGGTCTGGTAACGTGCATTGGGTCTTGTAAATACCACTCTGCTGTGTTTTGTGTCGGCACTTGGCGTGATGGAGGCGTAAAGCTGGGCTGCGCGCAAACCCCAGCATTACCTGCTGCAGAAACTAAGACTGAGGAGGGGAAAAAAAGTAGTTTTCATAGGCTTTTTTTCTTATCTAAACTTAAGGAAAATTAAAGATTCTGATCACAATACATGGAAGACCCTGGGAATTCTGTTCTGCGATGGCACCTCTTCGTAAACGCACGGTTTCCTTATGTATCTGGTGTTTGTGGAGAGAGTGGTCATGGGCTACAAATGGGATGTACGCTGGTGTCTGATGGGCTGGTATGGGGATCCACTCGTTGTCATAGTGTCAATATCTTTAGGATGTCCCAACAAGAATAAGTGTCACCGTGCTTTGGGTGGCCTCACTGGGGGGGTGCCGCCCACCGAGGGTCCCTGGCCTGGACTGAGAGCTGGGGCGCAGCCTT
The DNA here is from genome assembly GCA_017310255.1 of Butorides virescens. NCBI lineage: Eukaryota > Metazoa > Chordata > Aves > Pelecaniformes > Ardeidae > Butorides > Butorides virescens. Next base: position 301,300 of record JADKXX010008506.1, on the reverse strand, counting down.
TCCCCGAGGGCTGCGGGGCTGCCGGCGAGGAGATGAAAAGTTAAAAGTTAATTTTCAAAGAGCTCTGGTGAGGCTGAGCGGGAGAAACAGTGCCATCTGCTGAGCCCCAGACTCGGCACCGTCGGCCGTGCCTCTTCTCACCAAGAAACGTAGAGGTGTGTACAGAATTCTGATTGATACGGGCGGATACGTAAATATGCCGCCTCCTTGCTCTGCGTGGTCCTAAGCGACATCAGAAACCCAATACGGGATCATAAACCTATTTTTGCATAAAACCCTACCCTAGTAATCTCATATGTAATTGGATTGCCCACTGAAGACTTTTTTTTTTTATTATTTCCCTTTATTTTAGGCATTCTTCTTTCAGAAATACTGTTCTCAAAAGGCAATGTTAGCTAAGGCACAATGATGTTAAATGGAAAAGAAATTTTCCTTTTTTCACCTTGGGGGATTTTAGAAGTTACAAATTATAAAGCCAATAATAACTTTCATTTAGAAGACTTTTGACAGGAAGAAAATGAAAAATGAGGAGAGAATGTTTCCGAAGAAACTTGTTCCAACTCATTTTTATAAACATGAGAAGAATAGAAGTTGTATGGGGGTATGGCAGTCAAACACGCCAACTTGTGTAAGACAGAAATAGCCTATTTTCGTTGACTACTGTGTCTGAAAGCCTGGCTTTAAATACTCAGTCTTAAAGCTAATGAAGGACTTCTGAACATGCTAAAAGAAATTCTAGCAGCCCACGGAGCTCCCATCTGCTTTTGAATAGAAGCACAGTCTGCATCAGATATTAATAACAATGAAAGATGTTTGACTGTGGGTGATAAGTGAGTATATTTTGGTCCGGTTTAGGTTGAAGCTATTGGCATAATTTGGCACGGAGGATGAATTTTGCTGTTTGGAAATGCTAAAAAGTTTGGCTTGCAAAAAGTAAATCTTGTTGCAATTTTTTTTTCCTCTGAAGAAATTATTTGTGATACCTTCCCACTCCTCATTTCCAGCCCAGCCAGGGTAAGTGGGATAGAGGGGTTTAAAGTAAATAGTCCAGGTTTAAGAGACTAATTAAAATAATCCCACTGTAAATTTCCTAATGCTCTTTGGAGGGTGGAGTGTCTGGCTTTTTGTGGCAAAAGTTTTCTCCTTTGCAAGTGCCTCAGTTCATCAGTTCAGATATTGTTATGGGCAAGGTCAAAAGCATCAAGTGTGCAGGTAATTTGTAATTGGCTTGTCTGCAGAAAACAGCAGGGAATTCAATCTATTACGTGCACTTTGATGCACGAAACCAACACTCCATGAAGCCACTGGAGCATAGAAAAGGCTTGCTAATCTCTCTCCAGTAATTATTGCAGGTGGGCCATGCTCCTATCAAAGGGGGCATTCGTCACTTGATGAACTTAAATGTTCTCAGTGATTTTTTTTTATTTTTTTTTTCTATTAATAAAGCACATTTTGACATTCAGAGACGCTAAGTGACGTAAGGGAAAGTATATTTAAGGAAAATCTCAAAAAAAGACGTTCTGATAATCCGTGATGTTCTTGGGAACCAGGGATAGTTCTAGCGAGATAGACTAGCCTGAAATCTGTCACTCTCTTGTTCGGCTGAATTACATTCCTACTGTGTCTGTGGAAGCAGGGAAATAAAGACATGGACATCTGGAAGCCTAGGGTTTGAAGATGGTTGGAATCACGTTGTTTGAAATAAGAACTCAATTTCACTCTGTTAATGGAAACTGATTACTTCACAGAAACTTAAATGCAAGAGAATTCAGATTCTGGAGGGTAAGGAAATGAGGAAGGACAAGGCACAGTGTTACGATCTGAAGTGGTTGGTAACTATTTGATTTTTACTTGTTCAAAAAGTAGCACGCTTGCTGTTTTCTTCTGTTCTTGGCCTTCTGTATGAGTGGGGGTCTCGGGTCTTTTCGCCTGTGTACCCTCTGGATATCCCTGTACGTACAGCACACCCTTTCCCCACCTCTCGCCCCTGAAGGTTGCTACCATGGACATTAATGAAAACTAAAGTGACAGCCACCATTCCGTGTCCTGTCATCCAGCCGGGATCTTTAAGTCCTCCATTACTAAGACAATACTGGATATGTTTGGTACATCACAAGAAATTCAGTTCTTGTTTCTGTTCTCATTTCTGTTAGTATTGCATGACTTCAGATGAGCAGCTTGAAATCTATTAATTTGAAGCGTTGGTCACATGATTTTTTAAATAGCTCTTACTTACAGAATAATCAGGCAGCAGATCTATTTCCCGTTATTTAGTTTAGCATTGGTAAATTTTATATTTATGTTCATAAAAAAGACTTGTTTGTACTGACAAAATCTGCTTCCTTGGATCACTTCTGTATTTGGCAGGAGGGGTGTGTATTTGGGGAGGGGGGTGGGTTGGGGGGCTTTTTGGTTTGTTTTTTTTTTTTAATTAATTCTGTTTTGTCCCCTCTGTAAGAATTGCAGCTGATCAGGAGAGGGACTGTCTCCCCCTTTTGCGTTCACCCTTTGCCTAGCACACGTAGTTAATGACCCGAGTCCCTAAATACTGGGCAGATAGAAACAGTAATTGAGCTATTTCAGATGGGCCTGAGAACGTAAAGCTTCGTGTCCCACCATCAGCTACTCGGCGAAGCTGAAGCTGGGTACCCCTCTGTGGGTTTTCCTCATCACCGATGGGAGCATCGTGCTTTGCCGCCGCTGGTCCAGTGACCAAATTGGTTCAGAGGAGACCAACCACGGCAGTATTCCTCTGTCCCTAGCTCTGATGTACTTAACACATTTTAGGAAAAAACTGGCCTGCTTACCATTGGTTATCACGATATCCAAATGGACCTGCAGATGCTTTTATAAGCGAGGGCATGTTCGGTAGTTGGACCTTTACCTGTCTTTAATGCTCCCGTTCAATCTTAATCGGCTCCTATTAAAGTTGTATTCTGCTTGTTGAATTGCAAAGGTTGCAATGCTAAGCTATCAAAGCATCACCCAATGTTCATCATAGCAAACCAGCTAACCCTAATGAAAAACTCCCAGCAAGAAGCCAGTGCTGCTTTGAAATTCAGTCTGAAGCGACTTTTTTGGTAGGGGAGATTCAGATGAATCCGATACGCAGAACCGATCAGCCGGGCAAAATGTCCCTGCGATTATTTCTCAGGATTTTCTCTGCGGTGTTATTTAACCGTACTTTCTCATAACCATCATGCCATAGCCACATGCATTCCCTCCTCCTACCCTAATTAGGGTGGTCATGCCCGGCATTGATCCAGGGCTGCACAGCTTCCCCGGGGCCAGGCTCGAGCATCGCCCTTCCTCGCACAGCCCTTCAGCTTCACCTGCGTGCCGAAGCGCAGCCGGCTCCTTGCTTGTGGACTCCTTCATCTTGGCTGTCTTTCTGCATTCCTTTATTCTTTGCCTTTATTCCTGTTACCAGGTAGTGGATTGTTTAGGGTTTGGGGTTTTGGTTTGCTTGCCTTTCTAAAAAAAAAATAAATAAATATTTTTCTGCTTTCCCTTTACTTCTTTCTTCCCATCCTCTTGTTGCCACCGATGGGCACCTCTCTGCTATACCCGTTTTTTTTTTTTGCTGACTGTTTTTATTCCTACTCAGCTCAGTCCAAAGAATAGAACAGAACTTTAAAAAATTATTTCTTTACCTAACTGCAGATGAAGTAAATTGAAGTGTCACATGGAATGCAGAGCTTATGTTAACTTTTGCGTTAATTATGTTGCCTTTAACTTAGCAAACAGTTGTACCCAAAGGGTATTTATGTTACTTCCTTTCTCAAAAATTAATGCAAGCTTACTTTTTAATCTGATCGCCAGTATTTTCTGGGTGGAATCGCTTACATCAAACCATAATTTATGTATTTCAGAGTACTTTACATTTGATACTCTGCTGATACCTCACTTTCCTTCCTATAGATGATGCTATCAATTCTATCAAAGTATATTGAATCATTGCAAATTTTCTCCATCACAGGCATAAATTAATGGCTGCGTTTCCCTAATGGAATGGATCATAAACAGGAAATCAGCCATAATCTATTTATACAATGCAAGCGATTCAGTGCTCTAACCGGGTTATTCTTTATTTTCCTTTTTCGATAAACTAGTAGTAGTTGATGGTGGAATTGGAAGTACTGTCCTGAGATTGTCAGAGCCTGAAAAGTCTTTGTTAACCACGTTTCCATCTTTGCTGGACCTTCAAATTCTTCTTTTAGTTACGCGACACCAACTTATATACCGCAGAAAAAGAGACCAGATGTGTCATGCTTGCCTTTGGCTAGTGCTGCGTCGCCACGGGGTTGCGTTCTCGTGGGAGACGCGTTGGTTCCTCAGCTTACGCCAGGGTTATCCGTGGTGCCCCCAAGCTCCGGATCCTGGGGAGGCTGGCGGGTGGGATGCAGCCTCCGCTTGGCACCAGGGCTGGCAGCCCTGCAGCTCCCTGGCGTTGTCCTCGCCGTGTTTGCCCAAACCCTTGGTCCAGGGCCACCACCAAGCCAGACAGAAGCGACGTGGTTCTCTGTTTGGCCTCACAAATAGCCTGCTTTCGCAGTGTCGTCCGAGGTCAAACAGAAATCCAGATACGTAATAAAGCTTTTATGGATGATTTGCACTGTAGTATTAGTACATGCTAAGTGTGGTTAGGGTAGCCTCAGTTCTGCTTGCTTCTGTAACTAATTGCTGCTTTACCAGACTTAATGACCACGGGACCTGTGGTTAGGTCAGTAGGAGCGGGCAGGAAAAGATCTAGAGAAGCAAATTTTTTTTTTAATGAAGCTTTCTCAGCCTCCGTAAGGGGTTAATTCTCATTGTCTTTTGCATACCCATAGATCATTGCTAATTCTTAGCTACCCACTAACATTTACATTAAAACTCTGCAGGGACTGGGGTTTTTTTCAAGTCTCTGAGCAGCCACTTGACAACCTGCAAAGTGGAAGATGAGCTCTGGTGAGGCTGGGAAGTAGGTGGTGTCTAAGGGTAAGCGTATTTGGAAAAAAAGCTGTGAAAACTCGCAGCAAAAGCAGCCTGGAGGTACCTGAAATTTGCTGCGTTTAAGCTTTCGACTTGTATAGACAAGCAGCTGATCCTGGGATAGCAAAGGGTTTTCAAATCCGTAGTCAAGAGGCTTAGGTCTGGGTCTGAGAACTGAGCAATTCAAATAGGGGCAGGTTAAGGTCGACCTAAGCCTACGGTGTGAACGTACCTTCTTTTCATCTCCAAATAACGTGCCTCGTAGATCTGTGCGTAGCCTGGCTTTCTGTCATCGGGTTAAAGCCCTGGTGCTTCCATAGGAAATCAGCTTTAAGGCGAAGAAGAGAATTTCAGCTTTGCTGCAGACATAGGCAAAGTGAATGATGCTCAGAATCTTTTATGTATTGTTGGCTGTAAACAAAATGTCCAGGCTAGGACAATTGAAAAATAGCTATATTGTATTTTATATCAAAATGTGCTTCCGAGAAATGTCTGTAAGTGGTACAGTGTGTGATTTCATGCTTTATTGTTCCTCAATCTGTTCAGTTTACAGGGAAAAGGTATTTTTCATTCTCCTAGCTGCTAGCTTTGCCAACGCTACGTGAGCTCTGAAACTCACGCTGTGATTTTTCTGACTTCTACATTTCCATCCGTAATAAAGAATCCGCAGGACAAATTCTTCTCTTCGTTACACCTGCGAAACCCCACGATCCTCCAGGATTTCACAGGCAAAACTGAGCAGGGAACAGCAGCCCCTTTGAAAATCAGAAGGACAAGAGCCATCAGAGAAAAGCTGCAAGCTGGAAAAGCATTCATTTAGACTTGTACAAAGAGGAGTATAACTGAGCGAAAGGTGAAAATATAATTAAGAAAACATGACAATGGAGAAAGTTTTCAGAGAGTAGGATTTACAGAACCATAGGATGGTATCTCAAGGAGGTGGTGACAGGTCCGTTGCTTGGATATTTTCAGGGAAAGGGTGGAAAGGAGATATAATTCATCGTAGCTGGAGATAATTCAGGCATTTGGGGAACAATGATCTGAAATATGGTCACGTGTTTGCTGTATTTTAAAGTGTCCTTGATGTGGTTTAACACCAGTTGGCAACTAAGTACTGCACGGCCGCTCGCTCACCCTCCTCCTCCCCACACCCCCCTGGTGGGATGGGGGAGAGAACTGGGGGAAAAAACCTAAAACCCGTGGGTTTAGATACAGGCAGTTTAATAGGACAGGAAAGGAAGAGAAAATAAATAATGATGACAATGATAAAAGAATATACAAAACAAGTGATGCATGATGCAGTTGCTCACCACCCGCTGACCGATGCCAGCCCATCTCCGAGCACTGGTTGCTCCCTCCAGCCAACTCCCCCCAGTTTCTATACTGGGCATGATGCCATATGGTCTGGAATAGCCCTGTGGGCAGTTGGGGTCGGCTGTCCTGGCTCTGCCCCCTCCCAGCTCCTTGTGCACCCTTGTGCTCCTTGTGCACAGGGGAAGCTGGAAAGGCCTTGACTTAGTGTAAGCCCTGCTCAGCAACACCCAAACCATCAGGGTGTTAGCAACATTCTTCTCATGCTAAATCCAGAACACAGCACTCTGCCAGCTACTGGGAAGAAAATTAACTCTATCCCAGCTGAAACCAGGACAGTCCAATAATTTTTTTAAAGTAGGATGACTCTGTTCCCCTTTCTCTGGTGGTTTTTTTTCCCAGCATGATATTCCAATATTCCTGTGACTCATCAGAAGTGCAGTATGGTAAGAAATGCTAAGCCAGTTATTTCCATCTATCCCATTCCAGTCATTCAGCATAATTTACCTAATGTGTCTTCTCCAGTCTAATTTCTGCAGTTCTGCATAAAGTAGATGCCGTTAGGACTTCATCAGGAGGACTAAATGTCTGCCAAGGTGCCATTCAAATTCAGGCTCAGCCCACACCGGCCGTGGTGGCATGGGAAAACGCTTCCTAAGGCGCACCCAAGGGAGGGGGGCATTGCTGAATCCCCAGGAAATAAGGAATAAACACAAAATGTCTGTTGGTGACCATTTATAGGCCACCTGCCAAAGATGAAAAAGAGTTTGGAGGCAGATGCGGAAAATTCTTGTAGCATTTAAACCGGTTAAGCGGAGCGCAGGTCTACAGTCGTTACTCTGATATCCTAGCGATGGGGGTTTGGTAGATGTTTTAGCTAGCACAAACTTACAAAGTTGTAATTCTCTAAGGGGACTCGCAATACTTCAAAGATCTTAAATTTACAGACGCTAGAATTACGTCTTGGTAGTATTCCGAGAAGGTGGATAAATCAATTTTTCAAAAGGAGAAGCAAAGTCATAGGGAGATCTGACCTCTCAAAAACACAGATTACATTACTTTAGGACCTCAACCTGCAACGTCTTTTACTATCTTCCAGAGAAGCAACTCCTATAATGAAGTGATTACAGGGATGTTATAGCAAAAATACTGCAAAACGTGACACGACCGTAGCAAGCATAAGGATCGTACAAATGGGCTGATTCTGAACAACAGGATCATCTTTGTAACGCCGTCAGGGATCGTGCAATTCAGCCAGTTATTCCTTAGATAAAAATATCACTTTCAGGTTTTAAAACCAAAATATTTCTGATGTCTGCCAGCATTTGCATGCCTGAAATTTCAATGGAAAGCACGTTTGACAGCTTGTGCCGATAGATTGCCTGCCCTAACTACTGTCTATCCACATTTTTTCCAAAACTGAAGCAGAAAAGCAGAAACAGAGGCCAGCTTTTCCTTTTTAGGACTGACCGCTGGCTTCCCTCCAGTTCAGGTTTCAGACCCTTGGGCCCATCCCCTTTGCTGCTTCGGGCAGTCCCATCCCTACTGGATGTCGTCTCCCGCATCCGCGATCCCGTACGTCGCTGTCTTGCAGTTGCTTGGCTTTGAGGGCATCACTTGGAAATAGTTTGTATTTGGTTTATATTACTTTTACATACTTTTTTTTTTTTTTTTTTAATAGTCCTGCCTTCCCCTGGCATGGCTCCTGTCCGTTACAGCTGCATGGAGGTCTCGGTGCCTTCAGATACTTTAGGATTAAGAGCAGTAAATGAACCTACCTACAAGAGACTGTTGACCTGCTGATCCTCTGTATTACCTTTGTTTAGCCATTTATCACAGCGTAAAGCTTATATGGAATACCCGCGTGCAGTCGGTAACGTCTCCATCTACCCTGAACACATTCCTTCATTAAAAGTCTCGGCCTCTGACAATGCAAATTAGCGCCGTGATGAGTTTCGTATGTGTGTGTCTGTTGTGATCGATGGCAAACTCAAATGGGTCCTGGAAAAACATTCCTAAATTGAAATAGTGAGCTGGTATGTTTTTAAACTACGTAAAAAATAAGATTTTTTTTTTTTTTTTAAGTGATCCGTTGCCACGCAGTCGAGCGGAGACGCATGCATCAGGCTCTCATGCTTGGGAAACTGATGCGCTTCCGATTACTTTGGTGCCAAGTTTCTGCTCCGGGTGATTAAAGGCTATTGCTCAGGAAGCCCAGCAATATATTTTATTAGCAGAATGATATTTAACAAGGGCCACCCTTTAGCCACTGGAGGGAAAAACTCAGAAATGAGAGGGGTTTACAAATGGATACGGGGGTTTTTTGCACAGTTACCTCTCTGTGGATAAAAGGCAGGCTTACATTTGCACATCTGCCAATCTGAGTTATTTCGTAGCTTTACATTTCTTTAATAACTTTTAGGGATGGGAGGTTTGTGACTTGTCACGAGTGCTAGAAGTTATCCAAATCGCAGAGGCTATGTAGCTTCATCTGCTGCCTGGATTTCCTTCGCGAGCCAAATTCTGGAATCCTTACTCAAAACTCATGGCCAGCTCGGAAAATTTGCAGGCATGAACGCTCTGCGGGTTCTTGCTTTTCCACATCTAACCCTTGCTGTGACTCAAAGCCATGCTTCTTGGGAGCCTTTCCCACCAGGTGAAACCAGCAAGCAAGGCAGACGGGGTAATGCAAGGTGCAGCGACGCTGAAGGAATTCACGCCTACGTAACGTATAGGGCTGGAAAGGATATAGGAGGCAGCTTCTGGCAGGCAAGCAGAGGGATTTCTCGCAAGCAAAGACTAGCTGTAGAGGGAGGACAGGCTAGGTCTGGCTTCTGAAAGCAATGTCCTCTCCTTTCATCCTACTTTAGTCCCTAAAGGATGAACCCGAAATACAGAGGGTCAGCTCATGGCATGCAATTTTGGAGACCTCCCTGGCTCAGCGGACCTTTCCGTTTCATCTTGTCTCTCATCATCCGTGTACTTTGCCAATTAAAAGACCCAAAGCAATTAAACTGTCTATAATTATCCGTGATATCACGTTGGCTTTCTGGGCATTAGCCAAACAGCACATTTAACAATCACTTACACTTCAAATACCGTAATCAGCAATTATCTAAAATGCATAGTCTTAACAATTAGCAATTCAAGGTCTTGTTTGCTTGAAAAAGCGAGCAAAAGTAATTCCATAGCACGGTGCCTTCCCCTTCATACACAATTACAGCGTATGTGGGAAGGAGCATAAATCCCAACTTTGATATTAGTGCATTAACATCAGCTTCAGTTGAAGTGGCTTTTAGGAATGATGGAAACAACCGACTGTCACAATATTATACAAATTGAGTGTGGGCACCATCGTAATAGATAGTTTGGAATTCATGGATGTAAAGGCACAATAAATAATACAAAAGGGACAAACCGTTCATCTCAGCATTGCCATATTGAGACTTGCTGACTTGTGTTCGCTTTTGTCTGGTGCGCAGCTTTGTCTTTTTACAAATTATTTTTCTGTTATGAAATGAAACGTTTGCAGATTGAAAAAAAAATATACACTTTTTGTTTTGGTGGAATGATGAACCGGTTATTTTAACAGTTCAATATTTTCTGATAATCTTAGAAATGTTATTTGTTCAAGTCTTAATGGAAGAAAAATATGGGTAGCATTAAAAGAATGAGCTTTACTGAGCATCACTATTCTGTCTTTGATGACTGTGATCCATTTGGTAAGTCATCAAAGATGTAAGAGAGAATAAATCTACCCTTTCATGACTGTCGTCTTTATATAGTCTAAAATAACACATAGGGTAATTTTCCTTCTTTTTCTAAATGTAAGTGCTTTTTTGTGAATCTTCCAGCGTGATTTTTTTACGTATACAGTATATACTTTTAGTTGATAGCTCTCATCTTTTATGGGAGAACTTGCTGAAGCTGAGTAATTAAAGTTATTCTTGACTTCTCTTATTTACTGGAAACAACTTGGCTGAATCATAAAAGAATAAGGATTGTACTCGGAATGTTTTCCTGTACACATTGCTCCTAGCAAGTAATTCCTTAATGGCATATACAACAACAACAACAAAAAAAACATTTTGGAAGGGGATCTGGCACTTGAATTATGTTCTTTATTCAGCAGCCTTGCCTTCACCCAGCTGAAGCAATGCGTTGGTAGGTGTATACAACAAAGTTTATCATAGCATTGTCCAAACCCCTTCTTGTCTCTTTTTGCTTTCTAAATCCTATTTTAAATCTAATACTGCCAGAAAAAAAGGTAGTGGTGTTCTGTCTCCTGTAACCACCTCATCCTTTTTTTTTTTTTTTTTTTTGCATGCTCTACAAGTTCACCTTCCCATCTTGTAGGGATGGACCAGGATGCAATGAGCCATCCCCTCTGACAGACAGGACAGTAACTCCCTGGGGTGAAAAAAATACGGGCGAATAAATAAATAAATAAATAAAAAATTATTTTAAATTTTTCTAAGGGGTTTTCTGCACAAAGCTGGATGTTCTAAAGAAATGCTTTAGGCGTGCAGAGGTGAATCTCGATTGAGGGATCTCCAGGCGGGGTGCCGAGCAGCGGCCGGTCAGCGCTATCTTGGGGATCTCTGCGTGGCACGACAGGGATGCTCCCTCCCGCTGTAGCACTTGTTCTGGTGAGAAAGGGGTGAGGAGTTGTTGGATGGTGGGGCAGGATGGTTTTTTGGGGACCCGGCTGGCAGCGCAGGGTGTTCCTGGTGTCCCCAGCCGGGTCTGGCAGCAGGGGTGCGTGCCCTGGGGGGGTCTGCCCTTCCAGCCTCCCCCCTTGTTTTGGTGGGGAGCGCTCAGCTTGTGTCCAAGGGGTTTGTCATCGCTAAACTCGGTTATTTTCCCCCCTACCAGTGGCCTAGATCTTTTGTGCAAAGCTGTTTTCTGCGAGCCCGGAGGGGTACGTGTGGGATGTTAAGCCATTTAAAAAAGACTGAGAAACACAACCACAGACCCTGACGCTTGGCGTCATTTATTAATCGCAGGGTCTTTTTTTTTTTTTTTTTTTTTCCTCACCTGGGTTCTTCAATTACCTTTGTTTTCATTTTATCACTATAAAACCAGATAGCCATCCAAGAGTATGGGCTCCCTCACGCCAAGGGCAAGCATGACACTGCAAAGCCGACTGACTCCCCGCAGAAGACTCTGTCCTTCGTCAAAATTCTGAAAGTCAGGAAACGAACTTCAGTAATGGAAGGAGAGAGTTTTAGCAAATAAGCATATGTCTGCTAGGTGTAAAGGTTCTTTTAGGGGAGGGCTCCACCTTTAGGAAAGGGATTACCTCTCCTTTCCGTAGCGGGCACGGCCACGGTTTGGCGAGAGCCTGGTGCCACCAGGGAAGGAAACGTCTTGGGCGAGGGGCTGGTGGCCCCCGCAGCACCTGGGAGAGTTGGCCACGTTTTTGTTGTGCTGGTGTTTAAAGTAAGTAGCTGCTTTCTGCTGCTCCGTCTCCCTAGGTGCTACCACGGCGCTCTGTAATAACAGCGGAAATTCTACTGGCGGAAACATCCCCTTGCTTTGTACGCTCTTACAAAATAAGGAATTTCAGACATGGTTAGGCGAGATTGCGGTGGTTTGTTTATCAGGCTTCAACGCTTCCTTTCGAATCACTTCGTGTATTTTTTTTTTTTTCTTTTTTATTTCTCCTCTGATCGTGTTCTCTTACCCAGGCTCCATCAGTGCACCCGTGCCGCCTTCTCGGTAACGCTGCCTTTACTTTATCGCGGTGTATTCTCCTTGAAAGAAATCCTCGAGACCTCCTACAATTTAAAGTTACAAGTCTTCCCGTCTTTGGTAGTCGTGTCTCCAAGGGGATCCATCCCAACAGGGATAAACAGAGCCAGAAGGAATTGTGCTCACTAATTAACCACCCCCATTTAGAAACAAATACGAGTCACGCTGCATCCAACCCAAAGAGCGGTAAAAAATGAATCTTTATAATTGCGCAAGGAAGTGAAGACTGACTAGAACTTAAAGGCAATTAAGGTCTTTATTTCCATTTTATTACTGAATAAATACTTCAGAATATTTTCATTTGCTTCACTTCTTGTTTGCTCACGGGGTCTGCTTGTTAATATGACTGGGATGTACCAGAACTCCTTAATTAACCTGTTTTTGTGGGCATCTCACAGTTTCTATGAAATATGTATGCTGACAGCTACGTAACTAGTGAAAATAAAAATGACAGATTTGTAAGCACTGGTCAATTAAAAAATGTTCAAGAAATGCAGTTTCTGAATTATTGGACCAGGCTTCTCTGCAAATTGGAATTCAGTTCAGTTAATTGAATTCACTGGATCTATGGCAATTTACATAAAGTTATAATAAAAGCATGGTTATCGTCTCAAAAGCTGCAGATTCAGAATGTTGTATGAAAAATGGAATAATATAAATTTTATTTTACAGTAACTGAATGCAGAAATATCTAATTGACACAGAAAACCCCCTGAAACATGTATTCTGCTCTCAATTACAAAGAATTTGGCAACGTATTGTGAATATTGTGCGGATTGTACGGAAGCGAGGTGTTGGCCCGTTCCTCGGTCGCTCCTGACGCTGCTTAGTCCCAGTCCCTTCCTGTAGCTCAAGTGAATGGCTTTGATTTACTCCGGTATATATTGCATAAAGTAAATATTGCTTTTGCTGAAGCCCTGGAAGTTGTTTGCTTAAAACACTGATGGTCCCCGTGTCCCCTGGCATCCCGGGAGTGGTTGTGCTGAGTCTGGGATCTGTGTCCTTGGGCACGGGCGTACCGCAGGTGTCCTCCAGATACTTCCTTCAGCAAATCTGCATCCTGACTTTTCCTTAACTATTCCTCACCATCTGGTCGATGAACATTTCTATGTACATCCGCAAGTGTGTAAATTTAGTTATTACGTTTGCAACACAGCGTTTAGTTCCTGGGGCTGCGTTGCGACGGTTTAAGCCTTTACCGATTCAAAAGGACCACGGGGAAAGAATCTGTTTACTTAAACGTGGCAATTAAATGTTTCTTACGCTGACCTTATGAACTAGTGGGTTTGATGCTTAGGTAAAACAGTAAACCTGCAGTATACGTAGGAGAAAGATCTATATAGCTGCCCTCGCTGCAATAGCGCCCTGAGAATTTGTAACGATGGGAGAAGGTATTTGCTGTCGGTGTCTTTGAAGGGGAGGCTTCAGGAGGAGTTTGCTCCCCAAAGGTTAAACCTGCAAAGACCGTAAAGGTTGGCGCAGCGGGAAGCGAGGTGACGCTTTGGCGGGCGCAGTCCCTTGTGGAGTTAGGTGGGGCTGCAGAGGGGTGGCACAAACGGGGACGCAGCACCCCGCGTAGTGACAGGGACGTCTGCCATCATCTTTCAGTGGTGGATGTCACGAGGACCGAGCCAGACTCTTCTCAGTGGTGCCCAGCGCCAGGACAAGGGGCAATGGGCACAAACTGAAGCAGAAGAGGTTTCGGTTGAATATGAGGAAAAACTTCTTGACTTTGAGGGTGCCCGAGCCCTGGCCCAGGCTGCCCAGGGGGGCTGTGGAGTCTCCTTCTCTGGAGATATTCAACCCCTGCCTGGCTGCTGTCCTGTGTCCCCTGCTCTGGGTGAGCCTGCTTGGGCAGGGGGGTGGGACTGGGTGAGCTCCCGAGGTCCCTTCCAACCCCTGCCAGTCTGGAAATCTGTGATATGTTTTATTTTGCGTATTTATTTTTTTTTTTCCCCCTGAATTGTCATAGGTAGATGAGGAGCAGGGTGGCTCTTGGTGGCGGGGCGGGGGGGGAGGTGCCCGGGGAGGGCTGGGCGCTGCTCACCCAGGGGTGCCGCTGGGACACGGCCACTCATGGCAGAGGTCCCCGGGTGGCAGAGCAGCGAGGCAGGAGCCTCCCGCCCATCCCAGGTGAGGACACGGAGGCGGCGACAAGCCAGGGACTCGCGGGGAGCGGGTCCGCATCACTGCGCGGCGCCGTACGTTACCGGTTTCCCTCCCCGGCTGCCGGGGCTCTGCCAGCTCCTTTTGGTTTGCTGTTCTGCTGCTCTTCGCTGAATCCAGCTGGTGAGACAGAATCACCTCCTCGGAGCTCGCCGGGTCCTTTGGCTTTTCTTTTGCAGGCACATAATTGATTTACTTAAGCGAATTAGCTGTCCTTTAGACCGAGTGCCTTCTGCAAAAGTTAAAAATGTTGTCACGTCGCATCGTCTCATAGCCAAGTGTCAGTAAAACTCTTTAGGAGCAAGCGTGAACAGTTCAGCCAGGTATATCGGGGACAAAAGTAGGACAAAAAATTATTTAGCATAAGTAGAATTTTTGTGGCTGTTGCATTCTCCGCTCGGGCACAGAGATGGCTTGGTGGCAGAGCGGCTGCTCACGGGGGCCATCGGGATGGAGGGGTGGGAAAGTGTCTGATGCCTTGTGCTGTGCTTTGAAACTTTTGGGGTTGGTTGTGGCTTTGTTGCTAGAATGTCAGCAATATTGATGTGTTTCATTTAAATGCTGAGAAGCGAGTTAAGAGAAGCCCAGGCTTTGCCCAGGAAGGCTTTTCACTTTGGCTTCCTGGTGTGTTAGGAAAGCAGAAATTCGAGTTGCACGATAAAGGGCTGAAACTTTAAGAATTTTGCTTTTATCCTTACAAATACTTCCAGGTGCCTAGATAACCCTATGCTTAATAAAATAAGCATGGAACTTTTCAGTATGCTCTGAGCAATTCAAATTACTTACAAAGATGCATTAAGCTAATGCTGGGCTTACAGAAAGAGTTGTCACTGCACTTTTGCGGTGGCCGAGAGCCGGACCGTTCTCCTTCCACGTACTCGATCCGTGCACTGATGCTTACTTCAGCCTGCTGCACCCCGTCTGGCCAAGAGCACGAGTCAATACCTCTAATACTAACCTTACGTTTGGGTACCGCTGTGGTTTTTGCAAGGCCGTGCAATTTCTAGGTGGTGGCAGTGACATTTAAGATGGATAACAGCACGTAGCCAGGTGTATAGATTTTTCCAGGGGCATTGCGCGGTGTTGGTAAATGTCACTCGGCGCTTTCGTAGGCTTTTCAACGCGCTGGTTTAAACGCGCTTGTCTCTGGACTTTGTTTCCTTCTGGCTAAAACTCAAAGCCGCCGAGCGTTTTGAAGCCACGCTGCCTTGGTCTCGTTTGAAGGGCCAAGTTGCACAAGTTGGGTGAAATTCCGCGGCTCAGAAGGCGCATCCGGAAGAGCGGATAAATGTTTCTCCCAAATAGGCGATAAGTCTCAAAGCAGGGAAGCCCGCGGGCTGTGAAGCATGGAAGTGTCTCGCTAGGAAGGACAGGGTACGTACGCGTTAGATTTGGCTGCGGAGAACAGCACGGGAAGAAAAGAGCAGCAAGATCTGGTTACCCATGTGCTCCAGATGTTCCTGCAGCCGAGGAGTCCAAGGGGGTAGGATAAGGAAAGCGTAGCACGTAGCAAGCAGAGATGGTGAAATATCAACGCCGTGTTGTGTGTGTACCCACGGGAACTGCGGCAGCCTACCCTGCAAAGGCACACCGGGGTTTTCTTAGGAAGCCTTCCGCTTCCAGGGAAAACGGTTAAGTCGGAATTACGCGTGTGCGACGAGTATGCTTAAGGTTTGTTGTTTTCAGTGTTTTTTTTTCCTAATTGAAAGAAGAACTTGCCCTCGTTTCAGAATAAAAGGCATCCCCAATGAGCACCAGTGAAAGGGCTGATGTGAATGTGATGATGAGAATTTATTTCCTTAGGAATGTTGTAATTTCAGCATTTCTATAACGATTATCAGCAGATGCAGGAAAGAAGGGGGGTGCTGCTGCAGCATGCAGCCCATTAGCAAAAAACAGGATACTTAGTAACAGGTCAGGCCTTTGCAGACATAAACGTTTTCCTTTAAAAGCATAAATAAATAAACAAAGCCACACTGAGGTCTGGGTTTTACAAGACCAAAGCTTCTACCTTGAGAGTTTCTTGTTGCTGAAACTGCACCCCATTGCCAAACTTTCCTAGCACATTTAAGCAAAACTTTAGCGCTGTAGTGTGCATTCTCTAAATATTTTCATGCCTGGCGCTTCTCTTGCTTTTGCTTGAAAGAGAGAAACCGAGTTGATTTTGCTGCTAGAATGAGCTATGGGGTAATCTCCTCCGTTTCTGGTTTGCCTTGAAGAACAAAAATACTGAGCACTGGTAGCCTTGTGCTGTTATTTATGGAGGAAAAATTTTGAAACGTGATTGAGAACCTTGATCTCTAAAGCCGTTGCACTCCCCTTGCAAAGCGCAGTCTAGCAGCGTTGAAAGCACAAGCTGAATTATTAGAAAACGTTCCCCATTTCCCCACACCACGCGTGTGGTCGCTAGCGGTGCAGCTCCTGGCAAAGCCACCGCGTAGCAGCCTGAAAGCAAAGGGGTTGCGTTGGATCCGGGATTGCCAAAAAGGGAGCAGGAGGGAAAACGGGGGATTTGGGGAGAAATGCAGTGAGAGCCACTGCGGCAGCGCATCTGCTACTGGCACGGCACCATCAGGCGAAGAGCTGGTGTGACTGGGCTTACAAAGGGCCATGTATTGAGGGAGGGAAAGCATCCTGGCTTGTATCAGGAATGGTGTGGCCAGCAGGAGCAGGGAAGGGATTGTCCCCCTGTACTCGGTGCTGGTGAGGCCGCACCTTGAATCCTGTGTTCAGTTTTGGGCCCCTCACTACAAGAAAGATGTTGGGTTGCTGGAACATGTCCAGAGGAGAGCAACCAAGCTGGTGAGGGGTCTGGAGCACAAGTCATACAAGAAGCGGCTGGGGGAACTGGGGGGGTTCAGCCTGGAGCAGAGGAGGCTGAGGGGAGCCCTCATCGCTCCCTACAACTGCCTGAGAGGAGGGGGGAGCTGGGGGGGGTCGGGCTCTGCTCCCAGGGAACGGGTGATGGGACGAGGGGAAACGGCCTCAAGTTGCTCCAGGGCAGGTTTAGGTTGGACGTTAGGAGAAATTTCTTCACCGAGAGGGTTGTCAGGCTCTGGAATGGGCTGCCCAGGGAGGTGGTCGAGTCCTCATCACTGGGGGGATTTAAAAGAAGGATGGATGAGGTGCTTAGGGACAGGGTTTAGTGGTGGGATGGCAGGGTTAGGTTAACAGTTGGGCTCGATGATCTTAAAGGGCTTTTCCAACCAGAGTGATTCTATGATTCTATGGAAATGTGTGGGTGCCATGCAAGCACAGGGTGCTGCCCGGAGCTGGTGAGGGCACCTCCAGGCCTGCCAGTGCTCCGGCGTTGGTGGTGTGAAGCTCTCAGATGGTCCTCGGGCAGCCGCTCGTGCACCTCGTGGGGCGCCTCTTGGGTGCAGTTCCCCGTGCCGTACTCCTCTCTTACTGGGGTAGCGATCGAAAAGGAGAGAGATTGGGACAGGAGCACCCAGCAGGTGGAAGAAAACGTGAAATTATCATCTTTGCCCTCAGAAGTAGGCTGTAAAAGTTATTTAATGAGAGGTTTCTTTAAAGATTGCATGAAGTAATCCTTGGTATTCTTAAGCTACTGAGGAACATAACAGAAAACAGTATTTTCTGTATGCTTTAAATACTTTATTGCACATAATTTGAATCCTTTTATTGCTGAGAGCAATAGATACCATTTCGGATTTTCTCTGCTTTAGTTTAGTTTTGATAATGTCATTTCTGATTAAACTTATATGGTATAGTATATTGAACCATGAAATAGTTGAATTTTTTATGAGCTCAATGAAAATCCTATTGCTTTTGGGTTTCGACGTATCAATAGCCTAGCTGAACAAGTCAGACCTAATTAAAAGAAAGCACTGATGCAAGATCTGCCCTTTTTTACCACATCCTTTCCGTCTTCGAAACGTATATCCATCTGAAAGCAAAGTATACTTCCAGCTGCCCAGGCTCTGTTATGCAGAGTGTAGCGATGACAGGGATCTTTGATTTCTTTAAGCTGTTAATTCCTTAGCTGCAATTTTATGTATTGACTTCAGCACCATCATCCATTTGGCTTTGAACCAATGAATCAGAAGATTTTTGGAATGTTCAGCTCAATACTGCTTAGTTAATAGTTCCAGTGGTGCAGCAGACAGTTTTATTGTACGGTAGGAGGCAAGCTATAAATCACAGGTAAGACCTGCCTGTATTTATTGCACAGAAAGCCTTTGTTAGAGGTCTGTTTTACTACAATTAAAAGGTACATATTCTCAAGGAACCTATAAAGTAGTTTTGCTTATACAGCAAAGGGCTGCACCAGCGTCAGCCCGGTTTTGAGTAAGGAAAAGCAGTGATTTAATGTTCGAGGAAAGCATCAGACGGATACCAAAGAAATAAAGTATATCTTATGGCAAGATATAAAAGGCAGTGGTGTAGACTTTAAAGGAGATGGCAGAATTTACAGAAGCTGACTATCCCAGGCAGTTGGCAAATGGACTAAAGAAGACAAATTTAAGACTTGCCAGAAGGAAACCCTATATCAGGGGATAGAAATTCAAGTGCTCTGCAAAGAAAATGTAAATAAGGCGAGAGCCGTCTAAGAGGACTGTAGCCAAATGAAACGCAGAGCAACAGCTTCATGCTGAGGAGAGAGGATGGGCTGTATGTGGGAAACGATCCAGTATCAGACCACTGGGAGGAACTGGGGAACAGCTGTCGCATGCACTGGTAAGTTACTGTATGAATGATTTTTTATATATATATAAAATATATATAAAACATGTGTGTGTATATATATATATATAAAAAACTCGAACTGTTTATATGGAGAAGAGATGTTTAAGAGGTAATTGCCTCTAGCTACTTTTTGATGCCTAAACATGTTAAAAAAATTTCTGCATAAGCTAAATATAGAATAAAAAGCAGATGCTGTAGGTTTGTAGTGAGTGGTGGCGCTCGCCGCGGAGGTTGCGCTAGGACTCGGCTGTTGAAGCGCGGGGTCCGTGCTGTTTGCTCTGCAGGCGTTTGCTTGGTAGGTGAGAAGAAATTCTGTACACAAAGTACCCAGGCAAAGCCTGGCAACTTCTTGAGCGTGAGGGAAGTGCAGAGTCGTCCTAACAGGCAAGGACATTTTTGTGCCTGGGTGAGGACTACACAGAGAGGGGTAAATGTGTTGGGTGAAGAGACCTTGGGCTTTCCTCTCCCAGCTGCAGAATCAAGAGCCCGAGCAACGTGTCGAAGAGTTGCAGGCAGTTTGGAAGATGTGTCTGGCTGCTGAATGCAAGATTCGGACTAAGCAAGGTTACTAATTAGCTGCGGTAATGATAAATATTCCCTTTCAGCTCTTCTGGAAATTCAGATGTGCTGAAGTGCTTGCTTGTTTGTCTTGGCTCGTGATGTGTTTATTGCAAAGGGAAGCTGCAATGCCCAAGAGATGCCGGACGGGCACCTTCGTTGCCCTGTTCCCTGTGGGAAAACCGACTCTGTTGTTGTTTTAATCTTTTTCAAAAGGAAACACCTGGTCTGCCAAGCTTTTAGAGTATCAAAAAAACCTCAAAACAAACACCACACGGTATACCCGAAATCGTACTAGCGCGGGGGAAAGCAAATTGATATTAAAAGCAACAAAACGCCACGAGATGCTACTCAACAAGTACATTTGAGTGGATGTGTCATGTTGCATTTGTGATAAGAGATGTTATAAAACTACTTTGGTTTTCTGCAGTTTTCATCTTTATGGATTATTGTGTAAAATAGGTGATGAAACTAAAGTACCAACCTAGATTTTCATTGGGAACATAGGCTCGGGACTATCAGATATTGCCATCTTGTTAAGTTGTCCACAGGATAGAATTGGTGTCCTACTAGATAAAAATCTACAGAGTTCCTGGAATTCTTTGCCCCAGTAAAACCGAGCAGCTGCGGTTAATAAAAAGCTCTCGGTTGTCCCACAACTGTCCGGGAGCGTTCGTTCACCAGCGGAGAGAAATGACATTGGAGGGGAGACGACGGGAGTTGCTGAGTTGTGCAAAATCAGCAATGTTGCCCTGCACTAATGCTGGAAATATTGCAGGGCTTTCTCATTTGTGCAAGGTGTTGCCTTTAAGGAAGAGCATGGCACAAAATAAAAGTCAAACCGTAAAGCAATTCTATATGAGGCGACACTAGTATTTTTTGATCTGTTAAAAAATTTGATTGGCAGTTGCTGTGAACTGTGGAATTTAGGCAGTATGGGTTTCAAAACATTGTAAGCGTAGTGCGTATATTTAAACGTGCGGCTTCGTTTATCTTCTTAACTTGACAAGTGCACTGCTTTACACACAAAGCTTCTATTCGTAGCTAAAAAGACGGGGGGACGTGGTTTAACGAATTGTCGTGATGCTTTCAGGGTGCTGCGTTTATTTGTTATGGCCCTTAAACGGTGAAGTTCAACATTAGGTCCAGTATTCCTCAGAACGAAGCATTGGTTTCTAAAAGGATCAGTTGAAATGTTTGTTCAAAACCGAACTTAGAAAATAAATAATAAATGTGTGTTAAAGAGCAAAAAGCTCCAGGCTGCGCTGGGTCTCCCCTGGCAAGGCGTTAGGCACAGCTCTGAGGTTTTCATGGGCACCGGTTTCAAATCCAACTTCTTTTATAACTTACACAGCAGGTTCCCCTCTCACTGATTTTATAAATAATTCTGGAAGTATCTCCGCAACTTTTGCAAGTGGGGCATGAGAACCTAATCAGGTTAGATGGCTGGTGAACTTCCCCGCGTATAAATTATGGATTTGAGAAGATTTGATGAGGTTGTGTCTCTTTAGCTGCCTCTGTGTGCATGTACTCACCATCTGCTTTCAGGAGAGGGATGATAGAGGGTCATTAAACCATAATGGTATTTACTGGAGTGGAAGCATCAGAGACAGCGGGGTGACCACATCCCAGATTGAAGAAACAGGAAATAATTTAAACTCTCTTCAGAGGCTGGAAAGTGTAAACACCACGTGAAGCAGCAGATAATGTAAGGGGACGCTACGGCTCTCAAACCGAACCCAGGGAAGGAAAATAGCTAAGGGCCCACAGAAATGAGGAGGACTGGGGTGACACTGTAAAAGTCATTTCTCCTTTGAGTCCTTGAGCTTCTTCTGGATGAGCCAGAAGTGCAGGCAGGCTGCTGTTCCCCAGGGGAGACATCAACGGTTGGTTTATGAAAGTTGGGGTTCTAGCCCCTACTATGTAAAATGAAAATACATAGAATCATAGAATAGAATCATAGAATGTTTTGGGTTGGAAGGGACCACCAGAGGTCATCGAGTCCAACCCCCTGCAGTCAGCAGGGACACTGCTAACTAGATCAGGCTGCTCAGAGCCCCATCCAACCTGGCCTTGAATGGTCCCAGGGATGGGGCCTCCACTACCTCTCTGGGCAACCTGTTCCAGTGGTTTACCACCCTCATTGTAAAGAATTTTTTCCTTATATCTAGCCTAAACCTACTCTGATTTAGTTTAAAACCATTACCCCTTGTCCTAACACAGCTGGCCCTACTAAAAAGATTTAAATACACTATCTGGCTGTTTCTTAGTAGCCTAAAAACTCCTGATTGTACTAAATATCTCTTTCCTAGTATCAAATGGAGGTAGCATTTAAAAGTTAAAGATCCATACATGAAGGTTAACAAGGTTTTTGCATTTTCCAGACACACTAACGGTGATGCAGCCTTAAATGTCAATTGATTTAGAGTATCTTTTAACCTTACGTCAATATTAGGGTTTAGTGTAATTCTCCCACAAGAAATCTTTAGAGTGATCTCTGTGCTTGATGTTCGAGTACAGCTTACTTTCAGCCTATTATTCCCTTAAATACAGGGGTTTTTTCCACGTGCTGCCTAGACGTTACATGGGCTAAGCTATGTGGAAGCATAACCACGCAGCCTGGGTTGTTATAAAACGACGCGTGTAGCATCACTGTCTGAGCAGCAGCTTGGACTTCAGAAAATGTCTGTCTGTGAAGGCTTCTCCCTCTGCTTTTCCTCTGGCGCTACAAGGAAAAAACTGTCTTTCATACCCATGTGTACCAAATGCCAAGGGTCTGTCCCCGGGCTGAGGTTAGTGATTTCAGATGAGCATCGTGATGGGCTTCCAGTGGGCTGCTGTCTGTCCACCCTCTGAAAAGCAACCTCTTAAAAAGTATATCAAGGCAAATTCTCCAAATGGCTATGGATTAAATTTGGCCCAGCTTAACTACTGGTTTTTATTAGCTATGACCAATCTTGGAGACAAATCCATCCTGCCTAGGGATGGGTGAAAGCATTATGCTGAATGTCAAATCTGAATGGCTTGCCGGAAGGTCTCCTGCTACAGGCAGGCTTGGATGAGCAAGAACCCAGAGAAACCAGGAAAGAAAAAGTAATTTAAGGAGCTTTTTGTTTCTTAAGAGGTGATAGGCTGCAGTGAAACATGCTGAAAAAGTAAATACAGTTGTGAGGGATATGTTGCAGAGCTGTGGAAGTTCTCTGCAAGGGACAGCTCTGGGAGGGACGTTCCCTTGTCCCTGCTGCCACAGGGTGATGGCAACGCCTACCAAAAAGGGGAAGGATTGAGGGGTTTTTTCAGAGTTCTCCAAACGGAGGTATTTATTAGAACATAAAGAAGGGCGATTCTTAAAAACAGACGATGGTGTTCTTGGCTTGGCCATCCAAAACGCTTTGGTGTGGCGTGTGAAGCTGAGTGTAGGAGTGCTGGGTGAGATGGCATCAGAGCTGGAGGCAGGAGAGCCTCAAGTTCACGCAGATAAAAGTCTCCTTATTTTTGAGTTGTTCTGAATTATCCTTCACTTCCAATCCATTTTGCCTATGTCAGCTAAGGCTTTGTGCTAATGTTGCCTGGTTTTCCGGTGAAAGCGTTGGCAGTACGACATCTCGGAGACAAGTTCTCGACAGCAGGACCTGTGTCACTCTTTGGACTCAAAGGCTCTGCTCCTGTGCTCAAAGGATATGTTTGTTCTGCCAGGCTTTTCCAGCAGTACCTGAGAGGCTGATAAAACGGGGGTTGTGGAGAAGCTTGTGGAGTGTATTGAGTTTGGGGAGGCTTTGGTGGTTGGGCTAAATGCTTTCCTACCCATTGCTCTTAAAGGCTGCGTGCTGAGTGTAACCGTTTGCAAAGAGAAACGCAACCTCGCCGAGCTGCTTAGACGCCAGTTTTCAGTTGTGTTGTACCAAGTTAATTCATGGGTTTTGGTTTTTTTTTTTAAAAGATCTAGAAAATACTTGCCCGTTTTGAAACACCCCTCATTTTCTGTGCCTGTGCGTGCGCCTCCCGCTCCCTGGGTTGCCAGGAGATACCTTTCTAATCGAGTTTGTCACTAACAAATGTGCTCCTGTTCCAGAAAATGGAATCGGCAGAATCGACTTTCTGTCTATGAGGTTTGAGGGCGCGTTTCAGGCAGGAAACGGGTCAATGCTCAAAATATTACAGTGAAATAATTTGAGGATGTGTTTTTCAGGGGGTGGGGTGGGTGTATTTTCTTGGTTCAGAAGAAAGTTGTTTGCCAGTCGATTAGCTCTACCCTGAGTTGCTATTCTGCATGTACAGGGTGACAACTTTTATTCTTTCAAGCCTGTCAATTTTGTGAATATCTTCTACTTTGTATGTGGCAAAGCTAATCAATATGATAATTTGAATTCCCAGTCAAGGGTGAAATTCCTATCATTTGTCATATTTAAGTTCATTCCCTAGAAGCGTAGGCCGAAGGAAAACACCGGAGATAGAAGCTTGCACGGCTCGTACCCGCTTGTCCCAGCTAGAACGTGGTTTCTCCCTGCAAGGAAAGCGTACTTTGTCCGGGGATTTGGCTTGCTGGGGTTATTAAGAAGCACACCTTAGTGGTGCTTAAAGATGAGCTTAGAGGATGGGTCTGGCTCGCTACTTTATAGGAGCACAACAGCTGCTGGTTTTGTTGCCACCCAGTATGTTTAAACAGCCCTGCGCTGATGGGAAGCTCAGCACGGCTGTCTCTCCTTCTGGGCAAATACGTGTGAATATTTGGTTATCGCCATGGATTCAGTTCCTCCATCCCTTGGAAACGTGCGCTCTGCCGAGAGGGACTTGGGAGTCCTGGTGGACGACAAGCTGACCATGAGCCAGCAGGGTGCCCTTGTTGCCAAGAAGGCCAATGGTATCCTGGGGTGTATTAAGAGGAACGTGGCCAGCAGGTTGAGGGAGGTTCTCCTCCCCCTCTGCTCTGCCCTGGGGAGACCCCACCTGGAGCACTGGGTCCAGTTCTGGGCTCCCCAGTTCAAGAAAGATGAGGAACTCCTGGAGAGAGTCCAGAGGAGGGCAACGAGGATGACAAAGGGACTGGAGCATCTCCCCTAGGAGGAAAGGCTGAGGGAGCTGGGCTTGTTCAGCCTGAAGAAGAGAAGACTGAGAGGGGACCTCATCAACACTACAAATATCTCAAGGGCGGAAGTCACGAGGATGGAAGCAGTCTGTTTGCAGTGGTGTCCAGCGACAGGACAAGGGGCAATGGGTACAAACTGAAGCACAAGAGGTTTCAGTTGAATATGAGGAAGAACTTCTTTACTCTGAGGGTGATGGAGCCCTGGCCCAGGCTGCCCAGGGGGGCTGTGGAGTCTCCTTCTCTGGAGATATTCAAAGCCCACCTGGACGAAGTCCTGTGTAACATGCTCTAGGTGGGACTGGGTGATCTCCTGAGGTCCCTTCCAACCCTTGCAATTCTGTGATTCTGTGACCACGGTCACAAGCAGGAGATGTTGTTTATGAACTCCTGTCTAATACCCCCAGACTGTCATTGCAAACTCAGCTCCCTGGTGGACAGTCCTGGAGGAACACTGCAGGTGATTAAGAATTCCCAACTGCAGTCCCATGCGTTAGAAGTCAGGGAATGTGTTGGAGATGCGTGTTTCCCTCAGTTGGAGGCAGGACAGATCGGCCAGCCCTGTGCCCTGGTGGGGCTGACATCAGCACGGTGTGGAGGTCAACACACCAGCCCCCCCCCGGTGCTCCGAAGCCAAACCATGGCTCCTCATGGAGCGTGGAACATCTGCAGCATTGCTTCCAGGCAAAAGAAAATGATCCTGGTGGTAGCTTTTGCAGTAAATTTAAAATGCAGGTCAGGATTCATGGAAGTTGCCCGAATTTTTAGGTACATTTAAATTATGCTCTGCATGGTTTTTTAATAGCTTTTCTGAAGGAGACGTGGAAACAATCAAGGATCGTGTCTTCATCATTATAAAAAGCAATAGTTTCACATCTGAGTTTAAAAGCAGACAGAGCTCAGTAGAACTAACTGATCTTTGGACAGACCTTAATATTCTTACAGACCAAAGAGTCTGAGGGCTCTGGGCTTGAGAACCTCTGCAGAAGTGAGCAGGCAGAAGGAACAAACCGATAAACTGATGGGCATTTAAAACTTGCAACTCTGTAGACTGAAATTAAATGGTTTTATATCTCCAAACTCAAAACAATCCCGTCTTGTGATTAGCACTCAATAGCGGTGCCTGCTGTGCCTTTACTGTGATTTTCTTTCTCATGCATAGTGATTTAAAAAAAAAAAAAAAGAGGAAATAGGATTTTTCCCGCTGTGTTTGTAACTATCAGCTTTGCTGCTTTGCTTTCCGTCTCGTGTTTTCCAAGAAGCCAGGGCCTCCTCGTGCTCCTCCTCCCACCGCAGAGGCTGAAACCAGCCCAGGAGCATCATCGAGCTCCGAGAGGAGCCCAAGCTCAGCCCCGCTGATCCCTGCAGCCCGGCTCACGTCATGCCGCTGAGCGAGCTTGCCGTGCCACTTCGATTGAAATATTTATCTTTCTCCGGTTTTATCTGCACCTTCTAGCTCACTTTGGTTATTTCATGGAGTTCCCCTTGATAATGCGGTCGTCGTAAAATACCGGGGAATGTAATGGCTGTGCATTTAGCTGCTGCTTTAATAAAAATAAAACGAAATAAGGGCTCCTTGTTAGATGCTGGCAAAGGTTTATAATGTGTATAGTCCTTTTGCAATGGGTATCCTATACGTAGAACTGATTTACCTGATAAATTCTATGATGCGGTTATTTATCACATTACAATATTTCTTCCATCCGGTGCCGTTTCTATTATTTCCACGATGGTCTTATCCAAAGCCCGTTGGAGCTAATAGGCTTCTATTAGCATCAATGATCTGTACGTCAGGCCGTAAAATGGGCTATTTCTGCTCACTGGTTATAGCTACTAGTCATTGTTTTAACTGTCTTATCAGGAGATAAATTAACATACTACTGTTGTAACATAAATTGTAGAATTTAAGTTTTACTGCATGCAGTAAATTCTTATCCAGCTCTTCCAAAGATCACTTTAATTATATGGCAGGGGCGAATCCTAATATAATCTGGGTCTGTCCTCCTCGTTCACAGCTGGAGACTCAAACCACCCCTCAGGTCTGGCTCTGTTGCTTTTTGAGAGCCCCCTACGAGCGGTGGGGGTGGCTTTGCCTCCGGTGCCATGGCCTCAGCGCCTGCTCATCACCTCTTCCCTGCCCCAACTGTGGATTTTGGTCTCGGTGCCCGCTCTCCCTTCTGCTCCCAGCTTTCCCCCCACCACACCGCACTTCTGCCCCATGTCCTCGCTCCTGCCTGCCAGCAGCGGGGTCCCTGGGAGAGCAGCCGGTCAAAGCGGTGTCCCCCAGGGCTCAGTTCTGGGGCCAGTTCTGTTTAACGTCTTTACAATGATTTGGACGGGGGGACCGAGGGCACCCTCAGCCAGTTTGCAGATGACACCCAAGTTGGGTGGGAGTGTTGATCTGCTCAAGGGTAGGAGGGCTCTGCAGAGGGACCTGGCCAGGCTGGATCCATGGGTTGAGGCCAATTGGGTGAGGGTCAACAAGGCCAAGGGCCGGGTCCTGCCCTGGGGTCACCACAACCCCACACAACACTCCAGGTGTGGGGCAGAGGGGCTGGAAAGCTGCCCGGCAGAAAAGGACCTGGGGGGGGTTGGTCAACAGGCGGCTGAATATGAGCCAGCAGGGTGCCCAGGTGGCCAAGAGGGCCAAGGGCATCCTGGCTTGTATCAGGGGTGGTGTGGCCAGCAGGAGCAGGGCAGGGACCGTGCCCCTGTGCTGGGCACTGGGGAGGCCGCCCCCGAATGCTGGGGTCAGGGTTGGGCCCCTCCCTCCCAGAAGGACCTGGAGGGGCTGGAGTTAAATACCCTGGGGGGATTTAAAAGCCGGGCAGACACGGTGCTTAGGGCCAGGGTTTAGTGGTGGGATGGCAGGGTTAGGGGAATGGTTGGGCTTGGTGAGCTTAAAGGGCTTTTCCAACCTAAATGATTCTATGAATCTTTGATTCTATGATTCCTTCCCAAGTTCCCCGTCACCCCTGCTCTAACACCCCACCATGGGGGGTGGCTTCTCCCCTTCCAGTCACAGAGGGACTGCTCAGCTCGGTGCCCTGGGGGCTCAGCAGCACTGTTGGGGGGGTCTAACGTCGGGCTGTCAAGGACACAACTAAAGCCATGTTTTAGGACTGCTCTCCACCATGTGCTGGAAAACCAAAAAAGATCCACCTGCCCTTAAGTATCCTGACTTCTCATCCTGCTTTCAGTCCTGGTTTTATGATAATGATTTAGAAAAGGCTAAACGGGAAAAGCCCCGAACAACCGCTAGGCATCTGTGTCTTCCTTTGGAGTGATTATGGGAAATGACAAAGATGACAACTTCACTGTGATCAGATACCTAACTTCAAGCCTATGGAGCTGAAGTGGATGATATTTTTACTCAGACACGCTCTTCATCCCTTTCTCAGTCTTAATTTTCTAATTCCATACTCCTTGTTTCCTGTTTTTTGGATGCTATTTTCATTTCAAGATGTTACAATTTTTTTTTTTTTTTTTAAAAGGAGTTGTCCTAGAAAACGCTATGAAGTTTTGCCAAATATTGAATGTATTAAATTTGAGTTGACAGCTCCATCCTTTTCATTTTCCAAAATGAAGAGTGGAAAATATTGACTACGGCTGGAAATGAGTTGGCACATAAAGAGAAGATGCAGAGGAAGGTTGAAAAGTTGACAATTAGCGCTCTAGGAGACGTTAAAACGGGATTTAATAGGCAGTAAAAAGGAACGTTCTGAGGCAGTGCTAGGACGCGTGGCGTTGTGGGGTGTTCAGGAGGTAGTTGGGGAGGTAGTCTGCAAGCGGGGAAGAGATAAACTCGTGCTCCTTCTTGGGAGAACAGGCTGAATTCGGGGTGAACTCGTGCTGATTCCACCCATGCAAGATGGGAGGAGAATCTGCTGCTCAGGGAAGGGCTTAAAAAAGGGAAAGGCTTGAAAACCTCTCTACTGGGGTTGGCTTCGGTGTCAGAGCATTACGTGTGCATCGAGACGTGGTCTCACGTCTCTCCTGGCTCCTTTCCTTTCCGCCATCCCCAGGCCCTCGCCCGCAGAGCCCAAAGCCGGGGATAACAGGAACGCACACTTCTGTTCACACGTCTTGAAGCTGTTGCGCATAAATCAGTGCCGCAGTCAAGTTTGCAAACCTTATTTCCTTTCATCTGTTTCCCATGACAAGAAAACCGAGGGCTTAATGTGATATCTCAATAAATCCTCATGCTACCATCCAGCCATTCCTGAAATGCCACGCGGCTCAGATCGTTTGACAGAGTCATCCACTGCAGAGCTGGCTCTTGTTCTGTCTGGCCGTGGGGTTGTTTCCTCCAATAATTGATATTCCAGACTGAAAACAAAACTGTGTGCATTGCCCCCTTCTTTTGCCTACCTCTGCCAGCTGCTTGGTGCCTACCAGCTTGACAGCCTCCGGCGATGAGGGAGCACACAGCCACTCTTGACTTTTATTTTTCTTTTCTTTCCCCCCTAGCAGGAGCCAATGCTTAGTGTGAGGATGTCTTTAAACAAACACGCTACTTCTATGAAAAATGGCATCGGCAGAAAAAGGCAGTAATATCGCATAATCTGCATAGTCAATATAAGCAAATGCGAGCGTGTTTTCAGCCCTCTAATAGGGTATCGTAAACATGCAGGGTTTACGGCATTCAGCTGAAGAATAGCTCCCATAAATTACACGCAGTGCAATTTCTTTGTTTTCATTCTGAAGTTTTATTTCCTTTTATGTTTAGTAATTAAATCGGAGCAAAAGGATTGCATTATGGAGCGTACCAAATCACGGCAGTGATTACGTGGAGGTGGCGCAGGAGTCACTCGCTTCGGCCGGCCGTGCGCGCCGCGCGCTGTTGGTCTGCCAGCCACGCTCTGCATCGCCCAGGCGGGTCACCTCCCCGAAATGGCCGGGGACTCCTGCCCTCCCCGTGTCTCATGGCAAGTCACTTAGGGGTCGATCATAGTTTTTCAATCATCTTCTGTAGAGATTTGTTGTCCCAGCCGGAGGTATCTCCAAGGAGCTCCTGGGTGCAAAGCCGTGCGTGACCGTGACTCCCCCAGCTGGGGGTGTCCCCAGCCCCCTGCTTTGCAGCCTGGGGCTCTCGGTGGCCACAACCTCTGGCCAGATCAGGCAGGCGCCTGCTGCTGTGCCCATGGCACTTGCTTTCAACTGCAGTCATCCACAATTTCAAGAAGGTTTTGAAATCGCTAACGAAGTTCCTGCGTATGAAGAGAACATGTTTTCTCTTATAGCCTATTTATTCCCTGAATTCCGACTCGGAATAACCCCAAATGACGTCGCTCCCTCAGCAGCAGCGCTCACGTCTCTTTAGACACCAAGCCTTAAAGAGTTTGCTTCTCCATCAGAGCTGCTATCAGGTGGCAGTATCACCACAGCAAGCAGGTCCCTCCAGCCTTCGCTGGTCTTCCTTTGGCTGCTTGGTTGTTTGATTTTGGAGGATTTATTCTCCCAGCAGGGGGGGAAACTTTGTCTTCAGTCCAGTCCAATCAACTGATTCCAAGGCTGAGTTAGCCCGTTCTGGATGGCCATGGTCAAGGCTAGACCTCCGTATCTCTTCTTCCCCATTAGTTTCTTTGGGGAGAAGCTAATTTTTTTATGAAACTAATATGTCTAAAAGCAGACTATTTGATAGCAAAATATCACAAGCAGGATTTTGACTGAGCTGTGTCTTTAGTTTAGATTTGCAAAGGAAACCATGACATTGCTATTTCTGCAGTTTGAGAAATGGTAGAGGATGCCCTAGAGGGGTGCTGACCCTTCACTTGATACCCCATGTGCGATCCTGGAAGAAGTCCACTGATAGCGGGAGGAGAAGCAGGTTGGGGAGTCTGTAAATTCTCACATTTTGCTGTGTTGTCTCATTGCATGGGTTCCTTAGTGTCACACAACAGCTGAGATGTTTGGCTTTGCACGGTGTCACCGCTGACTCCGTATGCAAGCGTGGTGAGAGATGGAGCACCCAAACTCTTCTGCAGGCAGAACTGCCGAGAGCAGCCGATGCATAAGGCTGAAGGCAGGGGCCCTGATGCTGCCTTTGAAGAAATAAAATGAGATTTTAATACCGTAAGCAGGATGCCAGGCAAGTTGGAGAAGTGACGGCGAAGGCACCCATGCTAAGGAGTCCATGTGGTCTGGGCTCTTCCTCGCAAGGACGCGGCGCGCTCGGAAGACAACCTGCAGAGCAGGGAATGCTTTCCGACACCTCACTCATTTGTAGTACAGCCTTTAAACTACCCCAAGGTGGTTTTTGTCTCTTCCAAATCAATCGACAGCCAGAGGCGAGCGTAGAGCAGCCATGCCGTGTTTGAAATCCGCATGCAGAAGTTCACTTTAAATACGATGCAATTAGGAGTGAAGGTTTCTGGGCTAACGTAGCGCAGGGTTAGGGTTGTCATGATCTCCCAACCAACATGAGAAGTGGTGTGGGGCAACCTTGGCTCCACCTTCGTACCTCTGAAATGGGTCCAAGCTGCAAGGCAGCCTGTGAGCTCGGCTACGCAAAGTTTCCTTATTCCCATGTAAAACGTGCCAAGCGTATATACATTTTTTTTCTTTCTTCTGTGCATGGTTCTGGTCTTTCTTACCTTAAATTCTGCTAGAAGAAAATACTGAAAAGCTTTGAGTGGCAAAAAGTCTTCCCCAAGTTCCCGACTAACCAACTATTCCCTGGGCATTGCGTCCTCTGAGACCCAGGTCCAGGAGTTTAAGTTCATTATTTGATTCTACTTACTGCCAGCAATTAAAACAAAAATAGATTTTGTACATGGTTTTGTATTGCTGCTTGAATCAAATAATTATACAGTTAATGCTAGACAGGCCTATTAAAAACAAATATGTCTTTTAAGTGTGGTTTGTTTTTTTTTTTTTAAAGAGTGAAAAATGAGGTACATTTATGACAAAATAAGGTTAGTGGATTTTTTTTTTTAGAACTTTAAGTTTTCCCAGCCTGAGATTAAAATCTATTTTTAATATTTTATACAACAACAGAAGTAATAAAAAGCTGTGAGGAATGTTTTCTGCAACTAATTTTTCATAGCTGGAGAATTGAGGGGTTTTATTAAGAATTTGGTAGCCCAGACGAGCGGTGGGTCACGGGGGTAGCCAGCCTTGGTCGTGTGCTCTGCTCTGCGGAGGCTCTGCTCTTCAAGGCTCTCACTGACAATCTTTGCTATCAGAAAAAAAGAAAAAAAATAAAATAAAATTGAACATAGAATGGCCTTCAGTAGACCATTTCTATTGATGGTGGATCAGTGATACGGCTAGGAGAGAAGAGCTGCAGCTGCTGAATACCATCTCAAATCTCTTTTGGCTCTTCAAGTTAGTTTTGCTGTCCCTAAAGCTGGTGTTTTATGCAGAGTTTATCACTTATTGCTTGGATATATGGGTTAGCCGTTCATTTTAATCTTGCAAAATACTGCATTGAAAATCTTACTCTGCATGAAGTTGGGAATTGTTTTCAAATTGGTGAGTTTTAAGGTAACCGTTCCAGACAATCTTCAGTAAAAGATTCTAAAAGAGAGTAAGTTCTCATTTGTGGAAAATACCAGACTACGCAGTTTCACTGCTTGCAGCTTTTTATTATGGTAATGTTACTCCTGGTTTGAGCAACGCGTCTCCCAAATTTGTGGTGTGATGGACTTTTTCTGCGTTGAGAAAAGGTGGATGTTATCTGATAGGGGCTGCCTCCGGTGAGCGTTTCTCGATCTATCCCTTCCATGGAACAGGTAGCACAATACATAGTGACCCCTAATTAATACCGGTAGCCTTAATTTAGACTTGCCTTTAGTCACCCAAATCTCCTTACCTAGACATGATTTATGCTTACAAATTATTCAGGTTTTCCAGGGCAATGACGATTTCCTGGGGGCAAGAGAGAAAGAGTAAGGGTTGTAACAGGGTGATGTGTGGTAGTTAGTGGCTAGTAATTAAAGGGCTTTAATTACTGTCATTTTTTCTTCAGTGGAAAATTGCGCTCTGATTCACTGGTTCAGAAGGTGAAGGGAGGTGTTGTGCAGCTGGGAATATGCAGCGTTGGAGATGGGTTGCTGCCTCCACGAAGTTGCTTTTGCTGGCAATAAAGGTGTGCAGGGAATGCCGCAACGCGGTAAAAGGTCAAAAAAGTGCGTGCCTGTTATTAGTTGCCTATTTCCCAATCATCCAGAGTCTCTAATTGGGTTTTAAGCTCTGGCATTAGGTTCCTCACAAAGTGGGTATCTATATGAGAGCTGCTAATCTGACAAGTTGGAAAGGGTCGGTGTCAGTGATGGTTATTTCTGTATGCTTTTTATTGTATCATTTATTTTAATTATATTTATCAATATTTATCAATGTTTTAATGTATTTTATTGTACCTGCCCCACTGCTAACAGAGCTGGCCCCACCAGCCAGCTTCTTAGGGGATACATAGTGTAAGCATAAATTATTTTAAAAAAAAAAAAAAAAAAGTAGGAAAAAAAACTGCGTTCAAACTCTAAGGGTTGTAATTCACTGCAAGGGGTGCTTACCTAGTTATACCTTCAGCAATCTTTGCTAATATCCTGAGAATTATATTTATTGTCCTAATCTGGTGGGTGTAATCCTTGCCATGCCCGCGTGTCCCTCGGGTGAGGACCCCCAAAGGCTTGGGAAACACAAACGATGGGAGTGAGCTGGGAACTTGGGTCTGTTGAGGTGCTGTAACTTCTTTGATACAGCAAAATGAAATCTCTGTTTAGTGAAGGCGAATGAATGCCCAAAGGAGGAAACACAACGTAAAAACTGACATTCTTTTTCTCAATTTTTTTTTTTTTTAAGATAATTAATTTTTTGAAGCATTTCATTCATTTATCATCAGCGTGTCTCAGAAACATGCTGCGTGTGTGCCATTTGTTTTATCAGGCACAATATGCCCGTATAGATTTCATAATGTGTGAATTGTGTATAAACCCAACTCCAGAAGGGGTAATTTCTGCAAAGAAGCCTGAGATCTGACAGACATGCTGTGAGAATGAAGACGGCGTGGGGAGAGATGCCACCGGCACGCTCCCCCTACCCTTCATCTCCCCGGGCCATCTTTTCAAATTCTCTTTTCTTTTCCCTTATGCAAAAGGGAAGGCCAATATTTATCTCAGGGCTCCTAACAACAGCTACCACAGCAGAAAAAAAATTCAGCGATGTGCACATCAAGAAAGTATAACTGTGAAGATTTGCACTGTTGGGGACGCGTCTTTTAGGCACCTTCTATTTTTGGACGTTCAATTTTGCGGGTCACTGATTGCATCTGCTAAAGAGAGCCTGCGCCTCTCCCGACACACGGGCCCGGATTCACCAGGGTATTAAGAGGCTGGATCGGGGTTAGAAATCTGATGCTTTGCTGAATTTGGGCCCCAGCCGGCGTTCGGGAGCGTGGGCTGGCAGGAGACTGGAGCTGCCTACACCCGGGAGGCTTCTTGGAGGAATGCATCGCGGCGATGCTCTCCAGCAGGATGGGCTACCAGCCATTTCGGAGTAAACGCGCTCAAAAGCTGCCCATGATTTAAGCATCTTGGACACTTCAGAGCCCTTCAGAATCATCTTGTCCATGATTGCTGATTTTCCACTGGTTTACCCCGGATGAAGGGTTCCTGCCCCTCACACTAACATGCTCACAAAGGCGTCCAGCTTCCACGGTGCTTTTGGACACGAAATCGTGAGAAGGATATTCTTGCATCCTTACGGGCTGATGTATTGAGGCAGTCCCATTGAACAAGGCCTAATCATGCTGCTTTCCCTAGCTGCTGTTAGCATTTTCTATCTGCCACAACCTTGTTAGCAATTAATTCCTCACGCTGCTCCCCTGGAATAACGCTGTTTAGCCCCTTTCACAGATAAAGCAATTTTCATTAATTTAGAAAAGACCTTGTTTGTCTCTTACATGTAAGAAACCTCATTGCTTTTGCCCCATGACCCCTTACTAAAGCCAAACAGTTTCTTTAACCTGCGTTTATAGAGGACGTCTCTGTGCTACCATTCAGTCCATCAGTCTGAGTGACTTTCAATTAATTATCAGAGGCTCAAGGTTATTGTTCTTCCAGTTTCTGAATCAGATGGGGAACAGCGTCGCCTTGCAACCAGCGACGGGACTGGAGAATCCCAGTGTTTGGAATTCCCCCCCCATCCCCTTCCAAATGCTGGTGTTCCTGGAAGCAAAATATATACGGTCTGTCCTCAGTATCTAGGTCGTTCTGGACTTCAATTTATCTTACAAAGTGCTCAGGAACATCAGTAATGGATGGTCTGCACCCTAGTCGGACAGCCCATCCCTGTGCTTGAGCTGGTCCTAAGAAGTTTTTCCTAAAGTCTAAACCTTAATCTCTTTTGCATGTTCATTCTTGTTGCATCCACTTTGGGCGTGGGAACAAATGATTTCTTTCTATTTCCAGCAATTTTTTACATGTTTTAATACCGTTAGCATTTTTCTCTTCATTGTTCTTTAGGCTAGGCAGCTCCATTTGGTTTCTGTTTCTAGGACGTGTTTTACAGACCTCTAATCCTTCGTGGTGTTCTCCTTTGGATGCTTCTCTTTGGGGTAAATCTTCCTCGGCGTGCAGCGCTGCATGCGGACACGTGGCAGTGCACCCAAGGCCCCCGGTGTTGGGGGGAGTGAGAGCTGCTGACCTAGCCAGAATTTTCCGATGGGAAGGACCTGCAAACCCGGCTTGTACATCCCAGGCAGGGCTTTTGCTGCGTGCACAGTCACAGGGCATGGCTGGCATGTTCAGCCACGGGTGGATCCGTGCAGAGCTATCACCCCACCGGTTGCTCCCCGGCATGTGTTTGTGCTATTTAATGCAGCATCCTATTTACTGCAGTACACGGCAGTTGTCTCTTACACAATTCCATCCTTCTGTTTTTGTCTGGTTTTATGTCCAATTTGTCAAGATGATTTTGAATTCCATTCGCATCCCTCGGAGGTACCTGCAGTCTCTTAGTGTCGCCAGCAGGCTGAATAAGCACACCTTCTCTTCCACCACTGCCATTAATAAAAACACTGGAAAACATGAAGCCCAAGATAAGACTCATTTTGGCAGTGCACTTTCAATAATTACTCTCCAGCTATGGCTTTTCAGTCAGTTATACCCACCATTCAGTAACGTTATAGAATCGGCCTCTGGTGAAATCTAAATTGAAAATTTCCAAAGTGATAAAATGGAAAAACCACCTGGTCCTGCAAAGAGGTCTGCAAGGGTGAGTCCAAATCCCCAGTGGGCTGCAGGCAGCCTGCCCGCCTGTGTATCTGTTTTTAAGAATAAGCAGATTATTTTGCCTGCCAGGTAGTGAGAAGAAGAAATGAATTTCGATGTTAATTCCTTTCCCAAAGTTGAAATTTTCACAGTCGTTCCTCCTTAGAAGCATTTGAGGGAAGCGTAGCAGACGTACCCGAAAGAGGGGGAGGTAAGCTGTGCTACCAGGGAATGCTGGGTTTCGTGGATGTTTCTTTCCAGAGAGGATGCCTCCTTCTTGAGAGTCTGTGGGGACCCTAAAGGAACTGATGGCCAGTCCATTTCATTGCACTTATTCTGACAAAAATGGCTGTGTTGGCCATGGGATGTGGTATAGGGGGGGTCAAAAACCAGGATTTCAATAAAGGGCTTAAAATCTTCTGAAGTTAAATCATTTAGCTTACAACAAACCCGCTTCCTTTTCAATATTCCTTTGTTAATGCTGCTCCTTCACTGTTAGAAGCTTAAATGAACACGTTATAGTGTCTTGTCAAAAAATGGGACTTAACCCCTGCACTGCCAGGTCTCTGAAATCCGTGTGCTTCTGGAAAGTGTGTTTGGAGAGATGGAAATGGATCATTTGCAGACTTTTCAGTTACGTGCCTAAGACTTGGGAAGCACCTAGCAACCACATCTTCACTGGATATAGCTCTTTTTCTATGTCTATAGTAGAAGAAGGGATCTTCATGTTAGGGAAAAGGGTTTCTTTTCAGTCTCAGAAAACTTTCTTATTTTCTACCTTTTTGTGTAGATGAGATGGCTTTGAGTTTATGCTACAACTTTGTGCTCAGGTTTTGCTGGGACTGGGCTTTCTAGACTTAACTTGCCATATGCATCCAGTGTGGGTGTTCTTGCTTATGTTTGCCACGTGCCTTTTTACGTAGACACGCAAACATTTTGTGCTCTCAGAAGCTGTACGGCCCCAAATTCTGTGTAACCAGGACGGCAGTCGGGTTAACCCATAGCTCAGTTCTCTCTTCTGCATCCAAGCCTGAAGATTATTTTTATGATACTATACTTCTGTTTAAAAAGCTTGGTAAGTCTTTGGAGGATTTGGCGCCATAAATGAGCGTTGCTATTCAGGAAAGTAGTGAATCCACATTAGATACGTGCTCTTGGCCTCAGGTCAGATCTGCGGCAGCCCGAGGGTCGGCACCACCTTAAATCTAACACCTCACACCTTGGAGCTCGGAGGGTTTTGTGCTTCCCCTTAGCTCTTCCTTTGTTGAGGTGATTAAAAGATGCCTGTTGCTGTCTGTATGTGCAGCATGCTTCATTAACAGTGATTTATTTTGGAGATTAGCAGAATTGGCACTGTGCAGCACACCGATGTGCAGTAGAAAAACGTGAGATGATTGCTAAGGCTTGCTTCTTGCTGCTGCTGCTGCACTACTTAGGGGTATTAGGCACGTTTTGCAAATTTTCCTTCAGAATATTCACAACATTGGGAGTTCATATAGTGCAAATTATATCTACAGAAGTATTTTCCATATTCTGAATGCATCCATATACCTTAGCCTTAGGTTTTTCATTTCTATTTTGTTTTTCTCGGAAGTGCTAATCATTAAACATCCGAATGGAATTACTGACAACAAGCCGTGCCTACCAACTCAGAAAAATTCACCACCAGTATTTCTGCTGCATGCATCTTTTTTTTTTTTTTTTCCCCTCATACCCAATTGCAGTCAGAGTTCTTGGACTCAAACCTTCTTCATCAGAATCCAATTACAACCAAAGGTGCCTTTCAAAAGAATTTGCAATGGATGCATTGCCAAAAGTAAAGTTAAAAAGACACGTGTATGCTGGCACGAGGTTTTCTGAGGGGATGCATTTCCAAACTGAAGCACAGCTATCTCATTTTCATCTTGAAAAAATAACTTGTATGGTGCTGAAACTGCACACGCTTCCTTCTGGAAGTAAAATACTGAACTTTGCAAGTTTTCGGGCCTCTCGTATTCTCCTCCAGAAGCAGTGCAAACCCCCCCTGGGATTTTATAGTCAGGAAACATTTAGAAATGGGAAGGATCTTTTCAATTATACATCTTTTGCTCAGGCACAAATGTTGCCTTTCCTAAAGTTGTTGCCATCAAAAGTCGACGTGTTTCGACAGTTTTTACGCAGCTCTGAACAACGGGCCCGCTGATATGAAAAGCAGCTATGTTTACAGGAAAACATTTTGAAGATTGGACTCATTCACATGTGAAATAGGGAACGATCATGAGAAATGAAAACGCAGCCGTTATCTTGAGTGCCACCGTATTTTAACCTGAGGAAAACATTTGTAACGGTAATCATCTAATTTACTTTTCACTACCTTTTATGCTAAGACAGGCGTTGTTTCTCTTTGGGGAACTTTCTGTACCGTGTTAGCCTGTGTTAGGAGATGCTAATGTGTTCAGTTTTGGGCCCCTCGCTACAAGAAAGACGTTGCGTTGCTGGAGCATGTCCAGAGGAGAGCCACAAAACTGGTGAGGGGTCTGGAGCACAAGGCTTAGGAGGAGCACCTGGGGGTGTTTAGTCTGGAGAAGAGGAGGCTGAGGGGAGCCCTCATCGCTCCCTACAACTGCCTGAGAGGAGGGGGGAGCCGGGGGGGGTCGGCCTCTTCTCCCTGGTAATGGACGATAGGACGAGGGGGAATGGTCTGAAGTTGCGCCAGGGCAGGTTTAGGTTGGACATTACGAACAATTTCTTCACCGAGAGGGTTGTCAGGTTCTGGAAGGGGCTGCCCGGGGAAGGCGTCAAGTCCCCATCCCTGGAGGTGTTTAAAAGCTGGGTAGATGAGGTGCTTAGGGACAGGGTTTAGTGGTGGGATGGCAGGGTTAGGTTAATGATTGGACTTGGTGATCTTAGAGGTCTTTTCCAACCTAAACGATTCTATGATTCTATGCGTTAGCGAAGGTCGGGGCGTGGGTTGGTGGGTGGCTGTGCAGGGCCCGGGCTCAGCTGGCAAGACCTCAGAATGTGGTCCTATTCCATATATTATATAGAAAGTGATATATGCCGGAGGCTCTTTTAGGAATACATCCTAAGGTAATTATTACCGGGCGCGTGCTTTGGCTGGGAGTGCGTGGAGTTTCCATTAACATCAATGGCCGTACCATGGGAGCCGGTCCCGTGGCGAGACAGTTCGTTAATACCAGAAGCGACTGTTACCATTCAGCTGAAAATTTTTCTTTGAAGCGTATGCATGACCCTCTTATGTCTGCTTGGTTCTCTGGAGCACGTTTTGAATAACCAAGTAATAGGGAAGACTTTCAGCTCTTTCACTGGACTTAATAATTAAATGTGCTGAGTACTAAAAATGTGTATTTTTAGCATAGCTTTTATTTTTGGCTGAAAGTAAGACCCAGTGATTGTGTCAAAACATCTTGGGAGGAAAGAGCGAGCCTGCTATTCTTAATGCCCTTACAAGCTAAAAACTAATTTACATTAATAATTTTGAGATGTTTTGTATTAGTTTTTAAAATGCTTAGAGAAGCTCGATTTCCTGAGTTAAAAAAAAAATAATAATCAGTTCACAAAACCCACAAAGTAGAGAGTATTTTTCCCCAAGGGGGGGTGAGTCAGGAGAAGCTCTGGTAAGAGAAGTTGCTGTGGGGAGGAGTAACGAATTGAAGACGATCCAAGAAATTTTCTTGCATCTATGGAATATTAGGAAATAAAATACCAGAAAAACAATTCTGGTTTGAAGGGAGCGTCAGGGATGTGATGCAAACAGCCGAGGGACCTGCAAACGGGCCAGCCATCTCCACGGGCCTCCGTGAAGAATTGTCCCTCAGCTCCATCAAGCCTCCAGAAGCACCATCCTCAAAGCCTGTAGAATAGAGGCATTTTGCTTGACTTTGGTCAGATCTGGGGGGTTATATTCCTAGGGTTTTTTTAACCGAAAGGCAGATCCTATATTTTCTTGCCACCGGCACTGCTTACAAACAGCTGAGGAGCTGAGTGCTGCTGTTACGGAGCCCCACATAGCAGGAGTGGGTTTGGTCAGCCCTTCCACGTGCTGGCAGCTCACAGAGGGGTCTGTGGGTGCTGTAGATGGGTTCCTGGCAGTAGGTTGAGTTGGGAAGTGCTATACCTCTTGTGTTTTTAATTAGGTATCAAAGGCTGTAAGTGGTTGTGCTGTTTCAGTGCCGCGTAGCTTCTGGCGGGGAGCGAGGAGAACAGTCGCAAAGCGTTGCAATGCAGCGTAATGGAGAGAAGCCTTTTAAGTGACAGGATGGGCTTATTGATGGGAATGATACGTGGGAAAATGTGAACACAAAAAGAATTTCAGCAGCTGCTGGTTTATCTCAAATCTCACTTAAACTAGCGTAAAACCCAGAGTGCCTTGCCTTTGGTACAAACCTCCTGTATAGCTACAGTTACAACCAACAGAATTTGGCGCCTAGAGGAAAAACAGCATTTGTCCATGTACGAAGCCTATATAGGGTAAAAAGATACGGTTCTTGACTTCATTATAGACACAGAGAGTAACTGCTTAACTATGTCAATCAATATAAAGGTCTGTGATGACATTTGCCTTCAAAAATTAATAATTAATACTCTAATCATTCACTTAAGGGGTTATTAGTTTTCATTGATTAGTCCTTCCTGCTAACCCCCAGCTAGCCTAATCAGTCTGTGTGAGAATAGATGAGTATATCCAATTAATCTCTACCCCCTTCAAAGTTGCATCTCCAGAGCAGAAGGTGAAGATTCTTAGTCTTCTCGGTGCATTGAACCTGACTTTATTAGAAGAATCTTTATCAATTTTAACTCACAAAAGCAAGCGGAGACCTCTCATGATGCCCCTTCACGTGCTATTAGTCATGCAGTTTGTCTTGTAAGCACGAAGGCCCCTTAACTTCCAGCCTTCAGTGATATGAATAAATTATAAGAATGTGTGTCTGACTTGATTTATTTATTTTTAATATTTAAATGCCTGTTCTGGAAAAGCCTCCTTTCATAAAAGGAGGCATTTTTTTCCCCCTTGGATTGCTGGGGGGGTTACTGCGCAGTGATAAGCTGAGAAAGTCTTCAAATTGCCTGCTTACAAATTTTAACTATTTACAAGTTGTAATGGAGTGCGAGGAAAAGATCAGGTTTTACCTGGAGATGTTTTAAGGGGTTTTTTTGAAGAATTTGAGAGAAATGAGAACGAGGGTGAAACGGGAAAAGTATCCCCCTTTCCTGAGCAGGGTGGGAATGTTTCCTAGAAAGCATCGCCTTGCAGAGACTCTGTCCTTCGTGCACCGGATGATGCTTGTAGAGAAAAGCGAGAGTAATTCTCACAACTTTCCTCTCAACTGTGATCTACAGCGTTAACTAATTACACTTCCGATTTACCCCAGAGAGGCAGCGAGCGAACCCGCTGATGACAGGACTGGGAGACAGAAGGACTCTCACAACGCCCCCGTGGAAGATGCAGAGACGGGGGTCCAATCCATAATCCTCACCTGGTCCCCAGCCTACGCAGCCCCTTGCTGTTGCCAATTTGGTCTCCTCTGCAAGTTTGTGTGTGTTTCTACTGACAGTCGTCTTTTTTTTTTCTTCTTCAGATCCAGAGCGTTGATCTGAAGAAGAAGAAAAGGAGATTGTTGGTAGAACTTGCAGAGTACACCAAATTTGTAAATCATTCCTCAGAATGATTTTAAATGAAATGTTTAAAAAAGTTTCTCCGTTGGTCTTCAGGTGCAAGTTTCCTGGTGAGAAAAACAAACTGTCAGAAACAGAAGGAGCAGCGATCCTAAATCTCCTTGTAATCTGCCTTTTCTCTTTTACAGATTAAAGGTGGCCTAAAATTACTGAGGAGCCCCGTTCTCGTCTGTAGTTACCGGACTCGTCTCCTCTGACCCGGGAAGCTGAAGATGAGGTTGCTATGGGAACTGCTCGTGCTGCAATCATTCATGGTGTGCCTTGCAGGTAAAGCGTCATTTTAAAACTTCTGCTTTCAGAAGTATATCGCTGTATTTCCCACTAATGCAAAAGAGCCCCGCGTTTTATATACCGGTGATAAAATGGCAAAATAAGTCCCTGCTCCGTGACGGGGATTACGAAAGGCCGCTGAGCAGATCAAGCTGCCGCTCCTAACAAGCTGCTTTTGCTGCTGATCGGGATCTCCACAGCAGCAGCGCGATGTTTCAAAGGTCTGCGCTGCCCGCTCGCCGTTCAAAGTTGCTGTTGATGAAAGTTGCTTTCCCGTGGTCTGTGCTCAGCGTTTCAATGCTCAATTAAACCTATGCGGAGTACAGCTTTAAATCCCATTAAAACGGTGTTATGTTACAGCTAAGACCTCGCTCCATTTCACAAATAATTAGAATAACATATTTCAGCGATATAACCACCTTCGGCAACTGCCTTTGTTTAACTTTTTCTTCCCCGAGCGTTGCAATGTTTTGAGCGTTCCCGGCAAAATGAAATTTCCGAGGAATGTGCCTTTTTCCTGGAGCTGAAACAGTTCTTGGAAGACATTTCAGATGGGCAGAGGGTCAGCAAGGCTTGCGCCAAAGCTCTGCTGCCCTTTTCGTGTGCACGGAGCTGC
Source organism: Butorides virescens (assembly GCA_017310255.1). Taxonomy (NCBI): domain Eukaryota; kingdom Metazoa; phylum Chordata; class Aves; order Pelecaniformes; family Ardeidae; genus Butorides; species Butorides virescens. The sequence continues at coordinate 258,969 of JADKXX010008506.1, read as the reverse complement.
TCGTCGGCTGCTGCTGGGGGGACCGTGCCCCTGCGCCGGGACCGACAGCTCCGCGCCCCGCGGGCAAGCGGGTGCTGCCATCACACCGGGGCTGCCCAAAGTCCATGTTGAGTCTCTTTGCCATTCAGCTATCGTGGATTATTTCCTCCTTGAATTGGCATTATTATGCTTTATCATGTGTTTTGTTCTGAGGGAGGGTGTTACGGTTTAATTAACGTTTGTGTCACCTTGCTGTTCATCTGGATCGCTCTCATTTCTCTGCTGCTCGGCGCTCAGCTTCGTTTAGTAACTTGTGCTTTCTTCCCTTTTATATTTGCACATTCTCAGAGTACTTTTTCAGCATTTTAGGTAATAGCAAACTACTTACAGTGTTTACTTTCTTCTGCTTAGCTCTACTGAACACAAAGCCACTTTTATTCCGGTACTTACGGGTACCTATTTTTGAAATTTGGTTCCAAGTCTTTCTAAATGTGCTATGACAGTTTCTGAGCTGGCAGAAAATTGGATGCAGAGAGATTCTGCAATGCAGTGCCACACGTGTTTCAGGAATTGCAACCCTAGAGAAGTTAGGCTGCGGGAATACCTGAAGTAGGATCCTTTATTTTAAGCAAATAAACAAAGTAGTGGAAAAAAAAAAAAGCATGCAAAATATTTTCCCATCGTAATTTCTATACTTGAACCATCTATTGCAAAATGTCTAGGGTCAGCAAAATAAAGTTTCAGGAGGATGTGTTCAGGGGGGTTGACCTTATCTTTTACATCTGTTTTTTTAGAAAAATGCATCTCATAGGCACTGGCTTTCCCCACAGTATTCTGCAACAGGATTTTTTTCTCATCTTCACAGTGCACTGAAAATCTTCAGGGCACAGCATCGGTTTCTCTGTCCTGCTGAGGGAGATTTAATAGGTTTATGGAGAGAGGAGTGCCAAAAGTTTTGTGCGAGTTTTACGTGATGAGCGACGAAATGGCTTAATTTTGCTGAAGGATGTAGTCATGTAGTGGTTTGGGCCAACTTCTTTCGACAAGATTTAAATTTGGAAGTTTCTGTGCCTGCCTGCACTGTTGTATGAGCTGGCTCTGGGCACGGAAGGGATTTTGCTGGAGGAGCTACGGCGTTACCACGAGGCAGGGCTAACTTGTTTGGGCACGGTGCTGTGGGCTAATGCGCTGGGGATGCTTCCCAGACCTGTGAGAGTGTTTTCGGTAGCACTGTCATGTTATGGACTGTGTGAACACATTCAGATCTGGCTGTTAAATATTCCAAAGTTAAGGAGGAAACTGTACTGGACGCCTCGCGTCACCTTGTCCTGCACTGATGCGCTCTGCAAGGCGGGAGGAGGTGGCCATAAAGGAATTAATTTTAGAAATTGCTATTTAGCAGCTCCACACAAAAGTCACAAAGCTGCAAAACAATCATAGCCAAACCTTCAGCCCTTCTTCGTTTTTTTATGTTCTGCCTTTTTTTTTTTTTTTTTTTTTTTTTTAACGTAGTTTCAGGAGGCTTGTTTTGCCATGCTGGTAATTATGCTTCTCTTGGAGATCTTCAGCCGTTGATCCCAAGGGAAGAGCTCAAAGGAGACTGGTAACTTCCCAGCCTGTCCCCTGCCCAGCAGCAGGGAGGTGTGGGGGAGCCCCAAGGCTGCCCGCTTCTCCTGGGGCACCGCTCCTCCCGCCGCCCGGCATGGTGGCTCTGCTTCAAGGCTGCCCAGGAGGGATGGAAGCTTTCCTTCTGTCTGCAACAGATAGTCATTGCTCTTCTCTGACATTCTGCTTAAATTCTAAGTTTAAAAGAAAGTTAGGAAGTAATATTTTATTTTCATGTAGATCAAACCATTGATCCTTGGTAAAAAAAGATTAATAATTGAATTATACAAAGAAAAAAAAGGTAAAAATAGGATGCAGAAAAGTAATCTAACAACCCTCCACAGTGCCTCGTGGGCCCTCAAATGACTGGGAAACCATGCTAAGTATTGAGTTACCAGTGAAAATGAGCTTAAACCTGATCATTGAATACTTGTATTTAGTTGTTCTCATCAGTGTTGGACACACAGCCCAGGTATCGCTCTCGTCCTTGCCTCTGCTGGATAGAGCAGCACAGCTGGTGGAAGATGAGCTTTTTGTGTGTTGCCCTGTCAAAACTCCCCGTGGAGGCGAGTGGCCCCGCTGTCCCCATGCAGCAGTGGCCCCGGTGCCCCTTCGGGGACAGCCGGTGGGCTCCAGCTACCGACGGTCCCAGCAGTGCTGCTTGGGTATTTTTTTTTTTATTTTTTTTTTAATGCGCTTCCTAAATGAACATCTGTTCACTAGAAATTGCATGAAAACTTCCAAACTTGTATCATTCAAGCCATTAAACAGCTGTCAAACCCAAAGCACTTAGAGTATCCAAACGTGTCGTTGAGGGTACCAGTTATCCGCCACAGCCAATGTGCCAGGAGAAGAAAGACGTGTCAGAGCCGTTCACAGTCCGCACGGGATATTGCTATTGATTTTATGTACTGGGTGTTCAGATATTGCAGTTCTTCACAGCAGGATGAAACACTCAGAGAGAGAGCTAGATCAATCCCAGGACGTACTTAAACCAGCTACCCAGAGGTGCAAATCTCCTAATAATTTCGGGCGCTACCCAGCCTCCCTCAGAAAGGCAGCAGAATTGCTAAAGGTCTTTCTGAGCTTACCCACCCCCTTTCAGTCCATCACCCAACCCAGCACCATGTTTTTCAGCCTGCTTTTCTCGCTGGTTGTTCCGAGGTCGTACTGATAAAAACGTAAATGATGCTTTCTTTGGACTCGATAGTTGATATATATCAGTTCAGGGTTTCTGATTATATTTTCAGGAATCTTTTCTTCAGGTGTCAGTTCTGGGAAGCAGTAGCTGCAAATTATTCCTTTGGTGCCAAATAACTCTGCTTTGTTAGGGCTGTCAGGTTCCTTAAATAGCAGTTGCGGTGGTGATAGTTTTAAGTTTTGGAGAGTTAAGATGAGAGGCAGAATAGGTGTGAAAAATAACACGCAGCTCTTTAAGTCGTGACTTCGTTAACAAACGCTGTCTGCTGGGCAGCCCCACGTAGCTATGGTACGCCCTGGAACGCATTTGTGCGCAGCCTGGGAACAGTCGATGGGGAAACAAAAACCATTGCACAGGACGAGCCAAACCGACTTGTGGTAATGAAGATGGGACGTAGGCCGTATGCCTGTAATGTGCTGGACAAGTATGAAAGGAAATTTTCTCTATATTTGTGACTCTTATGCAATTCTTTGCCTCATTAACTTCCTCTACCAGTGAGTTTCAGTGTTGAAGTCATATTTGCATGTTAATGAGCTGCAGTCGCATGGATGCATTAGCCCTGTGAGCGTGCATATGCATATTTTATAATGTAATTTAACCCTTGAATAGCCGCTCATGTTTTGACAGAAAACAAAAAAGGGAACCTAGTAGCTTTTGGGAAGCGTTTATGCTCTGCTGTGTCATGTGTGTGTTGGAGTCTGGCTTGCTCTCCTGCCTCCCGTCTCCGTCTCGGCTTTTTCTTGGAGGCTTTGCTTTCTGGCCTTCTGCTCGTTCTTGCTATTTAGAAAGAAGGATCTGTGCTCACAACAAACACACCAGCCAGCAAGGCTGGCCCTCCTTTTTCCTTAGCAAGCACCACGTAAATACAATAGCTTCAATAAGCAAATTTGCCTTGTAGCTCTGTAATAATGCTCCTGTTTCAACAAGTTTGTTTTGTCCAAGGGAAAGTGCTGTTGCAGCTGCATCCGTTCAACGCTCCTGGAGGGGTGACTGAAGCAGCTCCAGAAAGCACAAGCCAAAATACTGATGCTAGTAGTTGTTTTACACTGATGTGGAAGAATAAGGAAACGCTTTTCTTTCTCTCTGCTAAATTGACTTCTTCATGACACCCCCCCCGCTGAAGTTGTGTAAGCCTTTGTGTTTGCAACAGATTAAATGGGCTGCGTCAAAGATTCCTGGCAATTTTTTAGCGGAACATGGAAGGTGATCCTGAAAGTTAGAAATACCTGCGTTGCCTGGCCAGAGTAGTTTGTATAGGTCACCCTGCTATTCCTGTACCTGTCAACACTCTGGTAGTGAAAAGCTGGAGTTTCACAATTGCCCAGGTATCCAGAATTAGATGTTAGCCATATTGCCTCCCACATCTGAGACGGTAAAATAATCTGGAGCTGACCACATGCACAACGTTTATACATATTTTCAGCCCTTGGAACAGGGGTTAGGGTGGCATTTATCAATGGGCTTCTTGCTGGCTGTCCGTACAGGGAAGCCTCTTACTGCTGCCATGATATCCCAGCAACACCCATGCTTAATTCTTCAAACCCAGGGACAGCCATCATATTTTTCAATATCAAATTCTATTTCTGATTAAAGTGGAACAAAAGCATTGTTTCACCTTTTATCCGCTGGAAAAAAAACCCATTTTCTAATCTAGAAATATGCACACAATGTCAGAATTCAGGAAAGAAACAAAAGAGAAATATTTCTGTGAGCTTATTTTCAGTGTGGTGGGCTTTTTGTTTTTCAAAACTTTTTTTTTTACTTTTTTTTTTTATATATTCATATAAATGCTTGTCCAGGCATTCTTTCTCCTTTTGCCACGTGCTGGTACAGTATAACGAATCCCTCAGCAGCGGTTCAGACCAGAATATTTAGAGCATGGGTATGTAATTCATGGGGGGAAAAAAACAATATAGTCAAGTGTTTTCCACTGTTAGACAAAAATCACCATAATTTATATCAATACATTCCAATGAAATCTGGCATCCATCTCTGTGGAAAAACTAAAACTCAGAATTCATACAAAGATGAATATTCACAGGCCTGTTTGAATTCATGCTTCTATCCAAGCAGATGTAGGTTATGTACAAAAGAAATTCTACTAATTTCATGTCTGAATATAAACAACTAAACCAAGAACTACTGTTGTACATATTGAATGATGGTCTTCTCTAAACAATGCAGCTATTCCATTTGTTCAGCGTTTTTTTCTGGTGCTGTGCAGTTCCCATGACTGGTGCTTTGATGTTAGTGGGTAGCTGGAAAATGATGAATCTGTTGCAGGTCTGTAATTAATTTATATTTTGGTCAGTTCTGCAGCACTTTGCATTTCTGTACCCAACTGCCTAATTAATGTTTGCATAGCACTCGGAACAGATAAAGCAGCGAATGACTCCTATTAAAATAATCACTTCACAAACACGACCCAGCCCTCGGCTTCGCGGCACTGGGTAAGCTGTCACTGAGGCCCGCTGGAGAAGGCCTCGCAGCTCAGATCCCACTTGTTCGTAATACTTTGGGGGTTTTTTTTGTGAATTATTCGAGGGGGGTTTTTGTTCACTTTAAAGCTCCTGTATTTGCAAATGCTGTAGGAAGAGCTGCGACCGGGGCCTCCTTTCACCCTCACCCCGGGTGCGCCATCTTGTGGGTCGGCGGCCATTAGCTGTGAGGGAGCTGGTCACGTACAAGCGGCTCCTTTAAAGGGGTCCCGGCCGCCCGGGCCAATCAGAAGGAGCCACGTGGCAGGAGAGGGCTGCGTAGGAGCACGCGCCGCCTATAAAGGCGGGCAGCCGGCGGTGCCAGGGGAGGGGGCTGTAGGCTTTGTGGGGAGGCGGGGGCTGCTGAGTAGGTTTTGTCCCTGTCCTTTGCACTCAGGTTGTGGTGAATTGTGTTAAAATGACCCAATGTGCAGCGGGTTCAGGCAGCCTGCTGTGCAGAGGGCCTCGGGGACAGCTGCTGTGAGACATCCCGCCTGGCTGGAATCATGGAATGGTTTGGGTGTGAAGGGACCCCCAGAGGTCACCCAGCCCAACCCCCCTGCAGGAGCAGGGACACCTTGAACCACATCAGGTTGCTCACAGCCCCGTCCAACCTGGCCTGGAACGTTCCCAGGGATGGGGCCTCCACCCCCTCTCTGGGCAACCCCTGCCAGGGTTTCACCACCCTCCTCACTGGAAAGAATTTCTTCCTTAGATCCAGTCTAAACCTCCCCTGCTTCAGTTTAAAGCCATCCCCCCTTGTCCTGTCCCAGCTGGCCCTACTAAAAAGCTCGTCCCCCCCTTTCCTCTGGGCCCCCTTGAAGCCCTGACCGGCCGCACTCAGCTCTGCCCGCAGCCTCCTCTTCTCCAGGCTGAACACCCCGAACTCTCCCAGCCCGGCCCCAGAGCAGAGGGGCTCCAGCCCTTGGAGCATTTTAGTAGCCCCTCGGATCATTTTAGTAGCCCTCCCCTGGCCCCGCTCCAACAGGTCCATGTCCTCCTGGTGCTGAGGGCTCCCGAGCTGGACGCAGGGCTCCAGGGGGGGTCTCCCCAGAGCAGAGCAGAGGGGCACAATCCCCTCCCTCCACGCTGGCCACACTTCTCCTGATGCAGCCCAGGGCAGGGTTGGCTTCTGGGCTGCCAGCGCCCATGGCCGGCTCATGGCCAGCTTTTCATCCCCCAGCACCCCCAGGTCCCTCTGGGCAGGGCTGCTCTCCATCCCTTCATCCCCCAGCCTGTATTGATACCGGGGGTTACCCCGACCCAGGTGCATGACCTTGCACTTGGCCTTGTTGAACCTCATGAGGGTCACACAGGCCCCACCTCTCCAGCCTGTCCAGGTCCCTCTGAATGACATCCCGTCCTCCTGGTGTGTCAACCGCACCACTCAGCTTGGTGTCATCCACAAACGTGCTGAGGGTGCACTTGATCTCGCTGTCTAAGTCATTGATGAAAACATAATAAAGCTTTGATTGCAACAACAGTTTAGTCACATGACGGGTTCTCCTAAGGAACCCTTAAGACTCTGCCTGTCGCCATAGTGGTGGGTGATGAGGTCACAGGAGAGCGGTGACGTAACACCAGCACCACAGCGTGCTAGCCGTGAGGAGGGATTTTTTCCCACTGAAAACTGCACACTTAACATCAGCCTTGCCCTCTGAGCACACGCGCTGCTGGGGATTATTGCCATGCGTGCACTGGTTTTCTTTCAGAAGAGTTCTTAAAAGCTGCCTAAAAGTGCGCTTTGAATTGTCAGCGGAAGGCAGCGCTTAACAGTTACGCTGGCGGAGGGCTTTGGACAGGCATTTTTTTGGAATAAAAGGCATTTTCTGGAATAAAAGGCAGCTCTCCTTCCCAGCTGGGGCAGGCTGCTGCCAGCAGGAGAGGACAGTAAATGGTGGGGTCCCTGCGGGAGACGAGAATGGTTCGTTTGCTCTATTTTCCAAATTTTTAGCGTGTTTCTGCTGGCATAAACATCTGTACGGCAGCTAACTTGTGCTTCCACGGGCACTTCAGCTGCAGGAGAGCAGAGGGGGTAGCAGGGTCACCAGCCCCAAACGGTGCAAGGAGGGGGTGGGTACGGGTTGCTTGGGCAAAGATACAGGGCACTTCTGCAGGGGGATGGCACTTGCTGTGGCAAATGCTGTTAATTTTTTAACACTTATGGAATTAAATTTTAGCCGTTTCCTGACAGTGTCTGGACTCCAGTGTGAAGTTAAGCTCCCCAAGACCCTAGCGTCGACTCCACCCGTGTCCCAAGCAGCATCACCGCCTGCTGAACATGGTTCAACTGGTCTGTATTAAACATGCTTTCACCATGTCAAAGGACAGCTTTCCTACAGCTGATATTTGTTGGGTTTTTAATGGGACATGCTGTTGTAAAAGTAAAGGCTTTTGAGGTAAGAACAGCTGTGTAAGTGATGAAGCGAAGACAGTGAGCACTATGGTTTGCTGTGGGTAATTTTTGGCAGCGTGGGATGCCGAGACATGCTGTGGAAGTGATGCAGGGAGAAGTCCGTTCCCTTCCTCAGCAGTTGCCCTGGAGTCCTCCCAGGGAAGGTCCTTCCCTTGTACTTTTTGTTTGCTGATGAGAGCTCAACTGTCTTGAACTCAAGCCAGAAAGCATTCCTGTAATGTCAGGGAAAAGTTCTACAAACTTCGTGCTATTAGAATTTTCATTTCAGTTTGGGATGAAAATCAAAGTAGTCATCAGCACCGCCAAGTGCATCTGCCCTCGTCTTCTCCTCCAAGCCTGCCAAAGTTCGCTGCTGCAGTGAAAAACCCTGTTAGAAGCTTCATTTGGCTATTTCTTCTTCTGTAATGCCAGCCTGCTGTGTTGCCTGGGCAAGCGTAGACTGTCTCTGAGGATGGACAGAAGCTTCCTTAATACATACAAATGAGTAAACAGAATTAAAGGTGCTGTTGAGGTGGCGGCAGTGGTGATGGCTGGTAGTAGTGATGATAACTACTATTAATATGGCGCTATGTATTATAGTGCAGAGGTCTGAAGCCAGAGGACGTGTAATTCTAGCATGAAGCAACTGAAGCTGGAGATGAAAAAAGAACGATTTAAACTAGGGAACTAAAGAGTGAGAGGTGAAGAAACTTCAAAGGGGAAGAATTGTTCGAGCTAAGAGGGTGCTGGAATAAGAACAATTAAATCGAAAGTGGGCAACAATTCATTTAAACTGAAACCAGAAGACTTTAGCTGCCAGAGTGGGATTCTACAGTATCACTCGGCTGTACGTAGCTGTAAAGGGGAGCTAAGAAAATGTATGTGATTATGTGTAATTTATGCTTATTTAGGGATTATATGGCAAGTTTTTCTGTGATTGCAGAGGATTTGACTCAGCCTCACAAGAGGTCTGTACCCATTTCACACTGCTGAGCTGTCAGCAGTGAAGCCCTTGGTAGATGTGACCTGACTCTGATTTAGGTCATAATTTTCCAAATTATAAAGTTAGAGGCCATATCAATGCAATTTTCTCATCTCTCTTTTACATGCAGATGATTAGGTATATTATGTTTTTCTCTGTTTAACTTGCAAGTCCATCTGGGCAAGTTTAATTACATCTTTCTCAAAAGTTATTGAGGTAAGATGATGCACTTTAAATAAAACAGAGACTATACAGACATTTTTATAAGCAGATGTTCCAACGATCTGGCTGTGTATTGATCCCCTGTGCGTTTTATGTGAAGCCTCTCTGCAATTTAGCTTCTTTGCATTTGAATTAGTATGTAGGTATTGAAATTAAATCTCATTTAGGGAGTTACAAAAATACCTACTTTTCCAAGCATCTATCAAATTAGGGAGAATATGGACCCAAAATACTTCTTTATTGCCGATAAAAATGAAGTTCTGCGGCAAAATCTGAGGTGATTAGGCTATTGCTTTATAGGTAAAATACTGTATGATTCTTAGAAAATCTAAATGTTATTGGAAAGGGACCTCATTTTGTGATGCTTGTGCGGTCATTGAGGAGAACGGGAAGGTAAGAGATGCGGTGCAGCACAAACTGCCGGGTCGGGCACTGGGGATGTTGCTGGCTCTGGCTCTGGATTTAGACAACTGCATCTTTGTGTGGTCTGAGAACTGCAATACTGGGCTACAGCGTGTATCTAGAAATAACGAAATATGTATTCATTGCATGCAAGACACCGCTCTCCCCCTTTCTGAGATTCCAGGTTGCAGCTTGTGTTTACTGCAGTTTATCTTGAATTGCTGGGGAAAGGCTGGCTTAATTAGTCAGAAACCTGCCTCTGCGTAACCATTTCATCCCCTGACACTGCCCTGCATACGTACAGCATTTCTTTCATGGGTATTTTAATCATTTAGAATAGTAACGGGAGTCGCTGGGGGAACCATTAGTTTCCTACTCAGACTTGGGGGGTTAAATCCCTCGGTTTTGCCTTCTGCCCTTACCTCGTGCAGCGGAGCATTAACTGACCGAAAATGATGTTGGCAGCGATCATTATTATTTGGATAAAGGTCTTTCAGCTAAGCAGCAATCAAGGGTGATCATCCAAACGGAATAAAAGGGGAAAGGGTCAATTCAACTTTGATAATTACACTACTGTAAATGTGGGCAGTAACAGAATTACCCTTTACTGACAGCTAAATGTGTAAATAGGCTGGCAGGGCATTGCTGGCTGGTGCTACCCGGAGCAGAAAGTGAGGCTCTTTGCTCTGATTTTTTCGGGTCTCTCACAGAAATGCACGTTGCCTTCTGCAGCTAGGCACTGCTTGTCGCGAGTGCTCCAGGTCCTACAGGATTTGGGCCATTAAATAGAACAGATGCTTATGTATTCTTGCAAGTTTGTGCTCAAAGTCAGTCTGGGGGCTGCTGGCAATAAATATTGCTTTTAATGAATAGAGCACAGAATGCTATGGTGCAGTTCATTCATCTGAACGTTGGTTAATGCTGGTTTATTGAAGCGTTTGTCAAATGCTGTGACAGTCTGCGCTCTGAAATTAAGGATATACTCGTGACAGGCTGCACTGACTCATTATTGTAAGTTTTAGAAAAGTTTTCCTGTATATTACAATGAAAAAGCAAAACTTGCACGCTCTCACTTCAGTGCTTCATTTTTTTTCCTTATGTATTTGAATTTTTTATTTTGCAATAAAATATACGTTTTTAGCTTCATAAATCAAACTAAGACACAATTGGTAAATAGTCTGTATCATATTAATTAGGCTGTGAAGCAAGGCAAGCATTACAACCATTTATAATCGAGTACTGCAGAAGTTGCTAATCAATGAGACAGGCAACTAATTAACCAGCCAGCAGTCAGCATCTCCAGCTGAAGTTGGTGACTTCCAACTTAATTAAACTTTCCAGGTGTCAGTGAGAGTATGAAAAATATATCTATCTTAATACATGGATGTGTCTTAATTCCACTTTTCCGAGTTCAAACGTATGAAGATAGCATCTGTTTTAAGGGAAATTGTCATTTGCAAAACATCCCGTGTCCACGTTGCATAGTTGAAAAGTAGTAGTAGGTCTGAGAAAGCTTTGCTTTAACTCTGTCCAGTGCACCTTAGGTACGGCATGAATTTAGGTGGCTTCCTCCTTGTGTCTGAAATACCTGCCATACCCTCTCTTAAGTCGTTCCTTCTAAGCCTTCATGGCTGCAAAACAGATCCCTGACAAAGTTCAGGATATTATTGTTGGTTTTACTTGTGAAAAGCAGATAATATAATGGGTGTTCAGGGAGACTTGGAAGAATAAATTATTCCTGCCCCTGCAAGCTTGCTGTCTGTGTAACTGGACAACATGAAACGCTCGCTGAGAGCCTGATCAAGCTTTATTCCTGTAGCATTCACTCTCCTTCCATTTTTCATACGATCCACGTGAAATGGCATTTTTCTCTAGGTTCGCACTGTGTGGGCTTTACTAGAAAACATCTGAAGAGGGACTTGAAAGAAGGCAGGTTGATGGTTGGGATTTCTGGGATATGAAAGCAGGGAGTAATGCAGAAGACACAGCAAGATAAAAAGGGGCTGGAGGCAGCTGGATGCACGGGTGGAATGAAAATGAGAAATATGCATTTCCTCAGCTACGGAAAAATTGCTTCCGAATGCTTGGTGTCAAGTAATCTATGTCAGATTGTCTTTTATAATGTCTCTTAAAAGGGGAATTCTATACAAAACAAATAATCACGTCGCTGTCTGTCTGAGCTTTACTGCTGAAACCCCGGTTGTGGTGATTTGGAAATAACTTGAAGTATCATGTTCTTTCACCTTGCACATTCGACACGATTCTGTGATCCCCTTGGATGTGTATTGCAGACCCGATGCCCACAGCATGCCAGTGGTCTCCAGCCTTCCTTTTGGATGATGCACAAGTTCACCGTGACCATACCCCGCCAAAGTAAATACAGGCGACTCTGAAATTGCAAATGTTACCGGAAGGGATGACGCTTACTTGCCAATTAAAGTAAAAAAAAAAAAAAAAAGTAGGAAGAAAGGCTTAAGGAAAGACAAGCTTTTTGTTCTTGCAGTTTCCTTCGTGAGGGAAGAAGTGTCTTTGAAAGGGGTAGGGACGTGAGAGCAGAGCGCTGGCTGAGTGGTGGTACATCTGCCAGTACAGAAGGGATGGCTCATGTGACAGCTCTGAAAGAACTGAAAGACACCCCAAAAAATCTACTGTGGACATCAAAACAGAGAGTTGAGGGTGGGGAGGGCTTGAATAGGGTCTTGAAGGTCCAGCTGTAACCAGGGCACCCGGATGAGAGCGAGCTGGAGGGTGCCTTTGCCACCCTGCGTACGCTTGCGTGTGCCGGCTCTCTTCAGTCCCTCCGGGTTAGGAACGCCGAAGTACTTAAGGACAGACAACAAGTCTAAAAGTCAATGCAATGCATAATCAAACTGTTATTGAAATATGTATTCCTCAACTGGAGTAAAAATGCTCTCCGTAGCAATATGAAGATGATGTCTCTTCCGAGTCAGGAAGCCCAGCTGCAGCTCTCCAGTGGCCAAGAACAGTTATCAGTAATGGCTACGTGTCTCTTTTATAAATTGGAAAAACTGCATTTTTTTTTCCATACATGATAGTCAGTAGTGGTGCTGGGTGGAGTGGGCTCCCCGGGACACACTGGCATCCCCTCTCTGTTCCCGGGGAGGGAGGACAGGCGCTGGGTCTTTATTAATCTGTGCTCGCTAAGCTTAGCTACTCATTTCAGAACACGGTAGCTAATTTCTAGCATAGGTAACGTACAGATGCGAGGCATTTGCTTTTCTGATTTTCAAGATCCAAAGAGCTTGGTACACGTTAAAGCCTGTGTCCACCTTCTGCTTCGTGAAAAGCAGAGGTTCTCTGTGTCTTTCCTTAGCTGCTGCAATCGCCTCGCGGTAATGCTCTTCAAACAACTAATTGGAAAATAATCTGTAGAATTTTCCAAAATTTATTAGTATTGACTCTGCTTCATCCAGTTCAGCAGTCACTTACGTTTCCTGATTTCTACTCTATTTCTGCTTGAACTTGCACGTTGTCTTTTTTCCTGGCTTTTGGTGGTATGTTCATGTACTTAGGGCAGAATATGGAAGTTATTCCCTAATGAAAGGCAAAGGAGTGACGCGCTATCAGTTAGCGGGAGGAGAGAGAACCTCGCGCTTTCTCATGTAAATGATGTGAATGCTGGATGGAAGCCAGGCATTCATTTTGTTAAAATGGGGTTTCATAATTGAAACTAATTTAACATCGACCCCATTAAGTTGCATTTTATTGCTCATTTAATGCGCCTGTCTCACAAGCTCCCAGAACTAGGAAGCGGCTTTGGAACGCGAGTTTATAATTTGTCAGAACTCCAGCCGTAGAGGTGAATTCCGAGTTTGCCGTGTAGGATCAGCACCGACGTGTGCAGCAGATGTTTCACCTCTGTCTGCTCAACGCGGTGTCTTTTATGCAGAGCTGTGGATCAGCCAGCACGGGGATCAGCGCTGGTGCAAGTGGGTTAAGCTGAACAGCTTGAGTTTGGGGGGGGTTTGCTGTGGAAAGATGCTTCGTCTGGAAAGCAGCCCCGTGGGTGGTCCAGCATCGCTCCCTGCGGTCCAGCATCGCTCCCTGCGGTCCAGCATCGCTCCCTGCGGTCCAGCATCAATCCCTACGGTCCAGAGCCCTCCCCATCACTGCCTGCAGGATCCTGCACCCCTGGTACTGCTTGAGAAAGAAAAGATTTGTCAGGCCTGACAGATAACCCCCGTCCTCCAGCAGTGCAAGTCATTATATTGACTTCTGCCAAAGACTGCCAGGTCAGACCAGCCGAGGAGCTGGCTCGTTGTGTTTTAATGACCGAGGATTTCCGTGTTCTGCCATCCTGATTCTGGTTCCCTCTGTCTTTCTGCCCTCCCGCATCATTTCTGTATTTCACCCCTAGCTAAATATTTTCTGTGGTTTATGAATGACTAAAGAATCTCCTAATTGGTTAGCAGCCCTTTCGGTGCTAATTGCAGTGCAGCGCTAGGTGATGGTTACTCGAACGCAGTTGTATTTATCAAAACAGCAGTGAGGTCAAAGGGCAAGAAAATACAGATGTGTGCAAACAACCGTGATGGATTTTTCTTTTTTTTTTTTTTTTTTTTTTTTTTTTTTTACAACATGTTCTCTGCTGCAAGTGTGGCTGCGGGAGCGGTGTATGAATGATGAATGACTGGAGCTTTACCCTTGTGAAATGGCAGCAGGGGAGGAGCAGTAAGAGCGAGCCTGGGTTGCATCACGGCGCTTGGGGACGGCGAGCGCAAGGCATCGAGCAGAGCCTCTGCAAACAGGAACGCTGCAGACCCAGCCAAAGGTGCTTAACAGGAAAGTGGAGTTAAAAGGTAGAGCTAATACAACTGCACGGGTGTGGTATAAGCTAGGTGAGAAAGCGTAGAATTATTTAAAATGACATCCATGTCTGAAAGCACTAGAAGAGGCACTCGGCGCTCAGTTTTAGCTGCTACTTCATGGTCCAGACCGCGTGTAAAGCACGTGGCTAATGTCTCCTTTTTTAAATGTACGTGCGTGGAAATGGGTAGAAAGGACAGAAAATGGGTACGGGGCAAAGCATACAATTCTCTCACTCATCATGAAATAACAACATCTGACAGGTATTACTTTACATTAATTAAAACACTGCAGGGTGCAGGAAAGGGGACACTAGGGTGTTAAACTGATGGAGGATTTAGAGCTCATTTGTGCAATCCAAGTGCTTTCGCGCCCAGAGATGGCACAGGGAGTTTGTACTGGGCAGTCTCAGTGCCCAATTGCTGGGTCACGATGCTGTATTTCTTCTCGCCCCAAAGTAGTGAATTCCATTCTGCAGTAGAAATGACATTGAAAATCAATGAGATCCTGCTTTGAAAACAAACGAAAGAAACTTTCCCTGTCTATAAATGTCATCAGGAATCAGCTCAAACCCAGCGAGGGAGAAGGCAGGTCAACCTTGTCTTCAAGCGCGCTGTTGCGTTTAGTGTTTAGACCACCCCGGGCAGATTCAGAAACCAGTGCAGCCCGGAGGCAGGAGATGAAGAGACGATGGGCAGGGCTGCAGGAGCGTAGGACCAGCTTCACGTGAGCCTGCAGCTACGAGCATCTGTAGCCTGTGCCGGTGGACCACGGCATGTCTGTGGGATGAAGTCCTGACGTTGCAGCGCTGCTTGGATGGTTTGAAAAGGTCAGGAGCTGCCTAACCGAGCCCAAGGAAAGTACAGGAGACAGGAATACGACCTGGGATTTGGGGAAGAGGAATCTTCACCTTAGCCTTGGGGTACTGGTAGTTATTCCTGGAATAAGGATGTTCTCTGATGGCATCGTTGCAGGCAGTAATGGTCCAATTGCTACATTTCTCAGTGATTTTTTTAATGAGTGGTGTTGAACCAAGCTTTGAAAATTTTATTTGAAGTCACGATTTCAGTTTGTTCCGACACCTATCGGACTTGGTGTTTCTCTGCAGGTGTGGCGGGGCTGTTTCGGAAACATGCTTGTTGTGTATAAAATGTGCTTATGGCGTTGGTTTTTCGCAGCGATCCAAGCTAAATGTACCTGTCAGTGTTTTGCAGGATTGATTTGTGAAAGGTTGTTAGCCTGCTAGGTCTTACACGTTGGAGTCAGCAGAAGCGTTCGCAGTTCTTGCAAGGTGTTGTGTTTAAAACGGTGGCAGGGGCTTTTAACACTTTTTAAATTTAACTTTCCGTAATGTGGCATCCAATTACTGGTAAAACTTAACCACCCCATCTTGTTTTTTAAGTGTAGACTTTCTCTGGCATTTTACTGCTTTCTTCTAAAAGTATTTAGGAGAAGATGCATGAAAATATAGGAGTTAACGTTACAGCTGTTAGCAAGGATTTTATGTAATTTGAGAAATGTCATAACATAGCTTAAAAAAAAAAAAAGAGCGTTTTTAACGTGTGTCAGCTGATAAAATGTGCCAGTCCAAATCAGTGAAATTACAAGAGCCCCGATCTTAATGTGCTTATTAATTAGCAGGGCAGAGATTCTGTCAAAAACAGTTTCCTGTAGGAAAGCTGAGTCCGAAAGGCTGAAGTTTTGTGTTAATGTTTATTGTGGTTTTGTCTGGTTTAATTCTCTTTGCATTCTTCAGAAGCTTTTTTTTGTGTGAAGGAAATGGAAGGGTGTGGTGGCTGGGAGGCTGCTCTGTATTTTGGGCTCTGGTCCCTCCTGCCTGTGTCACCGACCGGTGCATTCAGAGGAGCGTGGCCAGCAGGGCGAGGGAGGTTCTCCTCCCCCTCTGCTCTGCCCTGGTGGGACCCCACCTGGAGCACTGGGTCCAGTTCTGGGCTCCCCAGTTCAAGAAAGATGAGGAACTCCTAGAGAGAGTCCAGAGGAGAGCAACTAGGATGATGGGGGGACTGGAGCATCTCCCCTAGGAGGAAAGGCTGAGGGAGCTGGGCTTGTTCAGCCTGAAGAAGAGAAGGCTGAGAGGGGACCTCATCAACACCTAGAAATATCTCAAGGGTGGGGGTCACGAGGATGGAGCCAGGCTCTTTGCAGTGGTGCCCAGCGCCAGGACAAGGGGCAATGGGCACAAACTGAAACATAAGAGGTTTCAGTTGAATATGAGGAAAAACTTCTTTACTCTGAGGGTGCCCGAGCCCTGGCCCAGGCTGCCCAGGGGGGCTGTGGAGTCTCCTTCTCTGGAGATATTCAACCCCCGCCTGGATGAAGTCCTGTGCCCCCTGCTCTGGGAGAACCTGCTTGAGCAGGGGGGTTGGACTGGGTGATCTCCCGAGGTCCCTTCCAACCCTTGCCATTCTGGGATTCTGTGATTCTGTAGGGGACGGGGTGGTTTGACACCACTTGTGCATGCATGTGGCAGTGTTACCGGTAGCACAGGTGGTGCTGTTCGTGGTTCTCAGCGTCTCCCATGGGTGCACAGACCGCAGGAGGACCTCGAGGAGCTTAGGTGCCTGCAGCAAGGCTCCGAGTGTAGATACACGACAAATTGACAGCTAGAAAAACCCCTTCCAGGGCTCTGAGCTGCTGATGTGCACACCTGAGAGCTGCCTTGGCTGCCCCTGGCAGAGCCGGTGGAGGCAGTGGAAAAGCAGAAAAGTTTAGAGAAAACCATGTAGCGTTTTCCCCCACTTTGCTTGGTCATGCTCGGGGACACGGAGGACACTGGCACGCTCTGCCGGAGCTACGTCTTGTCCCTTGCAAACGTTGTTTATGGTGAACAGGAGAACGTAGTACTTTAAAAACTATTTAAGTTGTTTCTGAAGACTTTGGAAGATCTCATGTAAATTCATTAGTTCCTATGCAGCTGCCCACATAGCATTTAAAGTAATAAAAGATGTATTAGTTTCACTATACAAGTGTATTAGCATCCAGCCTGTACTTAAATGAAAAATGTATTAGCTAAACCATATGAATGTATCACCGGCGTCTCTGTAGCTGTATTATGCCTAACTTGAGCTATCCTTCATTATTAATGCAATCTAAAATATACAGTAAGTGCTGCAAACAAACATATAGAGACTTTTAAGTGACAAAAAAACCCCTCTGCCTTCACCGGATTTCTGCATTTATTTTCAAGGTTCACCTGCAGCAGCGCAGGGGCAATCCTCCGAAAGCGAAGCGTCTTGTAACGAAGCCCCGGGAGAGCCCTCTCGGGGGTGGGAGCAGTTGGGTTTGCTGGGGTTGTGGTTTCCTCGTGAGAAGTGGGGTGTGTTTGTGCTGCTTTTGAGACTCTCTTAGGGTGGTGGAAACTGTTTACGTACAAATGTTTTGCTTGTTTGGACTTATACCAGGGAGTCATTCATTCTTGATTCGTTGCAGTTCCCCAAAAAAAGCAGACGGACAAAGAACAAAAGCCGGTGAGAAAATCGTAGCAAGGGTGGATGGCCGGATTGCCCAGGGGAAGCTGCCAGGGGGTGCGAGGTGTCCGGCTGCAGGGCAGACTCTGCTGGTTTGGAAATCTCAGCATTTCCATTCAATATGAGATCAGATTCCCCCTGCAGCACAGAACTTGTGGAAAGAGGCAAGGCCTTGCAAATTTCTTGAAAAGTCCCTTTTTTTTTTTTAAAAGTAAATTTTTTTTAAGTACCATAACCCCCCCCCCTTTAAAATGCAGGGGGATGAAAGGAAAGCTACAGGATTTCTGAGAGTTTTTTCTTTCAGTAATGCGAGCAATAAAAAAGTAATGTCAGTAAACTGTTATTTTTTTTTGGATTGGATTGGAAAACAAGAGGAATACATA
This sequence comes from Butorides virescens, assembly GCA_017310255.1. NCBI lineage: Eukaryota > Metazoa > Chordata > Aves > Pelecaniformes > Ardeidae > Butorides > Butorides virescens. Next base: position 241,008 of record JADKXX010008506.1, on the reverse strand, counting down.
TGAGGGTAAGCATAACCACAGCCTGCTTGATAGCGTGGTTCAGAATGAGGTGTTTGTGGTTCAGCACGTGCAGTCGAAGCAGGAGCTGGGGGGGTGGGGGGCTGGTTAATTAGAAAGCCGTCTGATTTCCCTAAAGAAGCTGTGATAGAGCGATGAAAATGTAATGCTCTGTGGCGTGCATCCTTCACTGGGGATCAGGCGTATTGGAGATCAGTTGTCATAGAATCACCTCGGTTGGAAAAGCCCTTTAAGATCATCGAGTCCAACCTTTAACCTAACCCTGCCATCCCACCACTAAACCCTGTCCCTCAGCACCTCATCCATCCTTCTTTTAAATCCCTCCAGGGATGGGGACTCGACCACCTCCCTGGGCAGCCCATTCCAGAGCCTGACAACCCTTTTGGTGAAGAAGTTTTTCCTAATGTCCAGCCTAAACCTGCCCTGGCGCAGCTTCAAACCATCCCCCTCATCCCATCGTCCGTTCCCAGGGAGAAGAGCCCGACCCCCCCCGGCTCCCCTCTCCTCTCAGGCAGTTGTAGGGAGCGATGACGGCTCCCCTCAGCCTCCTCTTCTCCAGGCTGAACACCCCAGTTCCCCCAGCCGCTCCTCGTATGACTTGTGTTCCAGACCCCTCACCAGCTTTGCTGTCACCCAAGGAGGGGCTGTGGCGTGTGCGTACGGCGCCGATTCGGTTTCCAGTGCTGAGCCCCAACACGCTACCTGCGGGACGGCAGGCGGTGCCCCTAAAGTGATGGCAGGGTGTTTGGATACAGCCACTGCTTTCGTAAACCTGCAGGTACGAGATGATGCTGCCTTCCCCACCGATAGCCGTGTACCGGGGAACCTCATCTCCGTTTAACAGGACACAAGGATGCCCCGGAAAGCGGAGTGGAAGTTGGAAGATGCTCCAATGCAAAGCCGTCCGTATGTGCACGCTTGCTCTTCTAGCTGGCTCCTTGCTCCTGGGCTGTGGCACGTCACTAACAGGGATTTCACCCCAGGAGATGACCAGAGGTGTTCAGTCACCAGTGTCACTTGAATTTTCTGTCTCAGAAGCAGCATCTTTCTGTATCAATAGCAGTAGCAAAGGAGGTAGCACTTCACATACCCCCCCAAAGGTCACAGCCAGTTTTATTATTGTAAATAATAATTCACATTCATTTAGAATCATAGAATGGTTTGGGTTGGAAGGGACCCCTAGATGTCACCCAGTCCAACCCCCCTGCAGAGAGCAGGGACTCCAAGGAGTTTTTCTCATGAAAACTTCTGCTCCCTTGACCACTTATGGCCATAATTTTTTTTTAATCTGTCTCAATATTTTGTAGCATACGACCAGTTCAGACTTCATATGGCTCAAATTTAGTTTTCTGTAATGATAACACCTTGCTTTTGATGAGGTGATCTCAATATTTGCTTGCTGTACCAGTGTGAATGTTATAGTTCCATCCTTATTCTTTGGAGCGCCTTTTTAATACCGTTTATTCCGGATTCTTTTAGGTGCCCCATTTGTGAATCGAGGAACCAGAGTTAGATGACAAAACTCAATGTACAGTCAATGAAAAATGGGTGATTTGGATCCTTTATCAGAGATGGCATGCTGGGCACTAATTACGGTGTCAGCTGTTCTGTATCTTAATCCATTCCAGTGATCTCATTTATAATTTTTACTCTTACTGACAAGTAGTTATTCAAAGCAGTAAATTGACTATCTGTGTAATTTGCTTCTTGGACACAAAAGGCTCAAAATTAACAGGTTTTTTGGTCCCCTGGAGAAATCTGCCTCGCTGCAGTGCGGTGTTCCGCTAATGATTCCTTTGTCCCTTTTTGTTTTCAAAAGGTGACAGAGAAACCTGAAAGGGATGGGTATGTGCCTGGTGGGGATGGCAGCTGCTGAAGGAGGTCTGCTTTGCCTCCAGTGCCACCCCAGCCTGCTCCAGTGTGGCTGGGTCACTGGGGTTGGGTGTCAATAGAAGCCTGCACTGGTGCAGGAAGGTCAGGATTTGTGGTCAGCATCATAGAATCATAGAATCACTTGGTTGGAAAAGCCCTTTAAGATCATCAAGTCCAACCATTAACCTAACCCTGCCATCCCACCACTAAACCCTGTCCCTAAAAGTTTCCAAGATCAGCCTGGTTGGTTTGCATCTCTTGCTGAGGGAGAGCAGGAATCGAGGCAATATTTTGGTGTGAGTTTGAAAGCCAATAAGGGAATATCGTAAATCAGGGGACTAAGCAGGGTGCCCATTAAAAAGGTGCTCTTGACGAGCTCTTCGAAATACCTTGTTCCATTAACGCAGCCAGTGAGTAGCTTGACGATGCCGCCTTTCCACTTCGCTGTGCTACAGGTGGTTTTTAAAACAATCAATTTACAAAGAACTTTTTTTTTTTCTTTTTCATGCTGTTAAAGCAAATTGGTATGTAATTAGATTTATATACTGAATAATCTTATTTGCATATCCAATTAATTCTTCCTGTTTTAATTTGTTAGGGTTGGATTCACATTAGTAGTAAAAAATAACACTTAAATTATCAAGGATTCAAATTTTCTTTTACTATAATTTGTTCAAGAGGTTGCATTAAAACTTGGTCCTGAGCATCCTCTCCCTTTTAGAGGCTATTAAATAACAGGGAAAAAGGCAATCAAAAGAAAACTAACCTGTGTTGTAAAAACAATAAAGGGTCTATTTAAGCCGACCAAAGCAAATGCGGTGTGAATTTAGGCTTTTTAAGCATCTTGCTTAAGGTCTGTAGATGTCCAACGGCTGCGTAGACTTTCCATTGCAGAGTATTAATGGACTGTGTGAGCGTTGGGAGGAGTGACGGTTCTCCACTGACTTTAACTATCGAAGTCGTGGAGTTCTCCCTTGACTAGGTAGGAGCTCTTTTTCTAGACATCTGTGTATCATTTTGACTCTCTTGACTTCTCACATCTGTATTTAGAAATGCAGAAGACAAGCGAAAAAAAACAAAAAAAAACAAAAAACAGGAGAGGGACCTGATTTACGAAGTGTTAAGATGCCCTAAATCCCACACATCTCAACACAACGGGGAGGTATTTAGCACTGGGTGAAAACAACGCCACTTCGTTAGGTACCGAAGCGCATGATTTTAGCGGCTTCCCGTAGACCTCTACAACTCTATTAGCTAGTCAGAGGGTGGTTTTTTGCAGACGTAGTCCAAGAAAAGTTCTGGTTTTGCTCTGAATCAGGAAATAGCTTGGCACAATCCCTGCTTATAAAACCGGTGTGAAGAGCCTCAGTCATTCCTGCCGGGCACGTGGCTGAAGGGCTTTCCATCAGTGGCTCCTCTACCCCTTCAGGCTTTCAAACTTCAGGTTCCCGTTGCAGAGCTGCTGAAGCTGAATGGAGAGCTCTTGGGCTGTGAGAGTGCTCAGGCTGAAAAGTCAGCAAGCCAAATATTTATTTAAATGTGCTGAAGCCAGTTTGTTCCCAGCATGTCAAGAGACAGACTGGTTGTAGTCCTGCTTCCCAGTTACCCTTACAGCTTGTTTTGAGTTTGGGAGCAGGGATCTGTTAGCCATGGAGGAAAAAAAAAAGAGAGATTGAGTTATTATAAAAGGATAGAACAGATCCATTCCAACCTGAAATTAAAGTGATATTTCAGTATAGCAAAAGCATAGGCGTGGAAAGGAGCCTGGGACCTCTCTGGCAGGTGAGAACCTGTTGGCTCGGAGCAGGAACGTCAGCCAGAACCGTGTCATCACGGTCTGGTGGATAAAAAAGGAGGTAAAGCGTTGTCTGCCACGGCGAGAAAGGCACCATTAAACGTTTAATGGTGTCTTCATTTAATGCCACTTGAAGCACGCAGTAAATGTGGCACGTAACGCAGGCGTCAGCTTCACAGTGTGCTTTGGCCTCGGATCTTTTAACGCAGAGGCGATTTCAGTGCAGAGACCAGGCATGGCGTGGTGTCATCACCCAATGCGTACAGCACGGTGATTGCCCACGGGCTCGGGACAGCAAGGGCACGGTTACGCGGCTGCTGTTAAAGCTGCCAAGTGAAAAGCACGTGAGCTTTAGCAGGCTCAGGCTGTCATGTGGGGGGTGGGTGGACATACCTTGTCTCCCATACAGGATGAGAAAACTTTGCCTGAACTTTACCTGGATACGCAGGTGCTGAGTGCTGCACCTGGGGAGGTCGAACCCCATGCACCAGTACAGGCTGGGGGCTGACCTGCTGGGAAGCAGCTCTGCCGAGAGGGACCTGGGAGTCCTGGTGGACGACAGGCTGACCATGAGCCAGCAGGGTGCCCTCGTTGCCAAGGCCAATGGTATCCTGGGGTGCATCAAGAGAAGCGTGGCCAGCAGGGCAAGGGAGGTTCTCCTACCCCTCTGCTCTGCCCTGGGGAGACCCCACCTGGAGCACTGGGTCCAGTTCTGGGCTCCCCAGTTCAAGAAAGATGAGGAACTCCTGGAGAGAGTCCAGAGGAGAGCAACGAGGATGACAAAGGGACTGGAGCATCTCCCCTGTGAGGAAAGGCTGAGGGAGCTGGGCTTGTTCAGCCTGGAGAAGAGAAGGCTGAGAGGGGACCTCATCAACACCTACAAATATCTTAAGGGTGGGGGTCACGAGGACGGAGCCAGACTCTTCCCAGTGGTGCCCAGCGCCAGGACAAGGGGCAATGGGCACAAACTGAGACATAAGAGGTTTCAGTTGAATATGAGGAAGAACTTCTTTACTCTGAGGGTGCCCGAGCCCTGGCCCAGGCTGCCCAGCGGGACTGTGGAGTCTCCTTCTCTGGAGATATTCAACCCCCGCCTGGCTGCTGTCCTGTGTAACATGCTCTAGGAGAGCCTGCTTGAGCAGGGGGGTGGGACTGGGTGATCTCCCGAGGTCCCTTCCAACCCTTGTGATTCTGTGTTTGTTTAATTTTATTTTTTTTTTGAATTTCAAAGCATCCCTCGGGTTTTTAAGAGATTTTTTGAATGTGTTCCTGGAAAGAATCTTCCATCCCTTGGGAGCGTGTCCGTCTGTCTAAAGCATCAACTGATGTACAGTTAGCTACCTATTTCTAACTACCTTTTCTAAGGGCAAGCGTGCTGCTCACCTCTGAGTACCCTTCACCCTCGCCGCAGTGAGATTGATGGCAGAGGTACCTGCTGTTCTCATAAAAGTTAAGGATCTTGATTTCAGTTTAACACCCAACGACTTTATTGCACGTTTGCCTAAATGTATCTCTGCTTTTATTTGATTCCAAGGTTTTGAGCAGCTTGTCTGGCAAAATGTTAACTGTCTGCAGGAAATCACTGCCGTTGAATATACAACGTGTTACTAAAAAAACAGTTTTATTCTTCCTGTGTAGGAAACAGGGCTTGGAGTTGTGGACTTTTATTACTACTGTTGGGTGGTTAATGAAAGGAGGACTTGATTACAAGGAAAAAACCAAAGTTATTGCAAATAGTTGAAACACAAAGCCTAAAAATCCATATGGTTTCTTTCTCTCTGCTTGACATCAGTAGAAACTGGGTTGCATGTCCAGAGCCCATTGAACTCAGAGAAAAAAAAACCTCCCTGTGATTACAGTGGATGGATCATACTGGGACTGACTGGTTAATTCAAGAGGCTTTGGCAGAGGTGGTGTCAGCGAAAGGAACTAAGAATTGGCATGTGTAGGTCCATGAAGCTGCTTTAAAGTGAGCAGGGGACATTGCGGAGTAAGGGGTTAAGAATTGAAAAGAACCACATTCGTGTATTTAAATGATTTAATAAATGAGGAAAATATTACCATAATTCTGTTGCAGTAATTTGAAATATGTCCTAAGGTAAATTGCATTGGATCCTAATTAGCAACTATTGGTTATTAGTTAAATCCAGTGCCAGGAAAAAAAAAATCATTAAATAGATGCAAGTGCTTAGCCATTGTCTGCATCCCCCAGCTGTGTTTGCAGTGCTATTTTATACTATTTCTACCTAAAAGGTGAAGTAACCACTGCAGATCAAGGTAGACCTGACAGGAGGCTGTAGTGAGGTGGGGGTCGGCTTCTTCTCCCTGGGAACGGGCGATAGGACAAGGGGGAATGGTTTGAAGTTGCTCCAGGGCAGGTTTAGGCTGGACATTAGGAAAAACTTCTTCACTGAAAGGGCTGTCAGGCTCTGGAATGGGCTACCCAGGGAGGTGGTCGAGTCCCCATCCCTGGAGGTATTTAAAAGAAGGATGGATGAGGTGCTGAGGGACAGGGTTTAGTGGTGGGATGGCAGGGTTAGGTTAAAGGTTGGACTCGATGATCTTAAAGGGCTTTTCCAACCAAAGTGATTCTATGATTCTATGATTCTAGACACGGGAAACACCTCGGCTGTGCTGCAGCCAGCCAGTATGAAACACAAGTCAGGTGACAAATGGTGGCACAACAATTTCTGTGCACTGGTTTTATCTCATGAGGAGCAACTACTCCCTTCTGCTTCGTAATAAATAGTGTAACGGGGCCGGTGGCCCTGCTGGCGTTGGCTCTAGCTGTAAGGTGGGAATAGGTACAGAGCTAATGTATTCTCTCTCTTGTTCTCTCTCATCTATCCGTCTGCCTACTTTGTAAACTGTACTTGACCAAGCTACAAACAGCTTTTAGTTTCTAAGGGCAGGAGAAGACAGTACACATCCCTGCGTGTCGGAAAACTTAAGTGAAAATAACCTCTAGCTCTAAGGCACTTATTGAAAACCTATTTTAAATTGAATACACAAGCCAAGATAATACAGGCTGTTTGATAAGAAACATTAGAGAAATCCATAACATGAGGCTTTTTATTATAGGTTTATTACATCAATCTCTCCAGTGGGTAATGGAACTTGTAAATATACTCTTATGTAGGAATCTCCTTGCGGGCTTTTTATTCATGCTGAAGTAAGCACAGCAAACTTATTTGCTGTCAGGGTACATTGAATTTAAGATTAGTATTTATTTTGGTTCTAAAGAGGTTTTGCTTTTGTGAATTGGAAGTTGGCGGAACAGCTGGGTGAGAGGAGGTGGGAGCTGCAGGGGGAGCACGGGCAGTAAATGAGTTTTCCAAGCAAACCACTGGTCCCCAGGCGGGGGGGGGGGGATGGACGGGGACGTACGCACCGTGGGGCATGGGTCCTGTCGCCTGGGAGAGCCCCCTCTCCTTTGGGAGGGAAGCGGTGGTTTGCTTAAGAAGGAGCTTGCTGGTTTTCCGCTGAATACACCCAGCCAGATGAAAAATCACCTGTGGGATTAGAGAAATGTTTAAGGGAAATATTTACTGCGTTACCATGCATATACAAACACGGTCACCGCGTACTTTTTGCTCTACACGTTTGTTCTTTGGCAGTAAAATACTTCTTTTCTAGAGGTAAGCAAAGTAATACTGCTGCAGCAATAACCCAGGGTGCTTTTGCTTGCTTGGGAGAAGTTAAGGGTACGTTTGTACTGGATAAAGAGGTAAGGAAAAGTTTACATAGACGTTCAAAGGACAAAAAAAGTGAAAATTGTAGCAATGCTAACAAAAAAAAAAAAACAAAACCAAAACCTTGCAAGCTTTTAAGTCTGTTCATTGGAGGGTGTAGTAATTAATTGGAAGCTGAATTAATATAGGGAAAAATCTCCTTAATTAGAGGATGTTAATTGCAAGGACCAGCAGCCTGTTGAGGTGTCGGTGAAGTCAGTGTTCAACACATGACTTTAACAGCTTGACTGTTGCAGCTAATTCCTGTTCTTATTATAGGAGTGTATTTTCATTCCGACAGCATCAGGCAAAAGGTGTTGTCAATGGGCTGCAAGTGGCTGCAGTTGTATATACAGTACTTTTTTTTTTTTTTTTTTTTTTTAAATTTTTCACTGCACAGCTCAGGCACATTCTTTGAATTGCAAAGCTTAATTCGAGTCACGCAACTTTCAGTCAACAAGTTGATTGCAAATTAAATCCGTTATATTTTTCTACTGGATTACAGAGATGGAAAAAAAAAAAAAATGTAGTGGAGAACTTGAGACCAGTTCTTGGGCAAAGGCCTCACCAGCTCCAGTTGAGGTTTGAAGACCCCCTGGGTGCTGCCCATCGGGGAACCGCAGCCATTGCCCACGCGTTGGGTGGTGAACGCAGCCGTAGGCTCGGCTCGTGGGTCATGAGCAAACTTCTGTGGGTGGGGGAGTACCCAGAGCTGCAAACAGCTCCGCTGCGTAACGACATGGCGTGAAGGGATGCGCTTTGTGTCGGTGCAGAATAAACGAGACCAGGTTTGAGTGATGGTCGGTCACAAGCAGTGTCCCCCAGGGCTCAGTTCTAGGGCCAGTCTTATTTAATATCTTTATCAATGACCTGGATGAGGGGATTGAGTGTGCCCTCAGTAAATTTGCAGAAGACACCAAACTAGATGGGAGTGTTGATCTGCTTGAGGGGACAACGGCTCTGCAGAGGGACCTGGCCAGGCTGGATCGATGGGCCGAGGCCAACTGTATGAGGTTCAACAAGGCCAAGGGCCGGGTCCTGCACTTTGGTCACAACAAACCCAAGCAGTGCTACAGGCTTGGGGAAGAGTGGCTGGAAAGCTGCCTGGTGGAAAAAGACTTGGGGGTACTGTTTGACAGCCGGCTGAATATGAGCCAGCAGTGTGCCCAGGTGGCCAAGAAGGCCAACGGCATCCTGGCTTGTATCAGGAATAGTGTGACCAGCAGGAGCAGGGCAGTGATTGTCCCCCTGTACTCGGTGCTGGTGAGGCTGCCCCTCGAATCCTGTGTTCAGTTTTGGGCCCCTCACTACAAGAAAGATGTTGGGTTGCTGGAACATGTCCAGAGGAGAGCAACCAAGCTGGTGAGGGGTCTGGAACACAAGTCATACGAGGAGCGGCTGAGGGAACTGGGGTTGTTTAGCCTGGAGAAGAGGAGGCTGAGGGGAGCCCTCATCGCCCCCTACAACTGCCTGAGAGGAGGCTGTAGTGAGGTGGGGGTCGGCCTCTTCTCCCTGGTAACAGATGATAGGACGAGGGGGAATGGTTTGAAGTTGCACCGGGGCAGGTTTAGGCTGGACATTAGGAAAAACTTCTTCACTGAAAGGGTTGTCAGGCTCTGGAATGGGCTGCCCAGGGAGGTGGTCGAGTCCCCATCCCTGGAGGTATTTAAAAGGATGGATGAGCTGCTTAGGGACATGGTTTAGTGGTGGGATGGCAGGGATAGGTTAAAGGTTGGACTCGATGATCTTAAAGGGCTTTTCCATCCAAAGTGATTCTATGATTCTATTCTATGATGTTTTGCATTTCCAACACTGACAAAGGGCTTTTTGCTATATGAGACAGATTATGATTGAAGAATGAAGGATGGGTATATTTGAGGTCTGAGGGTTACAAATGTGCTTGTGCTACAAAACCACCGCTGTGTCAAACCCACGTGACAGAAACCGTCCTGTTTGTCCACCTGGCTGGGCTCTTTCTTCTGTACTACGGTATTGCACAGTAACGCTGCCGCTAATGTGCATCAGCAGGTAGCGTAGCCCTGGTTTTGTTACATATTCTCACATGTATTAATTATGTATTATCATTTCCATCTCTTGCATATTTAAAAAGGCAGCAGTTTTAAAAGAGGTGTTCGTTCTCCTGTCTTTGAACTATTTTTGGCCACCTCCTCAGTGCTCTTACAAACTTCTCCGGCAGCCGCAGTGCTGAGAGTGGCCGCACTTCTCGTTTGAAGCACTCTCAGGTACGATGGGTTGAGAAGCAAACGGGTCAAGAGAAACTTCCTCCATGGCTTTTGATTTCTTGTTGCTCGCAGAAGAACGCTCTGACGAGACAGCAGAGTGCTACCAAAGCCATACGGAAAGAGTTATTCTCGGTTTAATTACTTTGCCTGCATATTCGTCGTTCTGGAGTGTGGTAGTCTACTGCCTCAAGAAGTTAAACCCAAAGCTCTCCGTTCCAGATAAAAGACTGCTTATAGAAATTCTTATTTGTCTTTGAGGCATCTAAAAAAACAATCAGGAGGTTCTTTGTAGTGCAGTTCTCAATCCCGTATAATCCTTAATTTTCAAAACAGAGAAAGCCATTATTTTTTTAATTGTAATGAAAAAACTGCTGAAGCAGTGCACATTATTTTTGATTACCCATTAAGCCTTCTTTTCACTAGAATGAAATTATATGTTTTTCGTTAATTTTCTTGCTTTTAACTTCTGACTTATAATTTACCAAAAGGAAAAAAAAAAAAAAAAACCAAACTGAAACCTCCTGTCCTGGAGCTGGTTGTCTCTCAGTTGCTGCAGACGGTCATGACCTGCAGATGGGCAATGCAAGTCAACCCCTATTTTGGCATCTTCCTGATATTTTGGGGTATTTATAGTGAAATACAGCAAAGGATAGCATTTATTAGCTTGCATTAGAGTTCTAATCTGCGACTTTTATGAAGGCTTCATTGACTTGCTGGTTTGGCATAAATGGGCATTAGGGAGTGACTGATTTATGTCGCTGGATCACAGCAACGCAGTAAAACAGAATTTCATGTTGAACAATAAAACAAAGTGATTTTTAATTCTGAAGTAACAGGCCTCAATCAGATGACTTTCTCCTAAACAAAATGCATGTCTCTCCCTTCAATTTGACTTTTGACTTGCTCTCCTCATTGATATGGGATTTGTTTTTTATCTCTGTAGCCATTTTATTGCGGTGCTCTTCCTCAGAGCTTTTCCTGATGTCCTTTGTCTAACAGCAAAACAAGAGCCTCCTCAGGGGGGCAGCCAGCTATATTTCATCTCTTGAGATGCAATTATTTTGTGTTTATCCGCGGTGCCTCTGGGTGATGGGACGCAGGCGGCTCTCCGAGCAGGCACGCAGCGAGGACAGGCTCCCACAAGTCACCGTGCGTCCGTCAGCCTCTCGTGTGACTTCTCCTTGGTCGCTGTGGTGGTGCAAGGGCCTTGGAAGATGTGGTAGAGCGTTTTCCTGTCTGTCACAGTGACACTGGTTTGCAAATCGTTCATAGAAAATGCTGTTTGCATCGGGTCAAAGTCTAATCTGGTTCACACATCGCGACGTTCTGCATAATCATAGAATCATAGAATGTTTTGGGTTGGAAGGGACCCCTAGAGGTCATCTAGTCCAACCCCCCTGCAGTGAGCATGGACACCGCTAACTAGATCAGGTTGCTCAGTAATGTTTGTGTTTGAATTATCAGCGTCCTCCGGGTGAGGAACCAGAAGTCTCCATAAGCAAAAAAACCTGAAATTATATCATAGAATCATAGAATCACTTTGGTTGGAAAAGACCTTTAAGATCATCGAGTCCAACCTTTAACCTAACCCTGCCATCTCACCACTAAACCCTGTCCCTAAGCACCTCATCTGTCCTTCTTTTAAATACCTCCAGGGATGGGGACTCGACCACCTCCCTGGGCAGCCCATTCCAGAGCCTGACAACCCTTTCGGTGAAGAAGTTTTTCCTAATGTCCAACCTAAACCTGCCCTGAGGCAACTTCAAAAAATTCCTTGGGATAGGCTGGGTTCTTCAGTAGTTGCTGTTCTTTGATGTCCTTACATTGCATTAAGGACTCTGTTTCCAGGAGCAGTTTTCTCCTATTGTAAGAAACTTCTTAAAAAGGAGCTTCTCTTCCCAAAGCTGTGCTGGGTGGTGGCGGTGTAAATGGTCCATTCGAGATGAACTCTGTCTTTGGGGCAACCCCATCACGCTGCTGCTGCAATGTGAGCAAGGAATGTTGGAAAGCTTAACCCGTAGTGTTATGCCAGGTAGAAAAAAACATTTTACTCACAAATGCCATCAATCTGAGCAGTTCGTCAGGGCGCTAAATTGCCATGTTAGAAGTCATAAAAGTCAGGGTTTTGACAGCTATTACTGCTATCTTTTCCCTGCTGTGTTACTTAAAGTTCATAACATTTAAAAAAATTAAAGGAATACATAGGTAGATTGTACAAATCGTAATCCTGGTTGCTCTCGTGATGTTTTACTGATTGAACTCCGGGAACTTTATTTAAGCTGCCCATCAATTTGGCATTCAGCGGTGTTAATTTTAATGCCGGATTCGCGTGGGATTTTGTGGTTCATGTCTGTGTGTGCGTGGAGGCTCTGGTCCCTCTGCAGGAATGACCGAGCAGAAGAAATGGGGATAGATGATGACTTCCAGAAAAAAAGAGTTGGGAATCACCTGCTGGGGAGCAGGAACAAAAAAGTGTAACCTGCTGAGGGTTACAGAATCATTTTAAAAAAAAAAAAAAAAACAACTAATTGAAGGACAGGTCCTCAAACGTACCCTGAATTGATGCAATTCCACTGACTGCAATGAAGTTACGGAGATTTACACCAGCTGAGGTTCCAGCCCGGTGTCCCAATAGCAGACTTCAGATACCTTAAATCCATTTATATAACGTAGCCACCTGGAGATTATAGCACTGGATCCTGTTTAGAGGATTAAACACTTTCTTGCTAGTGAGGTTTTCCCGTCCACGGCCAGGAGCCTGCTCAGCATCGCGATCCTGTGCAGCGCGAGGCCTGGCACGTCCCACGCGGGTGCGCAGCACAGCGATGCTGCAGGAATGGCTTTGATTTACCTCTTCGTAGAACTTGAAAAGAGAGGTTATTCTCTTTTTCCTAAATACGTGGGTTCTGTTGAAATCCCAGATGCCCAGGATGCCAGCAGGCTTGCGTTCAAGGCATCCAGAGACCATTGCAAGCTGATGCTGATGATTTTGCACCAAAAATACAAATATATAACGTTATGAGGTCTCCCTCTCTCACCATTCTTTCAGTTACACTGTAATTTGTCACATTGAAATATTGTCTTTTTCTTAAGGGAAGGGCTGAACTTGCTAGCAATAGTAACAGAAATGCAGAGTGTGGTGTTTTTAATGAGGCCGATGCTAGAAGGTGCCTGCAGTCTATGATAGAAAGGACACAGACCCCATGCTCACCTTATTCCCACGTTACTGAGTATGAAATATTTGCGTATGGAGCCGCCTGTGCAACATCATATTGAATTTGTAATACGTACATGCTGTCGAGAGCTGCACATATCCCCAGTGGAAGAGTTTGGACAGGGTTGTGCAAGGCTCCACCACCAAAGTTTAGATGTGGTGGCCCCTGCAGCCTTCCCGGGGCTTGAACCCGAACAAGTGTTGTCTATCATAGCCAGGGATGTGTGTGTATCTTGGGAGAAACTACTCATCCCCCATGTGCTCTTTTCTTATTCTTTCTTTATATTGAAATTCAGTTAGAAAAATTGCAAATCCCAAGCTTATTTTGCAGGAATGTGTTTACATTTTAATTCAACTTTTTTTTTTTTTCCCCCTGAAATAACCCTCACGTATTAAAAAAATCTTTCTGAAAAGTAGCTGCTTTTTTCCAAAGTTGGTATGCTTTTAAAAGATGGAAAGGAATTGAATAAGCAACTCTACTTCCTTGATTTAGATGGACACTACTTTCATTCTTCATGGTTTTTTTAAAACCAGGCTTGCTAGGTCAGAATTATTTTTTGAAGGCATTTAAACTGAGTGCTTCTAATACAATTTAGACTATTTTAGATGAAAATAAAACCGCTCTTCTGCCGAGTCACAGGCAAACGTAGAGGAACCAGAGGCAGAGAGCACCACGGGATTTTTTTAAGTCATCCAAGAGAGGGAGGTACCTTGTTCTTCCCAACGTTCAGTGATGGGCAGCGCCATGGGCCGACCCACGGCTGTCTTAGCGCGGTCTCTGCTTTCCTACACTCATCTCTGGTCAACACTTGTCAATTAAATAAAAGCTGCGTGCCTTGACTGCATTGGACCAGCACCTTTAGATGACTAACGCTGGGAGAAGGCAACTCCAACAGGTGGAGATGGTGAAACTTCATCACCTGTGTCCTCCTACAGTGTGGTACCAGGGGCATGGAAATGTCCAAATATTGCCAAAACCAGAGAGACAAGGAGAAAGGTGCGTTTTGTGCCTTGAGTTAACAAACAAGCTGTTTCACTCCCTGCTTTCTTCATGTTTTAGAAGTTTTGTGCCTGTTTGTTGGCAGCAAGTCACGCGTGCCGGCTGAACGCTGGTCTCCTGGGAGAGCATTCCTGATGCTCCCATAATTACTGAGCAGGGCTGCCTGCTCTGGGGCTAAGGAAGGGCTTGTTACGACAGCCCTCAGCACCGCTCCTCTTAATGCTGTGCAACCGAATGTCAAAGCCATCCCTGATGTATTCTCTCTCCGTATACAGCGTCGTGTGGTCTTGCCGTAATTGCAAAATGTGTGCCGACGACCAGAACAAGCAGATTTGCAGTGCCCCATTGACAAACTGAACCACCGTACATGCATTTTCTGACCAGTGACACAGGGCAAATTAAGTTACCCGTCTTCCACTCGCAGCGTGCCAGACTGATTATCCCTTGCTCGCCGCTACCCGGGAGCAGCACCGCATCGCTCAAGAGGCGCTGGTAATTCAATCTGCTTATTCACAAATATTTGAGAAGGGAATCCGTCGCCTAAACCTCTCTGTAAATAGCCAGATAAAAAGTTGGCAGGAATCGGCTTTACTTCTGTCAGTGGCTAATGTACTTAAACCTGAAAACAAAAATCCGGGCTTCACCTTGAAGCGATGCGCCGGAGAGGGGTTCCTTTCACCTTGAAGATTTCTGCGGAGTTGGGCTCTTCAATCAATTGGGAGCCTGTAGACATTGCCAGAGTTGTCTTTGCTTTTCAAGCAATAGATGATACAGAGATTATAGGTTATTGCCCCAGGGACTTCTCTTTTGTCAGGCTCCAGAATCTTAAAGGAAAGAGGCTTTTTCGATATGAGTATTTCATAACTTTTTTACTGCCCGCTGGTGGGGTGGGGAGGATAGCATTTGTTAGCCTAGCTTGTACGCACCTTCCGTGTTACAGGAAAGATGAAAATCAATTGAAGTTCAGGGAGGTATTGCAAAAGGAAATATCTGGCTTTAAAATATGCACACAGACCTACTGCTACTGCTTTTTTTTCTTTTTTTATATCCACTTTATAGTCCCAGCCATACTCAAGACAACTGAAAATCTTGCAATAATGATATGTGTTCTTGAAAGACAGAAATTATATCAACATCTTAAATTTTACTAATAAATCAATAGGTAATTAGTACAGACCTTTGAAACATTTATAACAGCATATCCACAAATAGCTCTATACAGGAATGCCCAGCACTGGAGGGACCTGCAGATTTTGGGAGGAGGTTGAAGTGTAGTTGAAGGCAGCTTTGTGTGCATGATGGTGTGCTGTCCTGGGGCTTGGTCAGAGGTGAAGGTAATGTCAAAGCAATCAGGTGTAAATAAAAAAGTTTCTAGTAGTCTAGGATGTTGGCAGCAGCTTTCTGAAAGAATTTCACAGATTCAGGTCTCTTACTAGGCTCAGCCTGAACCGTAGTCTTTGCCCATCTTTGCCCATTGCAGCCAGGACTTGTTTTCAAGAGGGGTGGAAAAAACTCATCCCAGTATCAATTTCTAGCTATGAGATACAGGTGCCGTCAGGATTCTTCTACCCTGGGAACAGTCCTTGTGGTTGGACTTTGCCTGAGCTTTCCTGGGAGGTTACAAACCTCTCTGGAAGCCACCATGGCCAGTGGCACAGGACTACGAGAACCTGAGAATTCATCAGGCGTGGGACGTGACTGCTACCCCTGCTGCGGCTGTGGCAGGCCACCTGCATGCCTGGTGATGGATGAGGGTAATGGATTGAGGCAAGATGCCTCAGAGCTGCTCTTCTAGAGGTTGGGATTAGTGCCATGGATGGAGTAGACCATGAACGTCACTTGTGTCTCCCTTAAGGACCAACCTCTCTGGCATTGACTGACTTCCTCAGTTGAAAGTATGTCATGTCTTGAGTTGAAAGAATTAAAAAATATATAAACCATGAAATGTATTAAACGCCAGCATTTCCTCTAAGGCTCTCAGTCATCTGAGATGCTCTGAACTCGATTCTTAAATCCACAGTATTCAGAAGCAGAGGGGCGAAGTGACGATGTTTGCAATGGCAAGTGAGCGGTCAAGCAAGTGTTCAAGATGGTCAACTACAGTTGACGAAGCGTGTAGCAAGGGGGTTATGTCAATGAGCACAGCCCTTGTGGGTGATGTCAAACATCCCCCTCGTTTCCCCTCCATTCACAGAGGAGCTTTAGCAGCCCCCGTGTGTGGTTGCTGTGATCGCCTTGTCTCCGTGTACGCTGGTGAAACAAAGGGAACGTGAGCTAACGTGAGCGTGACTATTTTTATTACTGTAACCAGCAGATTGGACCAATTAAATAACGACACGGTACCATGAGTTGTTATAGCCATGGTCTTAGGGGTGCATGAAAAAAGCCACCGAGGAAAAAGTACCCAGCACCTGAAGAGCTGTGGTCCTGGGTTTTGGCCTGTGCTTGGCTCAGCAACGTGTTGGTGGCATCCTGGAGGGTGGGTTTCTGGTCACAGCTCCAACCCATGAGAGCTGCATGTGCACAACAACAGCAAAGATCGTTCAATCCATGGATCGTTCTTTAGGTCATGGTTAAGTCTAGAGGAACGAACGGTTTACAGTGGGTTTTTAGATAACGCGGGTTTAGTGTCCTTAGCCCTAGTGCCGGAATATGTTTGAACGCTTTCAGAATAAGCGTTACGCAGCGGCTTTTGAGAACCCTAAGTGAAACAGTGATGTTATTCATCTCCTAAAACCAGAATGTATGTCTTTGTCACTTCAAGAAGAAGAATGTGGGAGTTTTGTTATTATTATTGCTGCCCAATGGTCACAATAGATGTACTCTGCTAGGTAGGGCCGGTATTTTAATTTCCTGTCATAATCCTGTGTTTGTTGGGCTGGATCTATAACTCTGCTGAATGATTTCCTTAGGGCCAGAGCTTAACTTCCGAGACATCAGAACAAGCCTGCCTATTCTTGATGTATTTTAAAGTATCTTTCAAAAAAATACTCCTTTGGTTGTTTCTACTATTTCAGCACAGGGGATCAACAAACGACACGATCGTTAATGAACAGGCGGCCGGTTCTGTGTTGTCTTTCATAACTGATCTTCCAGCAGAGGACCTGCAGATGCCCCAGTGCTCTCCTGTTGTACCAGTAGTATTATTGTTGTGGTTACTGTTGTTGTCTTATTATTCATAGCTTTACTGTGGGATGGTAGCATCCTTAACAGAGCAGTGCGAGTTTATCTGTTTATTTTCCCGATGTCAGCTGTGATGACTCAGGGAGAAGGCTGCTTGGGGAGGAAACTTGTGATTTTCTGCAGTAATGGAGAAATGTGCTTTTATCGTGGCCTGAAGAGAACATCTGTGATCATAATCGTGCTGTTGACTTACTAAGAGAACACAAATTACATTCTATTAAATAAGGTTTTTGTCGTAGGACAAGTCACTCATTATGCTGCATCGGGAATTGCCTCCTACCGGCTGTCTAGACCCAGTAGAGGAGGCGCAGGGAAAACTTGCTTGCTTTTGCATGTACGGATCAGGTAGCAACGTTTTATTTGAAAAGTGCGAACTTGATGACATTTGCTATAATTAATCATGTGGCATTTCAAGAGGTGAAATTACGATCCCGCTGTGGTGCAGACAGTCAGCCTGAATGAGAGGCTTCGTGGGTGAATTCCCAGGCTGGAGCCTGACCCGCGGTTGGCATTTGCCCGTCGGCTCCCGCGCTCCGGCGTCGCAGGACCCGGGCAGAGGTGGCCAGTGGGCCCGCTCCTGACCATCCCCCGGCTGATGGACCCCGGGCTTCCCTCGGAGGTCAGAGCGCACTGGCATCAGGGAGGATGTGTTTAACCCTGCCTTTAATTCAAACTGCTCCAGATGCTTGGGTCACCCGTAAATAGAGTCATCAGACCATTACCGCCTCCGTTTCCAATTCTGGAGCTCTTCCACGCCGGCATTTACGAGCGCGGAGATTTATTTCTTCCTGTCTTCTGAGCCTCTGGATTTTTATGGCTGCGTTACCGTCCCTGAGGAATATCTGCCGCTGCTTTTGAGCTCGGGTATCAGATGCTTGCCTATCAGATGTCACCTGTCAAGCACGGCTTTCCACTTCCACTGCGCTTGTTCTTGGTACAGCAGCGATCTGGGGAATAAGAGCATGTCAGAAAAGAGAGGTGGTAGCACAAGGAGCCATCCAGCTCATGGTCCTTCTTGGAAACCTGCAGGGTGCTGCAGAGCAAGCCCAATCCCACAGCCTGGTGCTGCATGGGCTTGGGAGAGGTGGTGGCTCTCGTGCTCCTCCAGCTTCTCAGCCCAGAAGCGAGCCCACCAGGGGTCCCTTGGACAAGGTCTCCGGGAGGGTGTTTTGCTCCAGAGTATTGCAGTGGGTCTGCGGAAAGCGCGTCTTACGCGGTGGTGGGGTGGTGATGATGAGAATGAGGGGAAGAGCCGTGTAACGTGTTTCAGCTTTGCTCCTGGTGGCAGTATCTGATTTTTGTTGGTTTGCTCCCTGTCTTAATCTTCCTTAATTCTTTCTTAAACACGTGGGTCAGGCACGGTGCGGTGGTAGCCAGGAACAATTAACAGCCCAACAGCCGGCGGTTGTCTCCAGAGACGCAGAGCTTCCCTTAAAAATAACACCTCATGTAGGACATTTGAAATCTCCTTTTTATTTTTTTAAAACACATTTTTTGTTTCTTTTGAATAGGAAACACCATTAGCAGGTCTTGTTTCTTGAGAAGTCTACAGAATTCTTTGCAGTAGGGCTATCCGGTGTAAACCTTTCTTATCATTTCAAAGCCATTAGCACCATTTGTGCGTGCATTTGATGTTAGTAGAAGGGATAGGCAAAAAAATAAAGAGCAAGCCATCCAATTTAGTCTTCCCCTGCTCCGGAGGATGGAATGCAGCTGGGTACCCTTGCGGAGCAGGCTGCTGCGTTCATCAGCCGTGCCCTTGAGCTGTCCCAGCCGTTTCACGTCCCCGTTTCCTGAAGAGTTGCTCTTCCCAAGGTGCAGTTTTGTCTTGAAGAAATACCGACGCGTAGCGCCGTATGAAAACACACCAGCAGACGTAGCAGAAACCAATTCCCTCGGCAGCAAACAAGGCAAGGATTTTTATCATTTATACTGGATATACTCCAAGAATTCTCTCCTCAGTTCAGTTATCTTTCCCTACAGTGTGGAATATTCAATTAAACCTTCTCTCAAATTGGCCATAACTTTCAATGAAAATTAAAGCAGGTCTATTTAGGTAATGATATCCATCACCGGGCTTAATGTTCAGAGAGAATAGGAATGGTTTCACCTGTTCCTGTGAATTAACCTCCGCCGACATTCTTCGTGTTTCAGTTCCTCAAAAGCGCAGAAGGACGACAAGTGTTTAGCATCCTACTGGATGTGCCGGCTCTCAAGTTTGGGGTACTGGAGGGACACAGAAAATACTCTTCATTTGGAATGTAATTAAATTAATCTGGCGGGTTTTAATAGATTTTTTGATTTACCAGGAAAAAAAAGATATATCTCTCTCAGCAGAAGTGAGGATGGCAGAATGTTCTTCTAAATTATCGATCACATTCTGTCCAACAGCATATGGGCATACACCTCGTACCGTGTTTAAAAATATTTCTTTTATCATGAAATCTACTGAAATTTCCAATATCCTGCATCTTCCTGCAAGAAATACACTGCTCTCGATGGAGGCAGACCCAGAGCAGTTGCACATTTGTTTCATCTGACAAGAGGGAAAAAAAAAACCCACTTTTTGGTAACCAATCTTGTTTGCAACTTGTCTTAAGCTGAGGGCGGCTCAATGTTCATTCTGGGTTAAGTCATTTCGGGATCGAGCAAAGGAAACGTAACTCAGAAAAATAAAATCTGTCACTGGGAGAGTGTCTGAACAGGTAGCTTGTCCGCAGAGGTTACGTCCCGTGTTTTCCCAGGACAGTAATGAACGTGTACGGAGTAGCTACAGGTTACTGCTGAATCCCAGAATCCCAGCATGGCAGGGGTTGGAAGGGACCTCGGGGGATCACCCAGTGCCACCCCCCTGCCCAAGCAGGCTCACCCAGAGCAGGGGGCACAGGACAGCGGCCAGGCGGGGGTTGAATATCTCCAGAGAAGGGAGACTCCACAGCCCCCCTGGGCAGCCTGGGCCAGGGCTCCATCACCCTCAGAGTAAAGAAGTTTTTCCTCATATTCAACTGGAACCTCTTCTGCTTGAGTTTGTGCCCATTGCCCCTTGTCCTGGGCACCACTGAGAAGAGTCTGGCTCCGTCCTCGTGACCCCCACCCTTGGGATGTTTGTACGTGGTGATGAGATCACCCGAAAGAGCAAAGTGAGCTAAAATAGCTGAGCAGCTTTCACTGCTGGGTATATATACACGTGTGCCCTGCTTCGGCGTTCTGTCGGATGGAGTGGCCAAAAGAACCTAACGAACAGTCTCCTAAGGAGGGCGAGGGAAAAGCCTGCTAGAAGAGTTCATCAGTAACAAACTAAAAATGTGTTCTTGTCGCTTCGTGACTGCAAGTCCCTGAGCATCATCGCGATAGAAATGGTGTTACTGCTTTTATTTAAAAAAAAAAAAAAAAAAAAAAAAGTAGTGTAAAATTCACATTTCAAAGTTACCTGGATAGCAAATCTTTGCTCCCACAAAACCAGACACTATAATAGAACAAATGCATTTGCCTGTGCTGACACTAAATATCCGAGATCCGTTCCTACCCAGCAGCGCTGTAAGTCGGTCAGAAACGGGCTGTGTGTGGTACGGGTGCTTTGCGTTTTCTGCCTGTGTCTGGTTCGTTTTATTTCTTGGTGAATATTTAGTGTTCTGTGAAGCAAATCCTCCTCTCCTGCAAGGGACTGCGGCTCAACTCCTGTCACACGCTGCGCTCGGATCTGGGCGGCAGCGATTTCAATCGCGCGTTGGGCTGCGGCAAAAGGACTCTACAGGCTGAAGATTAAATAGCGTGGACTTGCTTATCTGGGTTATACACAGGCAGCAATAAGCGGAAGAAGAAAGGCACTCGGAATAATTTTATCTACTCGCTGTTGCAAGGTTTTTCCTCCTCTTCTGTTCCCCTGATACGCTGGCAGCTGCTTGCAGGGCCCGACCCAACGCTCTGCTCTGCAAAGCCGAGGCGTAGGCGCACCAGGGCTTTCCGTCCCGCTGGCTAGCGGGAAGGGCCGGCGGGTTTTGGCCGTACAAAAGCCCAATATTAAACAGTGTCAGCAGCAGATGTTGGAATATTTGGAAAGCGGTTTCATTTGCTCTTCCGTAAGCTGCTATTTTAGCTTAGGCAAATTAAATTTAGGCTTTTCACCCATTTGTGACTACTTCTACCTTTGTAGTTCTCCAGCTGTTGCCTGCTGTGGTTTCTAGATTGTACTTTGCTTGGTAATTGTATAGGTGGATCGTAACGTTGCCTACAAATGCGACTCCTTATCGAACGCCCCGTTGCGGCACATGGAGTGGTTTCGCTATACCTTGAGGACCAGTGTCTCGCACCAGGACACTGATCCCGCAGCCAAGTGATGCCCTGGACATGTGGGGGAACACATTTGGGCCCTTCGATTTGTTTGTGTGTCTGTCCCCCAACTCCAGTAGGCGCGCTATCTACTTTTTAATGCAAGGTGTATTTTCTTGCGATGGGAGGAGGCCCTGATGCGATCCGATATAAATTGGCACACCGTCATTGAAATGACAGCAAATGACGGTGTAGCGTGGCTTGAGTCCTTCGGTGGGGTGCGAGGCAGATGAGGCAGCCAATGCAACCCGTACCTGGGTCAGCATGGGCACCACCTGGGTCATTTGGGATGGTCTGGCGTGTGCCGGTCCCGGCACAGCCAAGCTCCTTGCCTATGGGAGTTGAAGCAACTCTTGCACAGGAGCAAGTAGGTAAGAGTACACCTGAGCACCAGGCCAGTGTCTGTGTTTTACAATTAGAAAACTGGGTAAATTGAAACGTATTTTAATTCTTTTGTCTTCAAACCCATTAATAGAGTACTCCGAACGATAATCTTTACGGAGCAGATTGTAATATTCTTTCTTATGCTGAATGAGCCTGTGTGAGGAGTGGCGCAACCCTGGGTCTCAGAAACAAGTCAGGATATCATAATCCAGCCCTCTTTGCTTTATGGTTAGCATTATCTTTTTCTGCCAGCAACAGTAAGTTGCACACAGGTATAATTTAAAGCTAGAGATGATGTGAAATGTGTTTTGAATAATAGATGAGTCTCAGTCAGATATCGTTAACGTATAATTAAAAATAAAGATAAATACCACCGATATGACTGTATGCCTAGTGCATTCTCTTTTGTGGTGGTGCCTGGGGGAGAAGACACGGGGGAGAGGTTGCTCTATTATAATCTTCCTGGCAAAGTCTCTCTGAAATCCTTCTGTGGAGATGACAGAATTTTCTCCCTGGAGTAAAGAGCTGTTGTTCTGTCTCTAATAAATCCAGCTGATTTCCCGGTGTCGGGGGATGCCAGGGCTATTCACATTCATTCACACCCTTCCCGTGGTGGGAAGACACATCGTCTTCTGTTCATTCCTTTTTCTTTCTTATTTTTTTTTTTTTTTTTTGTACATCCCATCATCTTTATATTTTATTTATTCGTTCTCCTCTGACCTCCTATACCCACACATTTCCTGCACGTCCATCAAGACGGACTTGTGGCAGCAGCCTAGACAGCAGCGTGGCCACCCGGCCCAAGCGACACCCGTGCTCCTGGCCCTGCCAGCCCCTGCCCTCGGCGGCGAGGGAGCCCCAGGTACCGGCAGCGGCACCCTGATGGCCGGTGCAGTCGCCCTTTGCCCGGCAGAACGCGATCAGAAAATGTTCAAGCAAGGCTCCTTCCATCCAGCTAAAAGACAGAAAGTCCTTCCTTTCTGTAGCGGTATTTAATAATGAGGGGTTTTCACATATTTCGGTGTTTAAAAGTGAAACTAAGCAGTCTTATTTGAAGGGAGCTGTGCTATCACCGTAGGATATGCCCATTCCCCTTCGTTTGAACTTTGGGTAAAGTTTTAAGCTGTACTCTGTTTAATGCACAAATGTCTTCCTGGATGTTGACTCCACATGAGATTCAATGGCTTTTGGAAAAAAATCTGGCTGTTCTAAAAAAAAAAAAAAGTCATTATCACATCTTTTCTAGGGTGAATGATGCACGGCCTCTTGCTGCTAAGATACCATTTTATATTTTGACACTAGGTACACGGTGATTCCATCAAGTCCCTGTCACCTTTTCCCTCTGTTTTACACAGACGACAACACGCTGCACGGGCCGGTTTTCCTTCAGGAGCCCAACAGTGTGATCTTCCCCTTGGATTCAGAGGAAAAGAAAGTGAAGCTGAGCTGCGAAGCAAAAGGAAATCCCAGGCCAACCATTGGGTTTGTTGAATGTTTTAACTCTTCTTTAGCACGATCTCTGCGCCACAGCGGTGTCCCCAAGAGCCTTGGTGTAACTCAGTGGTGCCCCTGGAGTCCACCCCAATGCCAAAACCAAAAAGCAGGCATCAGGAAATCACTCCGTACTGCCGCACAATTGCAAAATTTGGACAAGAATTCAGAAGGGTTACGAAGGGGTTGTAAGTAGTCTCGGCTCCCAGATCAACCATCCTTTTCTACAAATGGGGACAAAGCTCTTAATTATTTTCAGCTTTAGTAACTGCTTTGAGATCATAGAGTCATAGAATCATAGAATGGTTTGGGTGGGAAGAGACCCCTAGAGGTCACCCAGCCCAACCCCCCTGCAGGAGCAGGGACACCTTGAACCACATCAGGTCGCTCACAGCCCCGTCCAACCTGGCCTGGGATGTTCCCAGGGATGGGGCCTCCACCACCTCTCTGGGCAACCTGTTCCAGTGTTTCACCACCCTCATTGTAAAAAATTTCTTCCTTATATCTAGTCTAAACCTACCCTTAGAAAAAAGATGCTGTGCTGCCGCGGTGATGCTGCTGCTGCTGCTGTAAATCATTTAGGCTGATGTTTTTTTTTTCTTTAGTGCCTTTCTTATTTTGTTTGCCAAAGTAAGTGCCACTCTGAAACCGATTTGAGTCGTCGGACCTCCAGCCACCGTGCTGTTGTCTGACACAACCAACTATTTAATGCAATAAATGGTGTTGATCCACCGGGGCAAAGATACTCAACTCGTTTCTCTGTGTGTTGGGGTAAAGGGAGCTGCTCTGCGGCTGTGGCTCCCTCCCACGCTCCGACCAGGGCTGGTGGGGATGGGGGTGGCCCTAACTGGGGCAAACCTGGTGCTGGGATTTCTCAGTGCCCCATTTTGTGACCGCATCTACCGCGAGTGTGTTTTCTTAAATTGAAAAACAAACAGCCAGCAAGTCAGGAGAGGAAAAGAAACCTCGGTGGACTTGAATGGTTTAAAGATCCTGTTTCTGGGACTTCCCCATGCAAAATGATTAATTCCAAAGAGCAGCAGCACTAGCAACTACAGAAGCATTAATCATATCAGAGGCTGAAATATATGTCAAGGATATTGCTCTTTCAGTTAAACACTGGAATATTTCACTACTGTGCAGGAAATTTGCATTTTCATGCTTTTTTTTTTTTTTATAAGTAGTCAAAGATGTTTTAAATCTATCTTTATTTACTACATGTTGTCTTTTCAAATACCCAAGAGTATTCATTAATATTAGCAGAATTTAACTTTGGCGTTTTTGTGCTATAGGTGGAAGTTAAATGGAACCAGTATTGACATCGGTATGGATTACCGCTACGGCGTGGTGGAAGGCAACCTGTTGATCAATAATCCCAATAAAACGCAAGATACTGGAACGTACCAGTGTGTAGCAACAAACCCGTTTGGAACGATTGTCAGCAGAGAAGCGAAGCTTCAATTTGCTTGTAAGTAACGACGCAGCCTCCGTTCCTGCGGCGTGCTAGGAAAACGGGGCGCGCCATGCCTGCTTAATGACCTTTTCTAATGCCCTATGGAGCATCCTCTGAGTATTCTCCGAGTACTCTCGGGGAGTAGAGAAAACACCTGGGTTTAGAGGGCAAATGAAGAATAGACACCTTGGTTTATGATTATTTATGTAAAATTATACATTGTTTGCTGGGTAAAATGTCTTATTCCTTGAAAAGGGCCACCTAGAATGTCTCTGACAAATGGGATCTCACCGTTGAATTTTCCTTTCCTTGGAGAATTAAAGCTTCCAAATTTTTGAAGGACCATAATCTCTATACAGAAAAAATCCACAATGATGGTTTTCACAAGTCCTATGTTTCAGTACTTAGGTACAAGTACTTTCAGGTATGGGTGATATTTCTTAACTGTTTAACAGGGAAAACAGGCTGCTTGATGTTTATTTGGGGTTAAATTCAGAGTTCTTGTCGAAAGCTAAGGATAACAAACGGCCCAGTTCTTGCTGTGAATTAAAACAAGCCGGTTTGAGGGACAGGATAAAGTCTGTAAGAGTGGGCAAATGATAACGTGGGACCACGAGTCATCTTTTTTCTCATGCCGTTGTGAAGGTGAAGGCAGAGAATAGATGCACGGGCTTATTCATCCATCATCTCTCGGATTTCTCTGTGCCGTTGTCCTGGGAGGGGTGTATGTAGCAGCTTAGTAATTACAGCAGGACCTACTATAAAATATCCTTGCACGCACCTGCAGGAGTTCAAGGCAATCCATTCCCAGACATGAAGTTATCAGTAACGATGAGCTGGGCTTTCAGTCGAGCTTAATGAAAGATGCTTTTGACCAACTGTAAGAGAAGCTGCTAGGATAGACCAGGCGATTTCAGATGTGCTCCAGCTACAGAAATAAAAAGGTAAAAATGCCAATAAACGTCGGGTTCACACGATACGGAGAGGTGATTTGTAATGAGAAATATCACTGTGAGTACGGCACGTCCTCCGTCTCCCCGTGCAGTTTACAATATATTATCCCTTTGCTTATGATCTGCTTGTGGTTTTCTGTGACGGAAGGCGAGTTTTCACTGTGGACGGGTAATGAACAGCTTCCTCAAGACCCATCCCATCACTCCAGATTTCAGTATGTCAGGGTGATCGTTTCATACACATTGCATTGGTCTGCTGCTCTGGAGCAAGCTCCGTGCTACAAACCGTGGCCACCTGCGAGCTGTCGGGGGGGGCCTGGGAAGCCCCCTTGTTCAGAGCCAAGCCCTTCAACACCCCCTTGCCTGGGGTCCTGCTGTTTGCTGAAGTCAATCGTTTAAGGCCATGCCCAGTACCAGCTTGTAGCTCCTTAGGTGCTGGTCCTCAGCTTCAAAGTTCAGGATGAGGGACTAGGATGGAGGATCCTAGCGCTGGCAAGTAGCCATGGACCACTTGAGTGGAAATACATCGACTTCCTCGCTTCTTTAAATTGTTAGGCACGTATTAACCAAGAGCTTGCAAATGTGGAGAATTCTGCACAAAAAATAAGAAAACTTTAACATTTTATCTTTGCTTCAGATACAGAGTGTTTATGAAATTCTGATTAATATATCTATCTCGATGAATGATGCTTCTGGCAAAAATCTTTCAAGTTTTCAGGTTGACCAAACACAAGTTTAGTTTGACTGATTCTTAACGAAAAAGACTGAATTCAGAAACCTGGTTCTTTTCCAGTTAAAATAATGATGGGGAACTTGAATAAATATTATTTTTGATGTCTAAAATTTATTTTAGATTGCTAAAGCAGCATAATCAGATTAGAAACATTTGGATTAAATAAAAAAAAAAAAGCATTTACCAAGGTAGGCTCTGTGCTTTCACAAAACAGTAAGACATTTTGTCTTGTATAATCAAAGGGATTGCAAGCTGAATTACCTGAATTATGAAATACAGAGAGTGGTTTAAGTTTATTACAAAAGCTCCACCCCTAAAAACCAATAAAAGTGGGCATCTGTATTAGTAACGTGGGTTTTTTCAGCCTTGAAGTCCAAGACGTGTGGATGCAGTAGCACTGGTTAATATAACTACTTGTCTATATGTGGTTTTATTCCAAACGCGATCATTTCGGCCTCAAGTTGTGCCAGGGCAGGGTGAGGTTGGGCCTGGGGAACAATTCCTTCCCCAAAGGGCTGTCGGGGCTGGAAGGGGCTGCCCAGGGAAGGGGTCGAGTCCCCAGCCCTGGGGGGATTTAACAGCCGGGCAGGGGCGGTGCTGAGGGCCAGGGTTTGGGGGTGGGATGGCAGGGGGAGGGGAACGGCTGGGCTGGGGGAGCTTAAAGGGCTTTCCCAACCCAAACTATTTTGGGATTCTATGATTTGTGCATGGCCTTCCGTAGGTTCTGCATGGAATCACGTAAACCACCCTATGGGGAGGACCCTTCCAAGCCACTGGAAAGCTCTTTTCAGCCTCTTTGCTCTCAGTTGCTCTCTCTGGATTTTTTCCTTTTACCAAGTCACCTTCCTTGAACTTCCCTCCCCCTCCTTGAACCTCCCCCCTGTCTGGCCCCCAGACAGGACATGCGGTCTGTGACCCCACTCCGGCACCTCAGCTCGGTCTCTTAGGCCTGGCTTTGTCACCTCTGGTGGTGTAGCCATGGAAAGCCCTTGCTTAGGGACTGCTGAACCTGTCTGTAGCTTCCTCCTTCATCCAAGCAACCCCTTATTTTCCAGCCTGATCGGTGCGTTGTGTGTTTTTTGTCACCTCATTTTTATTTCTGAGGAAAGTTAGTGCTGAGTCTCTTGGGACTGATGTCTGGGGGTTTGAGCCTTTTTTTTTTTCTCCTCTGAAGGGTTAAATTCTGAATCCTGGAGCATCATTAATACACGTTCGTTCATTCTTCAAGGGCTGCATTATTCTCTAGCATTCTCACTGAAGATTAAACTGCGATCTAGCTATTCAGGCTCCTGTGGAGGTCAGAGGGGGTCAGCAGTTTAATCCTTGAAATATGTATTTAGGTTACAAACTCATTATGATAAAAGTGCTAATATTTTCCCCCAATACTTGCTTTGTGATGTATCGCTTGCATTTTAAATTTGTTCTCCCCCCTCCCATGCTAGTTGTCTCTGAAATGGAACATATTTTCAGAAAGTGAGCAATCTGCTTTGCCGCAGTAACAGAATCTGGATTAGTGATACCCTAAACCCCGTGCTTATAGCAATACAGGCTCTTGGAAAATAAAAAAAAAGCTTTAAATTCTGAGTACGGATGCTCGTCATACTTTTCCAAAATGATACACAAAAACCTAGCTGAACTAGATTAAATTATGTGCTTTTTGTTTTAGGGGATGAGGCTTAGCTTGACAATTTTATTCACTGTGCTGTAGTTTCTGTTCGGAAATAACACTGAAATCAATAAGAAGTTATGCCTGGAGAGAAGCACAGCTCTGATGCTGCAGTTTGGAGATGAACCCACCCATTCAGACGTACGATTAAAGCTGTTTACTGTGGCCTGGATCCCGCTTCCGTTTAAGTCAAAGATAAAACTTGTATTGATCTTTAGTGGCACCAGAGTTGGACCCTACCCCTCCGAAAGTGATGAATTTGCAAGTCGTTCCGCCGGCTCCGCTCCCGTTCTCTTTGGCATGGCTCGGTGGTGCTGAGCGGCTCTGCCGTGAGCAGGATGCGCTTTTAATGAGCCTCCCGGCCAAATTATGTCTACTGATGACTGCGAAATAATTTACAAGCTAGAACATTAGCGCACGCAGGTGCTGAAAGCTGCATTTCTACTCGCGTCTCCGTTGGCATAAAATCGCAAAGTTGAGTCTCGGGGAAGGCTTCAAGAGCTTGGCTGTCCCCAGCGCGTGGCACCATCAATGCCCACCCTTAGAGAAGCTCACCGGCTTGTTCTGCACGTTTGCAGGCCCTTCTCAGGTGTGGGTATTTGGAGGACTATGTATTAAGACTTAGTTTCACTTATTTTGGTGGCCTCTGCTCGTGCTAATCTTACTTGCTAGCAGCTACTCCTGATCGTCTGGACTCTGCTCGTACCCTGTGCAGGTAATCCCAGAATGGCAAGGGTTCGAAGGGACCTCGGGAGATCACCCAGTCCAACCCCCCTGCTCAAGCAGGTTCTCCTAGAGCATGTTACACAGGACTGCATCCAGGCGGGGGTTGAATATCTCCAGAGAAGGAGACTCCACAGCCCCCCTGGGCAGCCTGGGCCAGGGCTCCGTCACCCTCAGAGTAAAGAAGTTTTTCCTCATGTTCAACTGAAACCTCTTATGTCTCAGTTTGTGCCCATTGCCCCTTGTCCTGGCACTGGGCACCACTGAGAAGAGTCTGGCTCCGTCCTCCTGACCCCCACCCTTAAGATATTTGTAGGTGTTGATGAGGTCCCCCCTCAGCCTTCTCTTCTCCAGGCTGAACAAGCCCAGCTCCCTCAGCCTTTCCTCACAGAGGAGATGCTCCAGTCCCCCCATCATCCTTGTTGCCCTCCTCTGGACTCTTTCTAGGAGTTCCTCATCTTTCTTGAACTGGGGAGCCCAGAACTGGACCCAGTGCTCCAGGTGGGGTCTCACCAGGGCAGAGTAGAGGCACGAGGGCTTTCAGATCTATTCCTCCTCCCCTTCTGCTGGCTCTTGGGTGTGGTGGATGTCCAAGGATTGTGCTTTTGGGCAGCTGGGTCGCAGTGGATTCCCACCAGAACTGTCTCTGCAGGAGCCATGGGGGGTGACCATGGACAGCGCCGGCTTTGTCTACAGGCTTTGGGTTTGCTCTTGCTTAACCAAAAGCTGCTCATGAAGAGAAGGGCCAGCTTGCCAAGCCTGTTCAAAATGAGCAACACTGGCAGAAATAAGTTGAGGGATAAAAAGACTGAGTAAGGTTTCCCCTTCTGTTTGTAATTCTTGGCTAAGTGGTGGTCTTTTACAGTCCCATTGGTGGGGCGGGATGAGCGAGACGGGGCTCTCCCCAGCAAAGAGAACGGCAATTACAGTCTTACCTTCCTGCTGATTTATGAGCACCTACAGAATAACATTTCTAATTAGAAATTAACTTTGATATGTATTTTACCTTGCTGAGGCCTCAGTTTGGTTTTTGCCAAAGCTTTGAAGCCAGGCATTTTTGCCCATCTCCATGAGCGGAGCAGAAGGTCAGTCTGGACACCCCTGTACCCCCACCCCTTCCAGGCTGTGTCTGCTCCATCACTGCCTCCATCCGCGGCAGTGAATGCATCACCGGGACGGGGCCAAGGCTCCGCTCTGCCCTCCTGGCAGATGACCCCAGTCTTCTCCCACGGAGCCATCCCCAATGCTGGTAGATGAAATATCCTTTCCCTGCTGGGATAACTAGGCTCAATTTGACCCCAAACTCCTCAGCAGGATTTGAAGTTTAACCTGAAAACACGCAAAGACCTGCAGTACGACTACCTGCGGTAATGCTGGTTTAAAAATAAGCCCTCCGGCGAGCGGGTGAGCGGCCGTGCTGTTGCCTTTCCCATCAGTCCCAATGCTTGCCACATGCTGCTGATTGTGAAATGAGTATCCAAAGAGGGAAAATCAAGTTCAAATCGGTGCGGTTTTTCAGTCATGCCATTGTTTTGTCCCCCGTTGTTATAAAAACTGCCTAAAAGCGATGGCGGTGCAACACGAGCTGTTAGAGAAATGGGATCTGTTTTCATTTTGCACGCCGTCGCACCACCACGCCGGGAGGGGGTTGGTGTCCTTCCTCCCGCCCCGTGCAGAGATGCTTCTCTGAAATTGCTGCCTTTCCAACCCGTAGCAGCTTCCTCTGAAGGAGTTCCCTTTGAATCTGTGATTTAACAGATCCACGCTCACGCTGCGGGTATTTCCTGCAGTTGGCAAAAATGATATCGCAATGTCCAGGGGGGCTAAGGAATCACTTTTTAGAACAGAAATGAGGCCCTGGGATTGGGGATGATGGGGTGATGAAGGGAGGTGTCCTCGGGGGATGCTGGAGCAGCAGCAAACCCTCGCTGTGCTGGCCCTGGGAGCCCCGGGCGGATGAGATTAAACGAAGGGGGAAAGGTCTCCTCCTCCTGCAGGCAGCCCCGGTCAAGCAAGATGGCTTATTTTGGGTTTGGAATTGAGCCTGAATTCTTTCACTGTGTCTGAAGATTAAAGCGTGCCTGGAGGGCAGGGTTTGCAAGGTGGGCTTCCCTCTGCTGCTGGCCGGGGCAGCATTTCAGCCTTACCCTTGGTACCTCTTCTGCGGGACTGATCTTTTCTAGAAGCTCCTAACTTTCCTCTTTGTTACTCCTAACTGCAGGGAATCACACTGGCGTTTCTGAAAGTTGTTTCCCCCCACGGTTTATTAAAGGAATTTGTTTTATAGAAGCGTTTCTGCGAATGTAATTGTTACGCATGAATTAGCAGCTAGGACTCGGCGCTGTGCAGTGCAAACAGTAGCAGAAAATACAGCGGTAATAGGGTTGTAATGAGAATACTTTGGGGCTTTGACCTACCATCCCAAAATAATTTCACTGTGATGGTAGAAAAAGAAAATTATTCCCAACGTTATACCGAAAGGGATTTTTTTCAGTATTCCCATCGCCGGACTGATTCCTGTTATATCCTGTACCCGAGCAAATTCCATAATTTTTGCTATTAGTTGCTAAGAAACAAATTATAATTGCTGCTCAAATTCTTTACTGTTGTACCCTCTTATTGCCCCGAAGTGCATTCATTTTCTTTTCGGAGATTAAATGATCAATGAAGTCATTCTTTCAAGAACAATTAATAAGGAGAACGTTTTCAGGAGACTGCCAAAGTATCCACCTCGCCTTGCCTAAACAAACAAGCGCACCAAACTGTCGCTGACTGATCCTTGAAGCTGCCGCTGGGCTGGATGAGCCATTCGGCACGCAAATTCAGTCATTTCCGCAGCAATCGCTGACGTCTGCGTGTTGAGAAACAACCATGGGTTTTAAAACCCCTGGCAATTAAGGAGGCCGAGAGGTTTGGGTTGGTTTTTTTAGGAGTTGGACTGCAGGAGGATGCGCGCGGCTCGGCTCTTGGCCAGCCATCGGTCGCCCATGCTCGTCCCCTTGGGGATGTTCGTTTTTCCAAGTTTTTTCTGCTTGTGAAGGGCAGAAACCCAGTTCGGTGTGTTTTCCTGACTCCTTCCCTTTTCTGGTTCTCTGTGAGAGCACTTGGGAAAAGCCCCTGCCAGGCACGTGGGTTTGGGAATCTTTAGCATCCCGGCTGGGAGCTGCCCACCCCCATTAAGAGGGGGAGCACCCGTGCCTGCCTGCACACCCCAACCCCAAGGCTGGCTTCACCCAGATGCTGGAATACCACGCTTGGCTATTTCTTGCTCACGTACGCCTTCTGCTTTTTTGGACTTCAACTCTGCAGCTCATCCTGTAGGTTAATTCACTTTTCCCTGGCATTCCTCTCAGGGCGCTGCTTCCCACGCGTACGCTCGCAATTCAGGATAACGCCCTGGCCAGCAGCTGGGGTTTGCTTACACCCAGAGCCCGTGAATCTGCCTTAAATATTGTCATTGTCTTTGGGTTTTTTTACAT
Organism: Butorides virescens; assembly: GCA_017310255.1. Classification (NCBI taxonomy): domain Eukaryota; kingdom Metazoa; phylum Chordata; class Aves; order Pelecaniformes; family Ardeidae; genus Butorides; species Butorides virescens. Next base: position 208,741 of record JADKXX010008506.1, on the reverse strand, counting down.
CTTCAAGAAGTGTTTTTTCTTAACGTGGCCTGCTTTCCCATATACACCCCCAAATCTCTTTGGCCGTCTCATTTTTTTTCCCTTTGAAGCCTTTCAGAGCCTCTGCACATCCAAGCCAGATGAGGGGTTTGGTTGTGGTGCACAGGAGCAGCTCTGCTCGCCTTCCTATTTCATTTTCCAGGGAGACTAAAAAAACTCACTATGCCATTTCCCAGATACACAGACCACAATTTAAATTCTGGGTCCAATAAATAAATCCGTTTTGGTCCAGATTCTCTGGTAAGAGAGATTTCCTAAACTTTTTATTCTTCCTAAAGGAAGGGTTGTTTTGTACCTCCTGAAACCCTATAAATAAAGTATTATTTTGGAGCTTGCACATACCGTTCCATCCACTCCCAGAGGCCCCATCTTCCCAGGCTTCCCCAGTCCCACCGAAGGGGCTGGAACGTGCCAGCCATCCCTGTTTTCCTCCATGCTCTGGGATAGACATGAAGCTGTCAGGTCACAGCTTGTAAGAGTAGGACACGAGTTATCTGTGGTGTCCCCTGTTCCTGCAGAGTTATAACGTTGAAGTTGTCTAGACCATCAGATAAGATTTGGGGCTAATTAGGACCAATTTGGCTCAAGAGCTTCATTTCCCATATGCACGTCGAGTCCCTGATTCTTCCCCCAGTGTGCTTTACAGGAAAAAACCATTGATATCTATAAAAGGCCTGATGGTCTTATCTAAAACCAGATGCTCCTACCGCTTGGGCCCCTCGGACTGGGGTTGGTGCGATGCCAGGTGTGTTCTTGACAAGGGAACAAGCAAATCTATTTGAATTTTTCTGCCTGCACCTATTTCCCAGTGTTTCTTTCCTTTGCTGAAAACCTTAACTCAGCTGTGCCCAGTGTGGTCACCGGTGTCGGAGAACCAGCTCCCAACCTTTGCCACGCAGTCTCCGATGGGCGGAAAACTAGGCTAAGCCTCACGTAAGCTCTTTTTTCCCTTTTTTTGTTTGATGAATAGGACCAACAGGGAGCATGTAGCAGAGGATAGATATATAACCCACTTTACTTCCGTCTGTGATAGAAGGACCCTTAACTTAGAACAGAAACCTAGGATTTATACCTGCTTTGTTTCCACCCCAGGGTTATAAATAAGATGAAGACGTTGTTCCTTAAACCGCTGGCAGGGCATTTGTAAATATTCAGCACACCTTCTCTCAAAGCTGGTCATCTCCTAAGGCTGCAGTGTTATTTAGGAAGCGTATTTTGGTTTAGATCACGCAGAAATAGTGCTGCCGAGAGCGGGGAGCGCTGCCCGGGGAGGTGCCGCGTCCCGGTCCCGGCGCGGTGTCAGAGCTGGCACCATGGCACGGCGCTGAGCCCACCGTCCCAGGGCGGTCACGGAGCCACCGTTTGTCTCGTGGTTTAGAAGTGTCGGGAACAGCAAGGCACAGGCTTGACCATTTTTTCCTGTCTCTCACCATATTCATTAACTTTAATGTGTAAAATAGCATATATTCAAAGTACTTTCTTTTTTTTTTTAATACATGTATCTAGGGGCTGGATCTTTAAGAACTAAATGCAGATGCAGCTGTTTGTTTAAAATGAATGCTTAAATGGACCAGTTTGGTCCCAGTGTGCCAAGGTCCAGTGATGTAAGCTCTCCTTGTGTCGTGGTTTAACCCTGGCCCTCAGCTCAGCCCCCCCAGCCGCTCGCTCGCTCGCTCCCCCCCCCCGCCAGTGGGATGGGGGCGAGAATCGGAAGAGGGAAAGTGAGAAAACTCATGGATTGAGATAAAGACAGTTTAATAGGGAAAGCAAAAGCCACACAGGCAAGCAGAGCAAACCAAGGGATTCATTCCCTGCTTCCCATGGCAGGGGGGTGCTCAGCCACCCCCAGGGCAGCCGGGCTCCATCACCCGTAACGGTGACTTGGGCAGGCAAACGGCATCGCCCCCAGCGTCCCCCCCCCTCCTCCTCCTTCCCCCAGCTCGATGTGCTCAGCATGACATCAAATGGTGTGGGGTACCCCGGGGGGCAGTCGGGGTCAGAAACGGTCTTGGCTCTGTGTGAGCCCAGCTCAGTAGGAGCAAACCCATCCCGGGGTGCTCAGCACCACCACCAGCACACAGCCCCATCACAGCCCTATACCAGCTACTGCCAAAAAAATTAACTCTGGCCCAGACAAACCCGGCACACCTTGCAAAAAGCTCTGCTGTGAAGCTCTTTCTAGTCTGGAGAAAATTATCCTTGCGGAAGGAAATACAAAGGGAGATTTCTTGTTTTCCCTGATGTTCTGAATGAAGCAGTAAGGGCTCGGGTTCTGAGCCCTCAGGTGTTTGGGACAATTTCACTTTGCAATGGAGTAGGTGTCTCTGCCTTTGAAGATCTTCTGACCTTAGGCTTTAATCAGCCACTCTGACATCTCACCCGTGAACTTACCACCACCCTTCTTTGTATACGCTCAATGCATCGGTCTTAAAGAAAACGGCGTCAAGCTCCCCCAGTAGGCTAAGGGGAGAGCAGGATTTTTGTCTGCCTTTCCCTGCTTGCCCCCTGGCTTTGTGCAGGATCTGCTACCGTGCTATTTATCAGGAAAATTTCCTCTTCTCTCTCACTCCTGAAGCTTTTCCAACATTGCCTGCATTACCAGCAAGGTAGTTCCCACCGATGGCCCCTTGGGCTGCTTGCCGCTAGGTTGTTAGAGAATCCAGGCACATCATTTGGCATCTATGCCACTCCTTGAAGGCTGAAAGTGAGAATGAAAATAGTAGTATACCGTGAATATTAATGTTATTAATCCTCTGACAGTGACGATATTTACAGAAATATTTTTCTGAGAATTTTTTCTTACCTCGAAGCCGAGGATAGGAACAGTTCGATGGCTATGTAGATGATATTAAGAGTTTCATTTTGGCATACCTTCAGAATATAGCCCAGCTACCTTCACTGAGTGCAGTCTTACCTCTGCAGATCACTGGTGGCCAGTTGGCTTATTCTGATGAGCTAGAAGGGTGCATAAATAAGAGAGGAGAGTAAATTGCAAATTTAAATTACTATTTTGACAATAAATGGAATAGCCTGGAAATGTCGATGCCAGTGTAAAGCAGTATCCTCGAGAAGGCAGTGTGACCCTCCAGGGACCTCGGTTGTTCAGCAAGATTGAACCATACTTTCTTGAAAAGACAAAATGGGATGTGTCCAACTTAAAACTCCTAAATTTAGAAGAAATCTTTCTCTCTTGACTTACAGATAATAATGGGAGTTCATAAGGGTATTTCCTTCAACCGTTAATATCTTGAAATTTTGATTAGCAATCAAATTATAGAATCATAGAATCATTGAGGTTGGAAAAGCCCTTTAAGATCCTCAAGCCCAACCATCCCCCTAACCCTGCCATCCCACCACTGAACCCTGTCCCTAGGCATGGTTAGAGACTGTGTCTGCGATATAGTCACAAGGAGCCATGGTAGAGGTGCGCTGTTCCCCAGTGCGGTGATGCTTGCTCGAGGTTCCACGTATGCACCGATGGTCACCCCTCATTTGTCAGGAAGGAGTGAATTCTGGGTGTCGTTTCTGTAGGAAGTAGCCTCTGCCTGCTGGCCCTCTCCATTATGGACAGGAGGGGTATGTCAGGTCTGGGAACCATTGCTGTCCGGGCGATATGCGATGAGCCTCAAACCATGTCAGCATCTGTGGTCGCAACTAATGCTTCTTCTGGTCTGGGTTCCTTCCCATTGCCAATCTTACCAAACATCTTGCAAAAACAGGTCCTAGAGTGGCACAGATGCCTGAAGAGCTGTGAGCATATGTTTTCGTGGCATATTGTAATCACTGTTTTTCTGGTCTTTTATGTCCAGTGGATAGAGAACAGGGCAAAGAATCCAGAGATATTTCTTATCTTCTCAGTTACTAGGATGCTTCTTGTAACATCTCCCCTTTTGGCTCTAAACCCCCTCATCTGTCAAATGAAATAAAGCTGTTTACCTATTTTGAAGAAATTATTATAATCCTTAGGCTGATCCTTACTGATTCTATAGCAATGCAAATCAGGATGGTCTTTAAACGTATGGAAAATAGCAGTTACGGGACCCCCAGGTCAAGTGCAGACTATACCCAAAGGCCAGAGGTGGACTCTGTCTTTGTAAGAAAATTTCCGTTCCTGTTGATGGGATGTAAGGCCAATGCCTACAGAACAATTTCATGCTAGTGGCTGCTCTTTTACTGTTTTATTTTTTCTTTCCTATTTTCCTTCTGGAAAACAGGATTAGGGAGTCGGTGTTGGCATGCAAAGGACAGCAGAGCTTTAAATATGTTTGTCAAAAGTTGTCCCATGTTGGTTTTCCTGTCTGCAACAAACGTGACTGCCATTTCCTAATTCATTAGCTGTGAGAGATGAATAGAATGAAAAATATCTCCTCTTTAAGTGGTGCTGCCCAGCATAATAATGTACATTTCCATAGGCAAGCTGAACCACCAGACACCCTCTGAGGACCAGCATCTCTGTGGGGTCTTTTCCGTTTGTGTTTCTATCAAGCAAAGGGAAATTGTTCTTTGAAACTTCTAGCTCGGTGCGCTCGTGTCACGTTATTTTACGTTATTTGGGCTCTGAATTTGCATTCGTTTAGCTGCACAAAGTAAGAAGGTGCAGGGGAGCGTGCTCCGGTGGGGAACGCGTGGGGCGCCTGCGATGTTAATGCCAGGCTAGGAAGTGAGAGAGGGCTGCACCGCATCTCCTGCCGCCAGCAGAGGTACCGCTTTCTGGCTATTGCAGAATCATCTCTGCGGGAAGAAAGTGTGAGAATAACGCGTTGTTTTGCTAGGAAAATATAAAAAAAAAACATTTGAGATTGAAGTAACTCCGTTCAGGTCAACCCAAGGGGAAATGTCTGCCCAGATTTTCCAGATTAAAGTAATAAAATAAAATTTTCGGAGTCCTCAGCGTTTTGTCTCAAGCAGGAGAGTTGCTTCAGGATGAACGTTTGAAATATTTCCTGTGGAAGGATAGTAATCAGGCAGCTTTGATGAAATGGAACGTAAAAGTCGAGGCGGATTTTTTTTCTTTTTTTGGTAACATCATAGAGTTATTTGATTTGGGACAAGAACCGTGGGTGCCTTGCAGATACTGCTGGTAAGGTGAGTGGCATGAAGAAAGGCAAAAAAAGCACCGGGGCTGCCGTGTTGCCTACTTTGAAGCAAGGATCAGATCCCGGCAAGGTGCTGAGGACGTAGCGTGTCTGGAGGAGCCGTCCGGGTGAGGACAAGCAGCTCATGCGTGGTGTGATAGAGGAAGGAGAATGCAGTCCGAGCAGGGCGCGAGGACCCCTGACTCCTGTGGCTGTGTCTTGGCCAACGGCAATGATAACACTTGAGGAAAAGCTGTTGCAGTCCTCAGGATGCGAGGTAAAGGCCTGAGGAGGATTTTTAGCCATGCGGGTAGACAAATCAATCTGTCTTTGATAGATGGTGGTCAGAAAGACTTGGCAAGATTTAAACATAGTCTCAATATGAGAACCCAGATAGAGATGTCAAAGTCCAAGATGATGCATAGGTCAGAGACGTGAGTGACGGGGAGAGCGGGGAGGGCTTGGGAGAAAAACAAGACCCTGACTTGCATACCAACACACCCACATTCTCCGTTCCTAACCCAAGCGTGGCCATGGGCAGCTCGCTCCTGGCTGAGACGGGAGGAGCTGTGGGCCCTTCTCCCTGGCCGGAGGCAGCGTGCCTCCTCTGAGAACCTCTGCTTTCCCTTCAGACCTGCATCTCCTCCAGCTACGCATCTCTTCTCACCACGGAGCTAAGCTGAGCCTTCAGAGCAAACCCCGCCATGAAGATCCTCCAGCCGCAGATGCCCCCACGGCAAAGGCTCATCGGAGAGTTTTTGTGTCTTGTGAGGACAATTGCAGTTTCTGTGGAGGGAAGACCAGGGAAAGGAAAGGAAAGGTCTAGAAGTCCAAAGCGGACCTGACCACTTGGTAAAGGTGCACAGGCAGTTCCTATAATGCCTATAAAGTCTAAGCAAAAATTCTTTCCAAAGGAGCGGCAGGGTAGGGAAATGGCAAGATGTTTACCTCTAAAACCTCTTTTTTTTTTTTTTTTTCAGTGAAGTAGAAATCCCAGTGAAATTTCTGTTCTAAAGGTCAGATTAGAAAGCTTTCATCGCCAGACTCGTAAACTATTTCTGAAATCAGTGACTCTAAAAATTATTCATTAGAACACCAGCTCTTAAACTAAAATTCTATTAAGCTCCGTATCAAAGGGGGTTTTATTCCAAGCTGCGTAGCCCGCTGTGTAGTCTTGACACAACAGCAAGGACATGGGCTGAAGAACTTAATCTTCGTGTATTTGTGAAAGGGATGACATAAAACCCTGCTTTTAAAAAATCAGGCACAGGTTTTATAGAGACAGTGTTTAGAGATATTAGAGCCATAAATATCAGGAGGCAAATCTTGTCAAGTGTTGCGAGAGCAAAAAGCTTTAATGCTTTTGTGGGTGCTAGTCATCAGTTAAAGTGCTTTCAGCCTGCCTTCATATAGATGGGCTATGATTTCTTCAAACCAATGTCCTCTAAAATCTGAAATTGATTGAGATGCACTAAAATCTCATCTTCAAGACTCTTTTATTGGCCAAATTAGCGGAGTTTATTATATACAGCCAGTGAAGTCATATTATTCCATGGGCAGCGATGCAAATGACTTCTGTCTCCATCTGGTTGTGTATTTTGTCCAGGGTATGAAAGTATGCTCCGTTGTATGTGGAGAGTTATGCAAATGGGATGAAAACAATTTGGAAGAGGGCGTACAAGCTATCTCTTCGTAGAAGATTCTTTATTCAGTCTGAACCAGGAAGACTTGGCCAAATTCTCCCGTCGCTTTTTATTTTTGTTCAGCAAGGTATCAACGCCAAGCTATTCAGAATACCCTTGAGATAAGTCATGTGGTCTTTAATAATAAAAATATCCCATTGACTTTGATTCAAGGACTGCATATGACCTTAAACACCATTCTGAATCTTAAATTGCTGGGATCATCTTAAAATTACAGAAGGGGTATGAGAAGGCAAACCCCATTATGCTCCGTAAATCTCTTGAAAATTGACTTTAATTTCTTGGCTGTATCTGTGTACATAAGTGGATTGTGGCTTTCACATCTATGAAGAGGAAACTACCCCTTACCTATATCATTACTTTACTTCCTATCATATGGGGCCTTCAGAGTTCATTTAATATATGTAGTAAAGGTCAGGTTCTTACCAAATTCATTTTTAACCATTCAAGCTTCTTGTATCCAAATTGCAACCAAGCTTCAAGGGTGAAATCATAGAATCATAGAATCCTTTGGGTTGGAAAAGACCTCCAAGATCATCAAGTCCAACCTTTAACCTAACCCTGCCATCCCACCACTAAACCCTGTCCCTAAGCACCTCATCTACCCTTCTTTTAAACACCTCCAGGGATGGGGACTCGACCACCTCCCAAATACAGAATGAAAGACCCCATGCAATTTATATGGCCTTCCCAGGAGGCAGCCCCTTGCCTGCCTCTGGAGTGGCTTTGTTTGGAGCACGTGGTGGTGGTGGTGGTGTTCTTCCCCCCCTGGCTGGGCCTGACTCTGGATATTTTTATGCATTTGCAACTACTGCTGTATTAACTGCTCAGTCTTCATTGATTCCTGCCTCCATTATGCCTGAGTTTTACTCTATGTGGTTTATATAGGTTGTGTTCTTGCTTGTGGTTCTCAGTGTTCCACCCCAACCCGCTTTTGCCCGGCCCCGGGTTGCGTTCCGTGGGCGAGGAGGAGCCGTGGGTTGTGCTCCCAGCCTGGAGGTGCCCTGCGGCCGCACCAGCACGGCCTTTGCGCTTACCTTGTGGTGGTGTTCTTGGGCTCTCCCGTGTTACAACCCCTTGTTTTTCCTTCAAGCGCCCGCATCCTCTGTCAAGGTTCATTGAATAGCTCGCTCTGCAGGGATAACGATCCATCTGAAGATGCAGACAGACATACAGGTACAGGTATTATGCTTTGCTAGCTACTTGCTATTAACATCGACTCAGCAGAGGAATATCACTGATGTGTTATCAAATTCGTTTTACAAAAGCCTCTAGAGAGAGAGACTTTAAGTAAAATAGAGCGGCATAAAAGCCACTAACTTTTTTTTTTTTTTTTCCCTCTCTAAGCCTGAATATTAGTCATGTTTTCTTTCGGCGACGAAACTTCAGTGCTGTATAAAGAAGTGATTGATGTGCGTATGTTTTCGTTAGAGTACAGTAAAAGGAGAAATAGTTTCATATCAGTTCAACAAGAATAATAGATAAAAATAGCCTTGACACCGCTTTTCTAATCATTAGGAAAAAAAAAACCTTAAATGTGATGACAAAGGGTTCGCTAATGGTGTATGAGTTTTTGACAGCGTGCCATTCAAGGCAGCGTACGGCAGCGCTTCCTTCGGCACGATACAGTCACATAAACCGGCTTTCTAAAAGACGTGCAGACGCCTGTCACCATCAATTTGAATCATTTACTGTTCGTGTAATTTTCTATAATATTTGGGGGTTTGTTTTAATACTTTTAAAATAGCCCTCTTGCATAGAGAGTTCTCTTGTCATTTCAGAACCAGCGTCGTTACGGATTTGGGATTCTAAAAATACGCTGTACATTGGTAAAAAATAATTTAAAAAAAAAATTTAAAAAAGCAGCAAACCATGGAAACCCTCCTCCGGCAAACAAAGGCAGGCAAAACAGAGCCTGGCTCTCATGAAAAATAGGGATCCCTCTGTCAGATCACCGGTGACCTGAGCCTTGCAGCTGTGTTTTGGGCTGGTTTCCATGCACCAGGACTTGCCTCTTGGTCACTTAGAAAAAGAATTACCAAATTTCATAAATAAAGTACAAACCAAGTAGGTCCTTGTAAAGGATAAAAGGCTACAGCTCTTTTGTTTTGCTTATAATTGAATCTTCTTTGCTATGAAGACTGGGTTTTTTTACACAAAACTTGGGGAAATTTCTCATTCCTCTAGCCAAAGTTGGATAATTGTAACTGTGAAAAGCCATATGGTTTTGATTAAAATTTCCATATGCCATTTACTGAGACAAACTACCCAGTCTTAGGGGGCTTTGGATCGTTTCAGATTGTTTAAGCTTGTATGAAACGACATTTGAGGCTTTGGAAGGAGGTCATTCAGTGCCATACCCTACCCAAACTGAAAAGTGATGCAGTTGACAGCTGCTGCTGGCACCTTCTGGGCTTCGGAGCGTTTTTGAGGAATAAGCATCTGTATCGGACCGGCATCGCTTGCCAGCACCTGCCTAAATTGTGCCACTGAACGTTAAGGCAGGGCTTTAATGGAGGCCACAGAAAAATCCAAATCAAGTTCATATTGAAGGGTGGGTGTTGGTGTGCACGTTGCACGCCAGTGCGTTTCGGCATCAGATGTCAGGTTTTTGTGCAAATATTAGCTAACAAAGTCTCTTCTGAGACAAACAGTTTAAAATCTCATCCTTAGAGACGCTCAGACTTTGACACGGAGAACTCAAATGACTTTCCCAAGGTCACGCAGTCCAGCAGTGTCAGTGGTACAAATCCCTGTGTTCTTCACAGGTTGAATGCAGACAGCTTTATGCTCACAGGGGTCTGGTAAGTCTGATTTAGAATTGATGCTGGGGGGATGATGAAGTTTAAACGGCATCCTCCCTCATTCATTAAATAAGGTCTGAGTAACAGCGTTAATCGTGATAACCTGCATTAATCGTGATAACCTGCCTGCGTTCCTGTTAAACCTCCCTGTCACGTTCTCCTCTCTGCACTGAAAACATTCCTAATCACAGCCTGACGTGGTGCTGGAGTTCCTGGAGCTTAGACAATATTTTTTTTTTTTTTTTATATTTTCAGTGGGTTCATTGGTTTAGTATTGTGTGCTCCCAATAAGCTTTGGCAGGACATTGACCTCCAGAACTAGAAAACACTAATATTTTCTTCCTCAGTGGTTTCTCTTAATCTATTTTGACAGTTGCTTTCTAGAGAACGTCCAAGTTAAAAAGGCCAAAAACTGATATGCAAGCGTATTCTTTTCCTAACAGTCATACAAATACCTGATCTGGATTAGCTGAAATCACACATTTAAAATAAAAGCCTGATCTGTGAGCTACTCATTGGGGCAAGCAACCCAGGAGTTCTCGTGCAGATGTGTGCTGCTTTGGTTCCATAGGGGAGGTTTGCATCATCCTTGCAGCCGCTCTCCTTTTGGATCCTATGGATAGAAACAGTATTTTTTCGTGGTCATGGTGCCACGAATCCCTGAGTTGGTGACATATTTTCAGCAAAAGCGCGTGCGGGGATCTTGGCTCCAACAAGAAGCGGTTTCTGATCGTATAAGCAGCCCTCAGTTCTGGTCACGTTGTGTTTGTTTCATGTGTAAATATTGTTATTGAAATTAAAACGCCTTTCTTTTTTGATCTGTGCAATGATAGATCACTGTAATTGAAGCAATTTGCACCCTAAAAACTTTAATTAAGTCAGGAAGACACCTGCATGCTAAAACTTAATGAACTTCTCACTTCCAGGCATTGTTCTGCTCCATCTCATTCTCCCTCTCTTTACCAGCGTTCGTGGCGTTCTGTCTGACATTTAACTGGAAACTCCTTAAGTGACCGCGTCTTTTAGTTCTGTTATAAGGTATTTAGTACCCCTGGGTTAATAATTAATCATAATGTGGTTATTTTTGGATTTCTTACATACTGTGCTGCCAGGTCCCGGGAAGGAAACCTCAGGGACTCTCAGGTCTGTTCGTGGGCATCAGGCCACCAGATTCTCACGCTGGCTTCCAGACCTTCTCCTCCTTCCCAGTATTTCGTACATCGGAAGGCTGGATGGGTGCAGTGCCCTGTAATGTGGCCTCCTGCTTATCACGGTCCATGTTTTCCACCAGTTTATCCCTAACTGAACCTGGCTGCTTAAGTGTGGTTGAAGTGTTTGTACGTGTTCTAGAAAGGTGGTCCTGATCTCCGGGCATCGAGGGTGCTGAACCCACTGCTCTCTGTTGTAGTTTATTCCAGCAGCTGATCATAGTTAAGTGTCATTCCTCGTCTCCGTTTCCATGGCTTCAGCTTCGTACCACTGGTTTTTGTTATGTCCTCTGCTGGGTTAGCGAGCACTTCGAGCGGTGGCCTTGTCTGCTCGTGATGGTGCTTCTCCATGTAAACCAGGAACATCTCACTTCTGCTTGAGAAAGTGGTGACCCGTTTGAGGCTTTCACTGCCTCCCCCCTCAAAATCTGAAATTGTTTTCTTTTAATCTACATCCTCAGCTGTTTTTCAAGAACTATTTTTGTTGTTGTTGTTGTTGTGGGTTGGCTTTTTGTGGGGTTGTTTTTTTTCCAAAACACAGGCAGAAGTATTTGTGTTGGAAGTTGTTGATCTCATTGACAAAGTACGCAGGAGAAATGTATGAAGAGTGAAGTGTGGAAGAATATAACAAGGAGGAGTAGGAAAGAAACAAAAAGGGTAAAACACGACACAGTAAGAATAACAAGAGTAGAGGCCAGCCCTGAAGCAGCATGTGCTGAACAGCCGTGCCGTGTCCTGGGGGTCATCTGCTCAGGCACGGCGGCAGGTCCAGCAGACGGACACCCACAAACCTCAGATTTCCAAGGTCACCTCGTCCTGATCAGGTGCAATTTCCAGTGGCAAGAGAGCTGGTATCAAGGGAAACACAGAGGTATGACAATCCTGCTTCAAGCCTTCTTCCAAAACAGTAAGGATGTCAAGAAATAATTAAGCTTGCTGGCTTAAATAAGTCTTCTGGTGGTTTGGGGGGTTTGTTGGGTTTTTTTTATTGGCAAATAAGAAGAAAATTCCTTATACGTTAGCCATGGTCTTGGGCTTGGAGGCAAGGCAAAGTGGAACTTAATGCTCTCATCGGGGGAGACACATACAGCCGAACCACTTACGCTGTAATTCAGGGTCATTCTGCAGCCGCGAGGGTTAGTTTTTCCTTCTTTTGCTGTCCCGTTGATTTTAATGTCAGAAGGATAGAGAATAATTTCTTACCTGCTCGCCGGGCAGGGGGAGAGGGGCACCAGGCAGCTGAGTTTCCCTTGGAGGAAGATGACAACATGGGGAGGGAAGTGTTCGAGTGCTACGTCGGCATTAAAGCTTCCCGTGGCGTGGTTTCCAGCCAGCGTGTTTAACTTCTGGTTTGCAAGTGGTTTTACCTCCACATATGGGGAATTCAGCGGTACAAAATTTCAGTGCAATATTCTGCACCCGTTTGAGCAGAAGTTTGTAGGAAGGGGTTTTTGTCCACTTTGCACAGCCTGTGGAAGCAGGGGAGAACCTCTCAGAATCCACACATCCCTCATCTCTACGCTTTGTAGCCATTCAGCACTAATATTGTTCCTAATTTCTTGAGAAAGCTTGCAAGGTGGTGTTTAAGTGAAGTTTCTTATTAATAAAATCTTAATGATATTATTGTTAATTCAAGTTACTATTTAGGTATTTCAAAAATAAATTCAAGTGTGGATTTCGGAATGCATGAGCATAATCAGCCTAATCACTTTGATGAGGCATTAGCCTTTCTTATAATTATCTTAATCTTGTTAGTTTACTCGGAGCCAGATTTTAAGCACATGCATGAGGCTTTTCAGAACTGACAGTTGACTTTCCAAGCTTGGTGGTTTGCCCTGCGAGCGGTAGCGACGGATGCTCTGCTCTGTTTGCTGCCTCCTGTTGATTTTGACCGTTCCCTCATCATTTCCTAGTCGCTCATCCAAGCAGAGACTTCTTTTCTGGGTAGCAATCCATTGCTTGTCACAAATACACAATCCGTTGCTTGTCGTAAATACACAGCTGCCTGTTTTGCCAACAAAAAGGGGCATTTCTTCCTTGCAAAAAAAAACATTAGAGGACTAGATTTGCATTTAAACTATGGAGTCGCGCGCTTTCTCTCCCGACGGTCGTAATCAAGAATTGCGGGGTCACCGAGCGGGTGGCTGTTCCTTGTGAGCAGTAAGGAAGGACCTGTCCCATTGCCCCCCCACCCCGTGATTAACAGAAGAATTCCCCAGAACTGTGTAAGCAGGCTTATTAAACACGTGGGCTCAGAGTTGATGCATTTTTTTCTTTCTGGTGTTCCAAAGCAGATCTGCATATGGCTTTTTTTTTTAGGATTCAGGCCTGAAAAATGAATTCTGTGTAATCCCTAAAATGTTTTGAGGTTTTGGTGTGGTTTTTTTTTGCGGGGGGGGAGGCATACATATGTGTATGCCTACGGCATAATGTATTCTGTCAACGTGGAGGAAGGTCTAAATAGCTAGCTGGAGACATGAAGAATCTTCCATTCTATATAATCTGAGACTCTTACAAATACTTCTGCATTTTTTTTCTAGTACATCTATATGTGTATGCACGTATATACACATATACAACGCATCTGTATTGGTGATTGGGGCTTGTTTTGCTTTTACTTTATTTGTTCATTTACTGGAAATAATATTCATGTCAAAATGTTTCCTAACACCACATTTATTCCTCTAGGCATTATTTGGGGTTTAGGCTATTATTCCTTATGCAGCTGTCCTCGGGGAGGATGAGATCCAATCTTATGCCTGTATGCAGTCAAAATGTATTTAACTCCATGGGACTGGCAGGTGGCCAGAGGAATGCGATAGTGGTTCCCAAAAAATGCCATTCCGCCTTTTCCATAGAACCTAGGACAGAAAAATGATGTCTCTCTATTTTCATTGATAATGGGTTTTCTTCTGTTTTCCCTCCATCTTTTTTCCTCGGCCGAAAAGAAGACAGTCGCCCTGCTCAAAGGTGCAGGCTCAGACGATGACTCGAGGCTGGGAAGCTCCACACTTTTTTGCCTCCCGCGCCTACATGGAGCCTGAACAAACAGCTCGCTCCGGTGAACCTGCTGTTAAATTGACACCCAGGTTACATTCGGACCCGTTTCAAACTCAGGTGTGGTTTTGAACCCCCCTGTGTCGAGCCATTTTGCCCAAAGGGTGTCAGCACCTAATGCAACAGCAGCCCCCCCTTGGGTTTGGCGGGCGCTGCTTCTGTCCCTGGACTTGGAAAGATGGAAGGGTGGCAGGTTTGGACTCATTTTTGCTTTCCCAAAGAATTCACTGCAGTGCAGCGGGCATTTTAAGTCCCCATAATATTTATCCACTAAAATGTAAATGAAAAAAACTGAAATAATACAATAGTACGATCCCGGGAATGATGTGCAGTGCCAGGGAATGGCAGAACTGTGCTGGGAACATCATGATGACTGGGTGCACTATAACAAACTGTTACTCGCTGCTTCCACCGTAGTTCCCATTTTGCCTGGATTTTGTCCTGGATTTGCTTTTAGCAGGAAGGGTCCGCGAAGAAGGTTTCTAAAGTGAAGCAGTGACAATGTCTGATTTTATTTATTTATTTTTAAGTATGCACGTCAGTGCTTCCAGAAGATGTTTTCAAGAGAGGATAAAAATCAAGGCTTAATTTTTCATCCTTGTAACCTTATAATGATGTTCCTACTTGTTCCTGCTGTTAAATATTTATCACCTGTGTGTTTTCTCTGGTTCCCAACTGCACTGACAACAGGTTCGTAATCACCAAACCACAGCGCAGCTACGCTGAAAGCAAAAAAAAAAAATAAATTGAAATGCAAGGGACTGTTAAAAGGCTACCAAAGCAATTCAGTGCCTTAGTGCTCCTGCGCAGGGGCCGCTGGAGCTGATCGATACCCGGTGCCACCGCTCAGCTCAGTCACCTCCTCACTCAACAGCAAGTTTCTTGAACCCGGTGTGCAAGGAGAGAAGAGAGGGAATTGGGGTTTTGCAGTGCCTGGTCCCCTGGTCCCTGAGGGAGAGGAAGAGGAGAGAGGTGGAAGGAGGAGTTTAATTCAAGCTAACACGCAGCTATTACAAGAGACTTCTTTATGGGAAAGGAAGGGTTTCTAAACGTGGGTTGCAAGGGCATTGGTAACAAGTCTCCTAAAGGGAAGCAGACTGGGCTATAACTGATTGTTTAAGGCAGTAATTCTTCATTAATTCATAAACCAGAACTATCAGCATTACAGGATGGTGGAGTTTTCTCTAAGCATGCATCTGCCCTGGGTAAATCAGCGCCTTTTCCCCCTTCCCAGCCTTGCAGCCTGTGGAGACGTTTCCTGACCCTTCTGCTGCGGGTTTGCCTCCTGCTGCCCCACGTTCCACCCAGGTCCCACCAGCCCACCTCCCAAGCTGATGTTGGCTTTGTCTCTGTGTCATGCAGCAAAGTCGTGGTGAACCTTCTGTCCTTCTCATGGGGAGAAAGCATTAAACTCCCTTTAACTGAGTTCTTTCTCTCTTGGCAGATCTTGAGAACTTCAAAACCAGAACGAGAAGCACGGTGTCCGTCCGCCAGGGCCAGGGCATGGTGCTGCTGTGTGGACCACCGCCACATTCTGGAGGTAAAGCGGTTTCCTTCTCTTGCTTTCAGTGCTCAGTGGCCGTTTGCAAGGTTTTCATCCCAGGGGATGTTTCAGGCAATGTAAGATGGCCCACCTTAGAGGAGGTGGCTATGGCCAGCCTGCCTGGGGGGGCCATGCTGGGTGCTTGTGGATTAAACGCCCCGGGAGATCTCCAGCTGGGTGCAAACGCAGAGAAAGGGCCTAATTTCACTGCATCCAAGTATGCACTTAGGAGATGGACGGATGGAAACTGAAGCAAAGTGTGTATATAGGAGACATGGCCAAGATCTTGTGCAACTTTTAGAAGCCTTTCTGTATGGGATCTGGGTGTGTCTTCTGCAAAAAGGTTGAACATTGCTGATGGAGCCACTTTTGTGCATCATCTTTTCATTAGTTGTTTTTTTTTTTTTTTTTTCTCTGGTGCCCCAAAGGGCAGAAAACTGAAGGGTAAATATTTCCCTCAATAATTTGGATGAGAGATGACTTCCTACACGACCACCATCTATGACCTGCTCTATTCCAGCTAGAAAATTATCTTAATTGTAGCCAAATCCACAATTAGTCTAAATTGATGCTGTTACAATTTTGTAACTAAGCTGGGCTGGAGTTAGGCCGGTTGTTGTTTTCTGGTTTGCGTAGAAAGTATTTAACGGAAAGGCAAAACAGGTCCAGTTAATTCAGACTGGGATGCTTGTTCTGCAGGAATCAATCTTCTCCGTGGCAATATTTTCTTTTACTTTTCCTTCCTCCTTTTCCTTCCTCCTAAGGATGCGTTTTAAAAGTCGCATCTGCAAAGTTGATGCTTCTCAGTCGCCTGCATCGCGTTTCCGCGAGCCAGCTGCGCGTCCCCCGGTGTAATCGAAGCTATTTGGTCTCCAGCAGTCACTGCGCAATTACCACAGCTATCTCCTGTTCCAGCTCTGGGCAGATGGAGGTTCATAAGAGAATATCAGATATCGCGGGGAAGTAGCTGCATGTCGGAAAACCGCCGTGTTTCACGGGCAGCTTCCATCCCCCGGGTCCAGGGCAGTGTTGGCAAAGCAAAGCCGTGGAGATCGGTTCCTTCCCATACCCCGATACGCCACCGCTGGGATCTAACATTGCAAGTATTTAACGTTGTAGTGCAACAGTAAAAAATGTTCAGGTTAGAAGTGAAAAATAATACATCTCGTTGGAAGTGTGAGTGGCGTTAAGATAGAGAAAATGCAATTACTTACTTTGGAATTTGGTTAGGACAGCAAACCTAACTTCATCATCCTTGCAAAAGGTGCCTGGGGACATTAATGACCCACGCTGAAGCATGGGACTGTCTGGGGGGATAAAAAAACCCCAAACTTTTATATTATTATTTTTTTACTTTAGTTTCTGATCTGCATTAAAAATTAAATCTTTGAAAAAAAATTTTAAAAAAGCAAAACTATTCAGTCTGAGAATAGCTGTTGTTTTGATGATGAGGGTATTGAATAGAATGGTAGAAGCCTGGAAAAAAACCCCATCCTGGCCAGTTCCTGAGCGCAGAGCTGAGGATATCCTTCTGGGTGTCAGGGACACAGGCTCGAGGATTTTTGTCTGGTGGAGAAGGATTCCTAAGTGTCTGAGGAGGCCTCAGTGCCAGGGTCTCCTCCGTTTTGAGGTGGCTCAGGTGGCAAGGCTTAGAGCCCCCCTGAACTGAAGAGATTTGGTAAAAGAAAAATAGTGAATTTGAAGAGAATTATTTCCTGGCCACTGTTGTGTCATTGGTCATTGTGGTCTTAAAAAAATGTGGATTTTACTAAAAAAAATGCCAGTCTGCACCCAGACCTTTATCCTTTCAACTGTAGTTCACTCTAATACTTTGCTACTTGGAAACATCCATATTTAAAGAGCTGGCAGCTAAAAGTGAAATTATGTTGGCCTACATACATTAGTCGTTGAGGGTTTCTTTTTTTTTTTTCTTCTTAATGATGCCAAATAAAGAGCTTCCTACTGTTCAAATGTTGCAAGAAATTCATTCTGAAAATGAGTCCAAATGATTAACAAGTATTTTCAGCATCATAAAATGGGCTGCGTACAGCTTGCACAGCACAATTTGGGCATTGCCATTTATTGTCCCAATTTTTAGTCTCTGTGAGCGTATGAATCGAGGCTTCCCCCTATTCCCCCCCCCTGCCCCAGTCCCCCAAGATGAAAATGAAATGTGTATTTTTTTGCAGCATGGTTTCAGCAGGGAGTCGCTGTTTTGTCAGGTCAGTGCATCCTGGTGTTACATTTTGTTAAGCAGCATAATGATGCGATTGCCTCCTGTGATGAAGTGCTTGCTGAGTGCTGGAAATTTGGAAAATAAATGTTCATCTGGAGCTCAGGAAGTCGCTGGGCTGAAAACCAGAGTAAATGCAAATCAAACATTTGCTTCTGCCCTATTTTTGTGCTCTTGGAGCAGTGGATGCCTGAGCCCCCAAAGCCAGTCCTGCCTTATTTATGGCGCCTTGTCTGTTAGAAGTTTTCAGCTATTTTTCTTCTTTTTTTGGTTCCCTTCCCCATTTGTTCACGTAGATGCGCTAAATCAGTGCAAGAACTGGTAGAAACCTACCTGGGTTGTGAGGATTTTTCTGAGATAATTACCCTGCGTGTGAAGGGTTTTCCCTTGTTATTTCCACTGCTTTTTTTTAATCAAAAGCCTAACGATGGACGTGTGTCAACCATTCGACCTGTGAAGCTCTATGTAAAAAATAATCTAAGAGTAAATGTTGCTGTGGGAACGTGGCATTTGGGGTCCATGTAACAGCACGACGGGCCACTGTAGGTATTTAAGTGGGCAAGAGAGAATAGTCAGAAATCCTAAAAGTATGTAAGTAGCTAAAATTTGGCTTTGGTTTTGTTGCAGCAAACACACGAGGGTCCCCATCGCAGCGTTAACTGGGCAGTCCCCAGTAACTGAATCACAAAAACTGGTTTGGAAATGGGAGGAACATCAAAAAGTTTTCATGACTTTTTTGATGAGACCAGTTAAGGTATCTCAGTATGTCTTAGGGTGAGCACTGTTATTTGGACGCTGTAAAAACAACGCTGTCTTGCTTTACATTTTCAAAGCCCTGCTAGATCAATACCATCTGCTGTCGCTCTTCAGAGGAGCTGTAGGAGTAATTGATTGGGGGGGGTTGCTAGACAAAATGAAAAAAAAGCCCAAAAAAACCCAAAAAAAACCCCCCAAATCAACCTTTGGTTGGTCTGACGTGGTTTATTCTATTGTATTTTTAAGCCTTTTCATTTGGATCTATTTAGAAACCGTGAAGCATTTCAAAACGTAAAATAGTGTTTAACTGAAGCTGTTGGTTGAAACCGTTTTCCTTTCGAGAGGGGCTTTGCGGGGGGAAGCAGGTTAGCTTTCCTCGTTTGTTGTTTCAGTACTGTTAATCACATTTGGCAAGATAAATTTGGGGAGATAAAGGTAGTCCAAACAAACAAACAAAAAAATCTCCCAAAGAAATCAAGCAAGCCCTCGCTTGTGTTTCTCAGGGCTCCGAAGAGAAGTTGCGTTCCGTAGGGGATATGCATGGGAAGTATTTAGAGGTCGCTGTCCTTTTAGCTTTATCTCCAAATTTTAAGACCAAAATATTCCTTGGTGCCAAATAGTTCTTTTCATTTAAGTTTGTGGGAACTGAGTCATTTAGCTGCCACTTTTACTGGATTTATTCGATAGTCAGGGCAGGGTTAGTTAATATTTTAACAACTGCAGTTTTCAAATGCCTTCTAACACCCATGGCATTTCATGGTGAGGCTGGAGATGAAAAAAATACAATCCTAGAAAGGTAGGGGTGTTTCAGTTGATGGGTTGGTAGCATACCCACAAGCTCACAGAACAGATGAGTCTGTAAATCCTCCCCCCTCCCTTCTTTGGGAAGATAAATGAACTTATCTTAGGATTTCCTTCGCTGCCCCCTTCCCCCCAGCTTTTTCTTGGTTCCTCTTTAGAAAGATCCATATACGCGATGTTCTCATGACATTTGCCTTCCTGGCCTCGTGGGAAAACCCTATGGAGTTAAGGATTGAGATTTCCAAGTGCTGTGAGAAATGGTGAATGTACACAGAGAACTGGTGAAAATGATCTCTGCAGTTACTTGATTATTTAAATTCCGTGTTCCCTTTGCATTCCCTAGAGGTATGTCTTCTGGGATCTCTCTGTCCATAGCCCATACCACCACTCATCACATCACTAGCATATTTAGCCTCACTCCTCCTAATTTATCTGCGTGACCTGTGGAAGAAGTCAGCCAGCTGATGGCTTTTTTAGGTAGCAAAGTGCTTAGATCTGCAGATGGAAACCTGCTGATGTTTCTACAGGCCGTGTCTCCTCCTGCCCACTTGCTTAGGGCCACTAACGACGTCCCTGGTGACCCAAGAACTGAACCTGCCCAACACAATTTCTCATCCTGAACTTCAATTTCCCAGACACCTTGTCCCTCTGCTCCTTGCTGCGGAGCCAGGAGACCTTCCCGAGCGTCTGGGAACTGCATCTCCTGGCCAAACAAAGGCCGGAGTTGAAGGAAAACAAGTTTTCTGTCTCCCTGCAGCACCCATGTTCTCAGTGTGCTTCTGGAAGTCCATCTTCCCAAAGAGGGAGGGGATTCATTAAAGCTCGGTTGGTCAAATAACTCTTTCCCATCTGATGCCATCACTCCCGTTGGAAGCACAGCCGTGTAGTCTGTGTCTGTGAGCTGAAATGTTGACAGAGAATTATTCTCACATCTTTTCACATAATGGATGTGTTCAGGTTTTCTCGGTTTCTCCTGCCTTTTTTTTTTTTTTTTTTTCCCAGCAGCTAGGAGAACTTTTAGTTCTGTTGCGCAGCTTAATCAAGTAGAACTAACTAAATTTTAGCATTTGACAGAAGAGATGGCAATTCTGATTTCATCTCAATCTCAGCCTTTCATGCTGTACGGTAGGTAGTGAAGTGTAGACACCAGACATGTTCTCAGAAAGCACTTTACTGATTACAGTGGTGCTAAGGCCCCTTCTGTGCTCTGCAGACAAATGATTACTGCGTGCTCACTCGCCTGGTCAGTTCTTCTCTCCTTTTATTAGTATTTTATTTTTTTAAAAGTGATGACGGGCACTTCATGGGCTGAAAACAGGGGGAAAATGTTTTGGTTGTAAGTATGGCTGGTGGCCTCTGGAACGCGAGGAATGGTTGGAGGGGTTTGTCTCGTAAATAATCTGTCGCACAAATCGCGTCTCGTGTTCTCTCGTGCTTATACAGTACGAGAAGGAAGGGGAGAAAAACTGGGAAAACTAATCAGAATGGTGGAGAAGGAAAAAGGGAATTTCCAGGCATTTTCATACCATCAGAGGGTCAACGTATTGGGGCTTTCACCCCCCCGAGCGGCGCTGCTCGGCAGGGAGAGCTTCGGAGCAGAGTTCTCCTTGGTTGATGTCAAGGATTTGTGCCCTCTTATTCCCCATCCTTTAGTGCCAACCTTACGGTTGTTTCTCTCTCTTTCTCCTTTGAAAACTGTCAGGCTGCCTTTTCATTTGTCACTTGTGAAGAATTAATATGTTATTAATGAATGTTTAGAGCCGTCGTCGTAACAGTGGGAACAGACATCTGCAGTACTCGCCTTTGGTGCCCTTACAGTCAACATTAAGCAAAGTTTTAATGTGAACTTTAGAAAAGAGTCAACCTTGCAAGAAGTGATGGAAAGGGAAGCAATTACTCTCAAAACAGCACCTAGGCAAAGAGGCCAAGGACATTTCCACCTAACACCTGCCTAAAAGCCGGGGATTATTTCGCATCAGCCTGCGCCGCAACGTGAACGCATCCGGCGTTTCTGCTGGGCGGCCGGTTCCGAATGGCTTTGGGCAGGAGCCCTGAAGCGCGTGTTCCCCAAAGTGTTAAATCAGCTTCTCAGTACCAGGTCTTTTTCTTATGGCACGTTCCCAATAATATGAAATCTATAGAAGAATGGGAAGCTGGATCCTCCAGGTTCTATCACTTCTCTGTGTTTGTTAGGATGAGAATGCTTCCGCCATATTTCTTACGCAGCGGGTGACCTGGAACATTTTATGTCCCCACCCCTCTTCACTACAGTAACCGTAATATTCAGCCTTTATTTTCCTGCAGTTTCTTCCAGTGTAGGATGCCCAGAGCTTTTTAAAAATGTGCTTCTTGCCCGACCCGTGTGCCCTGGACAGGGCAGTTGCCTCTTGCCAAGTGTGTTGCCGAAGTGCTGAACTCCCCCTGCCTTCTCCTTATTGAGGCATTAATAGTCTCTCCTCTTTCTATCCTATCTTAATGTCTTCGTAAGCTTTTGCTGCTTGGTCAGATTTGGTTCCAATTAGTGAGAAGCTAATTTAGAGAGGAGTATCTCACAGATGGGTGGGCAACATGGCTGTAAAAGTTCCATTTCTCTAGGAAACCAAGCAAAAAATCTGCTAGGCTGGTTGCAAGTTGGCTCAACTATTTGTCAAAATGCTGCAAGGTCATTGAGCAGCCTTTTCATGGATCGCTCCAAGGGTTGGAGCAAAAATGTGAGCAGGTAAGCTGTGCCTTGGAGCTAGGAAAGAAAAAGAAGGAGGAGCAAGGGAAGTATTTTGCATTAGCCCTGGTCGGGGATGCTGTCAGCGTGTTTGAACGTAGCAGCGGTGGCGGGGTTGGTGTTGGCAAAGATGGTACATGCAGCACCAGGAGGTGTTGCAGACCTCTCTGGGTCACGGGGCAGGAGTTAAACTGCCGTTTAAGGGATGCAGGGCAAGGCTCGGTTTCTGAATTAACTGGAAAAATGCCGTATTAGGGTGGTGTTCCCCATGAGCTGGGGCTCAGCAGCTCATAGGCGTCTTTGCTGGAATAGGAAAAAATGAAATTCCAACAGGATTTGGCTAGGTGTTGCTCACTGGAGGACACAGCATTTGTATTGGAGACATGTGGGCGATGGAGAAGACCGCAAGGAGAGCAAACTGTAGCATCAAAAATATCTGACTCTGTTACCAATTTCTCCTCTTAATAGTGACCGCCACTCACACATCCACATCCCGTAGTCAAATTCCCATGTCCAAAGAAATGCCAACATTTAAAAAGTGGTTTCCAGAGCATAAGCTGTTGAGCTTCCCCAGGCGTGCCAGTCCCTGGCGCCCTGCAGGGTGACTCCGGGGCGAGGTCCTCTGCTCAAGAGTGGAGTGACGATCCCAAAACCTGCGGCCGGATCCAAGCAGCCTGGCAGCATTTCTTTGTGACAACCCAAAATTCACTCGCGGCACCTCTTTCCCTGGCAGGGGTGGGGAGAGCAGGCGAGTCAGACCTGAGGCTTCCTCGCCGGCTCTGGGAGCTGCAGCAGAGCATAATTCTGGTTCCCCGTATTGAAGATTATTACAGTTCAGCAAAAATGGGTTTCATTAAACTTAAAATCAGGCATATGAAACTCTCATTTAAATAAGAAGTGATCGAGAGTTGTAACTTCCACTTAAAGTGCATCTCCCATCATTTATTTTTTATGCTGTGCCACAGTCACTGTTTAAATTATTAAAAACAAGAAGTAAAAAGCTTCTCAGGAGATAGAAATGGATTAGATTAAAATTAATCTGACATAATCCTTTCTCTAAAACTGCTGATTCAGTTTGGGCACGAGTTTATCCACGTATTTGAGGGTAAGGCATAAGGGTAAATTCTTCCCTAATTTGGGAATGCTTTGGCTTGATATTTCTGACAGCACAGAGAGCGTGCAGTGCTGTTTTAACAGAGAAATGTATGAAATTACAAATATTTCCAATAACACAGATGCCCAGCTCGTTTTAGGGTGACCCTAATTTCAGCACCGGAGCTGATGTATGTGCTCTGCCTCATTTCGGCAGGGATGGGCTTTGTCAGCAGGCGTTGCAAAACAAGGTCGCGGTGGAGAGCAGACTTTGGCACAGGCGTTCAGACCCAAATCTTTGACTGGCATGTGTCGTTTATCACCTTGGGTGTTGGCACCATTGCAGGCTTCCTACCAACCCCTTCCCATCACATGTCCGTGCCCCGGCAGGCTGTCACGGGCAGGCGGTGAGGTGGGACGCCCATGGCTTGGGACACCTCCTGGAGAACTGGAAGAGGAGCGGCTCCGCTCTCCAGTAAAGACCTTGGAAGTATGGAAATAATAAGGAACATGGCATTAATGGATTTTTTTATTTATCAGTGACAGCTCTTGACATCTTTAAAAAGAAATCGTCCGTGAGCCAGTCGTGTGGTTTATTCCCCTGTTCAGTTGCAGTTGCCGCTAAATGAAGATTGAAATGGTATTGAAAGGGGGTAGAGCCAGCAGGGGCTGGCTTAAAGATGAGTGAAATCTGTCGCCTGACAGAATTCAGTCAATAGGCATTTATCGAAAGTTGTAACATCTTGTGATCTCTTTATAAAATCAATTAGAGACCTGAGTCTTGCTCCCAGGCTGTACTAACCGCGTTGCGACCACCCTTACCCTCCAAACCCAGCCTTAGCCAGCCCTGGCAGACAAAGCCTGGTCTACTTTCAGCTCCCTTGAGATGGTCGCAGCAGAAAGCGTGTGGTTGACGCAAACACAGCGTTGATGTCTCTCCGCTTTTACAATCAGATTTGGGGTTCCAGATCCCTGAATGCATTTACTGCTGGGTGTAAGTCGATGGTCCTGGCTGCGTGAGCACTGCTCCCTGCGGGGGCGATGTTCTGTTGTGGGCAAATAAATGGAGGTATTGGTTTGGGCATTTTCTGTTACCTGATACATATGTCTCAGCATGCAACCATGATGCTATTTTCAGCTGGTGTATATATATATATCAGAACACTCTTTATCTATCAAGCGAGTGAACAGAATGGGTTTTTCCTCTGTGCTGCAGGCAGGTACCACAGCATCACGTGGCAGTGCCCATCCGGGCAGAGATCTCCCCTAAAGGACGCGCCACCCGTGCCGCGTGGCCCAGGTACTTCAACCTTGGAGTTGATCGTAATATTCATGCACTGCAGTAAGAAAATTCTCCACAACCAACTTTCTTTTTTTTTTTTTTAAAGGTTTGATCTAATCTCTTATAGCTACAGTAAGAGGCTGATCAAAGGTAGTGAAAGCTGGTATTAAAGGATTAGCTAGGTCACATTGAAATATGTTTTAAAACAAGCCCAGGGACCTTTAGCTTTACTGAAGCAAGTGCACAAAAAAAAAAGATTTTTAGGCTAACTCTCTCTGACTTTAAACAGAAAACAGACTGACGGATTAAATCTGAGTCATTCCTTAAGGTGATATGTGTAGCACTTTATGTAGAACAAGCCTGGAAAATATAAGCAGTGATTGAAGCTCTCAGAGCAAAAATCCAGTGTGGAATTAAAAATTGGCGTAAGCGTCCTGTACGCATGTGCACAGCTTACGGCGTATTTATTCTCATTTGATGTAATTAGCAGCTTCAGTCCAGCCCCCTTTATCATTTTTTTTCTGGCCGATCTCTCCACTCTCTCCTTTCCATTTGCTGCCGACAGTGTCTGCCACGGAGGTGCTTTATCTCTGGCTGTCAGGTGAAGATGAGTGTTTCTTTGGAAAGATGTTGATGCCACTCGGTGGACCGTATCAAGCCATTACTCTTTTTTTTTTTTTTTTTTTTTTACTGGAATTTCCTCATTGAAATCAACTTACAAACCGAGAGCGTGCCATACAGATCTATACGTTGCTCGGTGGGAAAAGCTGTGAAATCATCTAGGCTTGGATCCGTGTCGCAGGAACCCAAGCCTGCATCTCCTGGCTTCCAGAAGTACGGTGTTGCATGATTAGTAGGGGTAATGGTTATAACAAATATATCGCTATATACCCCCTTGTGAGCGCTTTCTGCGTTTTTGTGCTTTTTTAAGGTTGGCTTGAGGTAGTCACATGGCACCGCACATTGCGCACGCGGTGAGATTTTTCAGTAATCTTTATTTCACCTTGAATCAGCTGCCACGACTACCCTGGTTTATGCCAGGGGTGGTGGTGTTTCATTCCGGGATTGCCCATCTGATAATTTCTCATTCCTTAGCAGAAATAAGTTTCCAATTCATAATTTTCTTCCTCAGTGGACCAGTACCTCTCTTGGTGGGCTCAGCAACCCAAATTTCTGAGTTTCCCGAACATCATCTTTGGATGGTGCAGTTCAAGGTTGGATCTCTGCTGGGAAGGGGCATGGCTGGGGGAACTGACCCCTTCCATGAGTTCAGGAGCAGCTGGGTCACAACTGGCTTGAGCCTGACTCCAAAAATTTAAATTTAAACCAGAGGTGCACAAAACTGTGTGGCATCAAATCCGATCCTGGACAAGGTGCAGTAAACACCAAACCTGGTTCCCCAAAGGTACCATAAGCTCAACCAAATGCAGGTTGGGTTGGGTTGTGGGTTTTCTTCTCAGGCAAGTCCAGGCTGAGTTCATTATTCATCAGTTTCTATAAAACAGTTTATGAAGTTTATCAGACAAAAAGACATATAGGTTCTTTCAAAACCTGCCAGCCTGCATCCTAGATGGGTGGGCGCGTGGTAGGGTGTCTGCTGCCCATCAGACGTTTTTGAAATAGGTTTGTGTATTTAACTGTAGGAAATACAACAGCACGGGACTCTCCAACCTCATAACATTTTCCGTTCAGTCATAGATAAAGGCTGCTGTTGATTTTTCTCCCTGAGGGAACTTGGAAGTTAAAATTTCGTCAAAATCCCCAGCGGCACGGTGCAGCAGTCATAAATGTTCCCGGTGCCGCGGCAGAGCCAGCCATCGACTGGGTCTGGAAGCTGTTTGTGAGAGATAAGCCAGGTCAATTGTGTACAGCCATCAAATATTCAACTATTTTAGAGATAAAGATGGAGATGCAGCAGATACAGGTGATTATTGATTAGGCTTCGGGTA
Organism: Butorides virescens; assembly: GCA_017310255.1. Lineage (NCBI taxonomy): Eukaryota > Metazoa > Chordata > Aves > Pelecaniformes > Ardeidae > Butorides > Butorides virescens. The sequence goes on along the minus strand of JADKXX010008506.1, from coordinate 182,480 downwards.
ATGAAGACCTCTCACCTTTTTAATTACCCATACATGAAGCTGTATATACTGGGCAAGTGTGGAGTCAAGGGGCTGTGAAGCAACCACAGCCCTCCATACATTGCAAATTGCTGTGAGGAGGAGTCTGGTGCAGAACTTGCCTGATTTGTACATTTTCCTCAGTCTTACATGCTTCTGGCTCGTTAACGTACGTGCCGCGGATGTGTGTATCCAGCCTTTCTGTTACGGTGAATCGGCACTAACACACACGGGCACAGTTACGTTTATGACAATAATTATCCCCCCCCCCCAAGTAGAAAGGGGCCGCTTGCCGTTACCGTGTGGTTGGGAGATGCCAGCAACGCAGCCTGGGGTACGGTCCCATTCCTCCGCTGCCGTCTGCCGTGCCGATAGACCCTCTCGGAAGTTGTACGCTGTCACCATTGGAGTTCTGTAAGAAAAAGTTTGGAAAACCCCAGAGATGTCACAGTTGCCGTGCCTCAGTTTGGAGAGAGGACCTCTCAAAGTCTGTGCGTTGCCTTCTGCGATTTCTCATCTCTGGTGATTCCCATCGTCACCGTATTGCCAGTGACCGCTGTGACAGGACAAGGGGGGATGGTTTTAAACTGAAGCAGGGGAGGTTTAGACTGGATCTAAGGAAGAAATTCTTTACGCTGAGGCTGGTGAAACACTGGAACAGGTTGCTCAGAGAGGGGGTGGAGGCCCCATCCCTGGAAACATTCAAGGCCAGGTTGGATGGGGCTCTGAGCAACCTGATCTAGTTAGCAGTGTCCCTGCTGACTGCAGGGGGGTTGGACTCAATGACCTCTAGTGGTCCCTTCCAACCCAAACATTCTATGATTCTATGAAAGGTGTCCCTGCTCCTGCAGGGGGGTTGGGCTGGGTGACCTCTAGGGGTCCCTTCCCACCCAAACCGTTCCATGATTCTATGAACAGTGACTAGTGGCACTTTCGTACCGTTCTAAGTTAAATTCTGCAAACCAATTCACTCATATTGGCGAAGATGAAGGGCACGTGCTTTTTTCCCGTCCCATCTGGCAAGGACAGCACATTTCTTGGTGTGCAAACAGTTGACTGGCTGGTTGCTGAATAACTGCCTCGTCAGGTTTAGCATAGATGAGGGTTCATCCAAAAATGTATTATTAGCTTTAGATTCATCTTGTTCATTATTCATTATTCTTTTTATTAAAACCTGCATTCGAGGCACAGAAGCTGTGGTCTGACATAGCTGGGCAGCCCTGATGGAGAGGGCAGAGCTCAGAGTCAAGGGGAGAATTGCTGAGCGATGTTTGCATCCAGGTTGATTCCTTTAAATTATTTGGCAATTATTTAAGAAGATAAGATAAAAAAAAAATTGATCCAAAGTGCTAGCAGGGCAATGAAATGGTCTGTAGGGCCACAAAAAAAAAAATAATGTGTACAGTGCATAATTTATGTAGCTTTATTATTAAAATAAAACCGTGAAAGAGAAAAATGGTGAAAAAATCCAGAAGGCGCAGTGCGGTTGCCAGCAGACGGCTGGTGTGGGTGGAGAGGGGTCTCAGGGGGTCGGGTAGGGCCACGTGCGTGGTGCATGGTGCCAGGGATTCCTCTTTCCCTGGTAATTCCCTTTCCTCTTCCCCGGTGTGGTGCATCGAGCCTCCTGCCCAGCTCGTGTTATGGGGCTACGGATGTTGATTGCTTAATCAAATCGCAGTGAAATTTGGAATTACGAATATCCCCTACAAGCAGTCAGCAAAATTTCGCAAGCAAGATGAGAATACAGAATGAATTCACGGGACGCTCGTCAGATAATCAGTTACGCTTTATCATTGCCCAAATTTACCGTAACCATCAAAACACCCTGTTAGTACCACTTAAGAGAAATTCAAACACCGAGGAATGCAAGCAATCAGAGCAAAAAAAAAAAAAAAAGAGAAGTCTACAAATTATTCACTAAAAATTGGTCTTTTATGCAGTTCGTACAGCAGGGTGCAGTCACGGCGGGGTGCGAAAGGCGTTGGGGGTGTTAGCTGTGCGTGCCGGGGTCTGTACCACTGTCATGTTCCGCCGGGGCAAAGTCTAGTGCCGGGCATCACTGCAGGTGGCTGAAGCCACAGCCAGACAGAATCCCAGAATGGCAAGGGGTGGAAGGGACCTCGGGAGATCACCCAGTGCCACCCCCCTGCTCACCCAGAGCAGGGGGCACAGGACAGCGGCCAGGCGGGGGTTGAAGATCTCCAGAGAAGGAGACTCCACAGCCCCCCTGGGCAGCCTGGGCCAGGGCTTGGGCACCCTCACAGTCAACAAGTTCTTCCTCATGTTCAACTGGAACCTCTTCTGCTTCAGTTTGTGCCCATTGCCCCTTTTCCTGGCGCTGGGCACCACTGGGAAGAGTCTGGCTCCATCCTCGTGACCCCCACCCTTAAGATATTTGTAGGTGTTGATGAGGTCCCCTCTCAGCCTTCTCTTCTCCAGGCTGAACAAGCCCAGCTCCCTCAGCCTTTCCTCCTAGGGGAGATGCTCCAGTCCCCCCATCATCCTTGTTGCCCTCCTCTGGGTTCTTCCCTCACTCCGTTCAGGGGTTACCCTATTTCTGTTAAGCGAATATTGCCTCTTGGCCAGACTGAAACGCGGTGTTGCGATGTTGATGGCTTTTATGAGCTGGCTGTGGGGCAGATACGGGGTATGGCTGGGGTTTCGTGCAGCAGGCTGTTGTTACAATATCTAAATACATAAAGCAAACAGTAGGCATGAACATTTGGCACTTCCTAGCCTGGGGTGCCGCAAATGCTGGAAGGCGAAGAAGGGCTGGGCTCGTGCGTCCATCAGCTTCTCTGATGGAAACCTGGATTGCGGCAGGCACGGAGAGTAACGTGCAGCCAAGGAACATGTCCTCAGTCATATAAAAGCGTAATGCTCCATCCAGTTCCTTGCCGCCACCACTTGCGCTGCGGTAGGGCTGAAGGGAACAGCTTTCCTCTGGGAAAAAACTTCCCGTGACTTCGCTATTGCCGTCGGCTGCATCTGGAAGAGCCCCATCGGTGACAGGGAGAGCAGAGGTACGGAGTAAAATAAGCAGCAAAACTTCAGCAAAGAATAAATTGCATTTCAAAAACTAAAAAGGCAATCATAATTGTATGGAACTGCACGATCAAAGAAAGCGCAAACCTAACTCCTGGAGCTGTATTCACCGCATCTGGATTTAAATTGTCGTCGTTTATAGCGTACCGGGATGAGCCTCACCTTTCATTTCAGAACGTCTCAGAATTATGGGCTGCTCTTCCAAACTGCTGTACCACTGCAATTACAGCTTGGGTTGCTTGGGACTGCTACGAAGGGCGCATTTGCTTTGTTTCCTTAATTTCATCTTTGTTTCTTGCCACGCGTAATGAAGCCTAATTTTTGTGCATCAGGATGTACAGGAAATGCTGCAAATCTTTTGTTTCACGCTGAAAAACAGTTCCCGCCTGTCCAACTTGAGAGTGATATAGTAGGCGATAATATAGGAATTATAGGAATCATTAAAGATTGGATTAATCTTGGTAACTTTCAGTAAAGCCTATAAAAAAATAATAGTGTATTGTACCACACTGTTCTTATTAAAAATGATAAATGATCCCCATTTTTTGGCTAATACTAATTTCAAAATTTCATTCTTCTATCCAGCTTTATGGTTACCATAATCTTGATGTTTTAATAGCTTTTCCCATAATAGCTACAGAGACCTTTTTAAGTGGCAGCCCTGACTTTATCGAAGAGACTTTTTAAAAAAAAAAAAAAAAAAAATCAAGAAAAGAGTTTCTTGTGCTAAAAGGCAAAGACAAGGCAAAGACAAAACAGTGTGCGTGTGACAAGGCAGAAGACCAGAGACCATTATTTTGGCAAACCATATGGTCTAATTATAATAATTACTCATAGCAGAATTTCTGTTCAGCTTTCAGTAACCTTTTTTTCCACCGCTTGCTATTATTTAGAGGAAATTGAAAATCTGCAGTGTCTTTAGCTTTGCTTCTTGTCTTGAGCAGGGAGTATTCCGGGGGCAGCACGGGAGACGCTCATGCTTCCACAGAGTTTCTCATCCAATGCTTTAGAAAAATGACGAGATCCCAATGCGATCGGGGGAAGCAGAGCTGGGAGGGCTGCTCAACAAAAAAAAAAAAACAACAAAAAAACCCACAAACAAACAAGCAAAAAGCATGCAGCAGGGCAAAGCGATGCGGCTCCGACTACGTTGTGTCCCTCGTTTCGCCCGGGGTGGGCGAAGGTGCTGGGCTGTGCAGCAGCACCCGGCGGGCTCGGCGTCTCCAGAGGCGGTGTGGGAGGGGAGAGAGTTTGTCTGCACTCTGGTAATAAAATTGAAAAGGCATATCGCAAACGTCCAAAATCTGTATTCAGGGTGGCTTGAGTCATTTCTTTCCTTTTTAATTGCTCAAGTTGACAGCGGTTGCTGGCTGCTCTCAATTTTGCTGAACTATTTTGCCGTGCAATAGTGGCAGAGGCCTTGGGTTCTGTTTTTAAATATTCATCGATGTTTATATGGGATACAGGGGATGCATTTGTGGTCCTGAAACACAGAGGCAGCCTGAGCATCGGGGTTCACTGTAGCACATGGGGGGAGCAACGGGTGCGAGATGGTCTCTAAGGGGATAAAAGACGTGACAAAAAAGGCTTCAGGCTTCTTTTTTTGGTATTGCTGCCATGCACATCTAAGTAAAACAACTTTCCAAAGAGCAACTTGAGTACAAGGCTGTCGGTGGAGCTTTGAATCAAGACCGCCCCTGTCTGATGTTGCGTAGATGGATGTTTGAGGTGTCTAGCCCTCCTGCCATGTGCTGCCAGCCATGTTCTCCTGCCGATCGCTAGCCCAGAGACATAAACATGAATTGTCAGTGTACTGTGTTATCTCTGTGTGATGGAGCTTCTCCTGAAAGCCTCTAGGGCAGCAGCAAGGGAGGGAGCGTGGGGAAGAGGTCGACGGTGCTGGCGTGCAGTGGGCTTTCCTGCCATGTCTCTGAGCTGGGAGTGATTCCCAGCTCTGCATGTCCCTGCCCATCGCTTCCACTCTCCAACTCGGCTCAAGTCAAATCAAGCTTCAATGTGCCTGTGTGCTCCCCACCCTTACCTCCACCGCTCTTCACGAGCCCGGATTTTCCATCAGCTCCTTTGCAGTAGGTGAGTGATGTCAACTAACTTAGGACACGCTTCACCGTCTCTGTTGTCTTTGCTGTGGACCAGTAGAGCCAATACCTGGCGACTTGGGACCTTGTGCACAGAATAGCGAGCAAATACTGAGCAACTTGGGACCTTGTGCACAGAAACCTGTATTCTTTCGGCAAAAAGAAATCCACTTTCCTTCTTCTAGCACGTGCCTGTGGTGGTAGTGCGGGTACCCCAAGTACCCAAGTGCATGTAACCCGTCGGCATGGATTTGTGTAGATAAAAACTGCTCTTTGTGTAGTCGGTAAAACAAGAAAAGATTTGGGGTTGAACATCTTCCATCTGGTGATGGCTTGAGCCAGGGTGCATAGACCATCTGTACCAAAGTACAAGTCTCCATCCTCCTGTCCTTGCTGGTAATCATTACAGAAGTGAAGATTTGCCACCTAGAAATCTTCATCTTGTTCTGCTCTATCATGGAAATCCAGGCCATCAGGGCAATGAAAAAAAGCACAGTACCAAAGTACAAGGTGGGTCTTTGGAGTGGACAACCAGGTGCTCTGCTGGTGGGAGGGGATTGCAGCTAGCAGAGTCTCTGCTTGTATTTAAAACCAGCAAATATGGGTCAGAAATCTGATGATGTTCTCTGTTTGAGGGACTTACTTGAATGTGCTTTAGAGGGGAAATGAAAAGCATTGTAAACTAGGCAAAATTACATGAAAAGGGCCCCAGATTGGAAAGGAGAAGTTTGTAATAAATTCCTCCAGGATGTAGAGTGTAATGTGTAATTAGAGAACCATGAATTGCCTCTTACTGCTGCCACTTTGTGCTGGAAGATTCTGTGTCTGTAACTTCGTTAAACGTTTCAATCACGCGCCGTCACCGGGAGCTATCTCGGGCTGTATTTTCAGCGTCTGTTTACACAGTTGTTACAGATTGCCTATGGGATGTGAACTGTCTATCACTTCCAGAGCAATTAGTATGTGAAACCTTATCAAAAGAAATCCGTCAAGTTTGAAAAGCCATAAATACTGCACTAAGATCTCTAAGGAAATCAAAGCGGGTTTGATATAGTGTTTATTTACATGTTGCTACACAAGCAAATGCACTTACAGATGCTCCAGTCTGTGTTATTCCCTGTGCTCCATATTCCATCAATCCCATGTTATTTGAGAGAGAGAGAGAATTATCCAGTTGTTTTAAATATTATACAGCAATAATGGACCGTTCCTAATATCTGAGGCGGTGGAATTTGGGCACAGTTGTGTTTTTCTGGACAAGGAATGGAAGGCAGGGCTGTAACATCCAATCTCCGTTATGTTCCTCAGTTTTCTGTCACCAAATTAATAAGAGTTTGAAGATGGCTTTTGGGGAGACTTTGATGTTTTGCGCTCTAGAAATAGGTCTCCGTTCGTAGTCCTGGCGTTGGGTTCCTCTGGGCAGAGGAATCCCAGATCGTCACCGTTTGGAGCCCTCTTTGGTCAGAGCTCTTTACTGTTGCACAACTTTGCATTTGCCTTCTGCTCTCCTGTGACCTGCTTCCCCAGGGTTTCCAACCTAGCGCTCAGCTCAAATGACACAAATATTCCAGACTTTTATCTAAGGCAGAGGCTGGGAAAAGCTACCGCAACGATCGTAAGATTGGAAAGCTTGTCTTGAAAATGAAGGCAGAAGGGCTCTCGATGGCTCTCACCAGTGAAGAGGCAAGAACTCTTTAAGCTAAAGGCATCATTAGCCCAGAAGCACATAGCTATAGACTAGTAATGAAAATATTTAACCTGGAAATTAGAGGGTTCTTGGCAATTAAAGTAATACCAACTTGCAGCGGAAAGGTAGGAGCCAAAACCCTCGCTGCTTCTAGGGTGTATTTTTGAATAGGACTACGTAACCTCCTGGGGAAGGGTAGGGTGGGAAGGGGATTGCTGATCCAGAAAGACTCTCCCAGTTTTGTGTTTTTCTGAGGAACGCGTGGGCAATTCACCATCCCACAGTCAGTGCAAAATGTTGTTGTATCGCAGAGCTTGGGGGGCTTTGGTGGAAACCTGCTGTGTGAAGATTCACTCAAATTTAAATGCCTCTGTGCATTCCAGGGCAGTAATGTTTATTTGCCTATTGCTGGATGCTTCTGGAGGAACAAGATAATTGTTCACCAAGAGTAAATTTAAAAAAAAAAAAAAACAAAAAAAAACCAAACCAAAAAAACCCAACCCTCCTTGCAGAAAATAATAAGCCAGCTGAGAAGTGGTGCCTTCTTTGCTGTGAGTATCCTCTTGACATCAGCATGAGGTTACTTATAATTAGATGCACATGTGTAAATATGATGATTAGATATTCCCACATAAACATAATTATCGTATCTTCCTAAAAGTCGAAGCAGGCGTTTTATAATCCCGTTGTTAAAAATAAATAAATAAAAGCCAACAATCTGCATTCAGCCTCTTATATATGTAAACAGCGGAGCATGAGGGCAGAATATATTTTGCAAAGTACCTAATGGTAGTTGAGGTCAATTACAGTTATGACTCATTAGAGTATTAAACCAAGAATACGCTTTTTAGTATAATTAGTGTTCCCTTAGAAAACTACAGCAGTCTTGAATTCATTTTAGTTCTTCAGGCATTTTCAGGGTGTTTGGGCATTAGTCTTAGGCAAATATAATAGGGTTATATTGCATTAACCTCACTTACAAACTCTGCAACCACTTGCGGCATCTCTCTCACTTATTTTTTTAGTGCTCAAATAACTTCCAAAGATGCCTTATAAAGCACGGAGTACTATCTAATTAGTCATACGGAAGATTACAGCTGCTTAATTTAGTGTTCAGGTTTTTGCTGATTCAGAAATTCCAAAGGAATGGAACGTAGAGCGTGCGATAACACGGCTCGGCAGATCCTCCTCCGAACTGTCTTTAGAGGAAAAAAAATGAGTAAGAAAGAATAAGAAAGAATTAAAAGAAAAGTCATGAGTCAGGTGGAAATGTTCATGAGAAAAAGGTGAGATGCTCGTAGAATGTATTATATTCTGGGCTGGAAGAACTTGAAGGAGCAACAACAACATTAGATCCATGCTCAGGCTTGGAAGTGTCACAGTCAGAATTTATATTTGTAGCCATAAAGGTGAAAACTCACAAAATGTTAGCCTTTTGATCACAACACAGGCTGTGATACACCTGATTTCCCTAACCAAAGGGAGAAAATGATTTTCAGGGCGTTAGCTCCGACTTGCGATGGAGCCCAGCATCAGGTGGCAGCACCCCATGGGGATGCGCGCCCTGTCGCTAACGCTGGTGGCACCTTCTGCTTCCAGAGCTGACCTACGCGTGGATCTTCAACGAGTACCCCACCTTCGTACACCAGGACAATCGCCGCTTCGTTTCGCAAGAAACTGGGAACTTGTACATCGCCAAGGTGGAAGCTTCGGACGTGGGCAACTACACGTGCGTGGTGACGAACACGGTGACCAACAGCAGGGTCCTGGGTCCCCCCACCCCGCTCATCCTCAGGAACGACGGTAGGACTTGGAGGAGGAGTAGGGTGGGCTGGGTTGGGGAGGTGGGTTTGTTTTCTTTGGCTGGCTGTCACCCAGAAATTCAGAAATGGCCTGAGATATTTGCATCAGAGCAGAGGGGGAGATTGCCCCCTTCACAGAGCTTCGGTGGGGCTGCAGACCTCTGCTTTCGCCATGGTTCAGCATCACAGAGGGCGGTGGGGTTTGGGATGCTGTGCCCGAGGTTGCCCTTCCCACCACTGGAACAACTCTGGGCATCAGGCAATAATTATAATGGGAAAACCTGGCGACGCTTGGCCAAAGACAGGAAATAAAATAGATTTTTAGAGTTTGGATATGCTATGGTTTTGCTCATTCTATGCAGCCCAAAAGTGAACAAAAGCACTTTGTTGTTTCGGTAACTGTTAGCTCCGGCTGTATTTCCGAGCAGAATTAGTGCTATTTTTAGTAGTCTGTGAAATAATAGGAAAAAAGCGAGAAGAAACCAAAAGAGGGTTTCTAAATTTATACAGTCGATTGATTTGTATCGTCGTCGTTTTTTTAGTAGATAAGGAAAATAAATTTGCGTGCTAATTTGCAATTTAAATTAATTAAAATTTGTCTGTTTAAAGGATAACAGTTAGGACTTTTGTTCCAGAAATAGAAATGCATTATTAGAAACTTCTTCTAGAAGAGGATCCATTGTCACCCAGGGGTATTTGACAAAAATTCCGTGCTTGTGAAATACGGGCTCATTGCTGCCAGCCTCCTGCCCGTAGCCATCCTCTCCGCGTTAGCGCGGCTCCTGTGGATGGGGATTTTGGAGATGTTGTCAGTGCTGAGAGCGCCGCGGTTAGGCTGGGGGGGTGAAGACGATGGCTTTTCCAGGTCTGTGCCAGATCTGCTCTCTCTTACAGGGGAGGCTGCATTTCTGTAAGCACAGTGGCAGTAAATCTGTCCCTCGGCAGCCAGAGTCAGTCATCTACCATAGGAAAGATAGAGGGGAATATTCACATTTGTCTCATACTATTCATATTCTCATATGTCTCATACATATTCACCAAAAGGGTTGTCAGGCACTGGAAGGGGCTGCCCAGGGAAGGGGTCGAGTCCCCACCCCTGGGGGGATTTAACAGCCGGGCAGAGGCGGTGCTGAGGGCCAGGGTTTGGGGGTGGGATGGCAGGGGTAGAGGGGCGGTTGGGCTGGGGGAGCTTAAAGGGCTTTGCCAACCCAAACCATTCTGTGATTCTTTGATTCTACATTGGTGGTATGCATCCCATTGATTGGATTTTTCTGACAAAACATCTTACACTGGGAAATGTTGCTATGCCACAAATACTGTCAACATTATCATCATCATCATCATCATCATTGGTTGGGTTTGTTGTCGTTGTTATTGTACTCTATTACATCCCAAGGAGAACAAGGGAATTTTTTAAATCCCAAAATGTTTGTCAGAATGTAAAATTATTCTGCGTTGCAGTCTGTCTCTGTGGCTTGGAGCAGCCAGCCAGCCTAGGGGGGGAAGTTTCTGGGGTGGGTGTCCCAGCAGTGTGGCCCCTTGCAGAGGGGGCCACAGCATCTGCATCTGTATGGTGGCAGGGAAATTTTTAGGTGCGACATAATTGCTTCAAAACCCAAGCATTAAAATGTTCTTAAATTCTTTTTCATATCCTTGGAAGGGATTTTGATAGATGGAAGGAATTCTCAAACAAAAAACCTCCCCAATGACATTAAATAGAGTTTCTTTATTTTGGAAGTCTTGCTCTACCTTAAAAATAATTACAGTTTTTCAGGTAGCCTGCCTGCTTTTCTAACCCAAACGATTCTATGGTTCTATGATTCTATACTAGCATTTTCAGCATTGAAAAAGAAATGTCTTTAAATATTACATTAGCAGGACTTTTATGCAAACTTGCCCTAGCTGAAAGTGCTTCCCTTTATCGCAATCAAGCTCCGTGTCTGCTTCTGTTCCGAGATGGGGCTGACGCTGGGACGATCGCTGGGCGGCCAGACCGAGGGCTTCGCCCCAGCGCATCGCTCCCCCGCACGCCGCTTTATTTACAGGGACCCGTTGCCTTCCTGAGGTAATTCTCAGGAATGTTCTCCCGTCCCTTGGAAGTGCACTCTATTAACGATAGGAATCTTTAATTGAACCTCTGAGGGGCTGGGGAATACATTCCTGGAAAGGTGCTGCAGGATCTGTGGAGCCAAAGGTGGTTGGACTCAAAAGCCAAATGTGGGCTAAATGTGTGTTTTAAAACGGGATTGTACTAAATGTGCCTTTTTAAATAGGATTGCACTAAATGTGCCTTTTAAAGTAGGATTGCACTGGTATCACAGGCAAATTTCATTTTAAAAATCAGCAGGTCTCGATTTTCCATTCCACGTAGAGTAACCCTGTAAAATCCAAATAGAACCACGCACTGTCACACCTAAAAAGCAAAATTATATATATATATATGCATGCATCAGAAGTGTGAACAACAGAAGTGAGTAAAATGTGAGGCACATCGTATTTCTACTGGCAAAGTTGTCTTGTTCATCCTTCGTATACATATCTGGCACGCCCCGTATATCTTAATGTATATGACGTGTTATTTTCCTTACAGCACTTTATCATTACGGTAGCAAGCTCGCAGGCTAGCTCATCAACAACTAATGTTTCGGTTCCATTTAATTTCAATTAGTGAGTTAAGTGGGAAAAAAAATTCATAATGTTCTTCTCCCGCTCAACCGCTCCTCTGGCTGCCAGCAGGGTACGGCGGCTGCGGGGGGGGGCCCTTGTGCAGAGGGGGGGTCCCCCACCCCCCCAGGTTATGGAGGGGCTGCTGCAGCTCTGAGCTAAAAGCTTCTAAATTTTTGCCTGATTGGCTTCATATTGATACACTTTTTGTGAATTTCTGAAAAAAAAATTCCAGGTACTTCACAGCAGCTCCTTGTGAAATTCCGGGTTTTCTCAAAAATCAAAGTTATTTTTAAACTGCAAAACATTTTTGCGGTCCTGCAGAATTCATGATGGGTCCCTGTAGTTTATAAATAGCCCCATTACTTTGAAAGGAACAAAAGGAGGAGTAAGATACTGTCCAAAAGGAATTCTGGTCACATAGCACCAAGAATAGTGCCTGTGTTTGGTTTTTTAATTATTTCACACTGAATTGAAAAGAGAAAGAGAAGACTCTTCCCTGTTGTGCTGATTCTAATCTCTTGACTCAAAAACTTTAAAAATTCCCAATTCTGAAGCTGTAGGAAGAAAACAGAGTTTGAATGCTCACAGTTTCATAGAATGATGGAATGGTTTGGGTGGGAAGGGACCCCCAGAGGTCACCCAGCCCACCCCCCCTGCAGGAGTAGGGACACCTTGAACCACATCAGGTTGCTCACAGCCCCGTCCAACCTGGCCTGGAATGGTCCCAGGGATGGGGCCTCCACCCCCTCTCTGGGCAACCCCTGCCAGGGTTTCACCACCCTCACTGGAAAGAATTTCTTCCTTAGATCCAGTCTAAACCTCCCCTGCTTCAGTTTAAAGCCATCCCCCCTTGTCCTGTCCCAGCTGGCCCTACTAAAAAGATTGTTGCCCCCTTTCCTATGGGCCCCCTTTAAGCCCAGAACGGCCGCACTCAGCTCTGCCCACACCTCAACGCTGGCCACACTTCTCCTGATGCAGCCCAGGGTAGGGTTGGCTTCTGGGCTGCCAGCGCCCATGGCCGGCTCATGTCCAGCTTTTCATCCCCCAGCACCCCCAAGTCCCTCTGGGCAGGGCTGCTCTCCATCCCTTCACCCCCAGCCTGTATTGATACTGGGGGTTACCCCGACCCAGGTGCATGACCTTGCACTTGGCCTTGTTGAACCTCATGAGGGTCACACAGGCCCCACCTCTCCAGCCTGTCCAGGTTTGGCTGACCCTCTTAAGAATTTCAACTGTTTTAACAGATATGCCTATGAATTACGTGGTGGGTATTCTTACTGTGGCCAATGCTCAAACTGCTCATCCAACCAAGGGATGGTCCTTGTTGCCCCGGAGCGGCTTGCTGCTGCGGCTCTGGGTGTGCAGGACAGCATGAGAGAAAAACCCCAGCGTTTCTCTTCACAATTCTTCTTCAATTCATAGCAGTAATTTTTTCTAGACTCAGTTGTGAATCATTTAGTCTTTTTACGTCAAATACCTGCCGTCTTTGTCATGGTTATTTTACTTGAATGTAATCATCTTGGAAAAACAGCTTTTCAGCATGTTTTTTTTTTTTTTTTTTTCAAGTGCTGCTTGCTTTACACAATGCCAGGCTGTTGAGCTGTAATCTGTAAAAGGAAAAGATACAGGTGTAGGGGATGAAATCAGATCCTGTAGGCAGATTGCTTTCCCCACCTGTGCCTTTTGTGCTTCTCTCTTGCTTGTTTTCGACTGCAAGGCTCCAAAGTTACAGTTCACAGAATCCCAGCATGGCAGGGGTTGGAAGGGACCTCAGGAGCTCCCCCAGTCCCACCCCCCTGCCCAAGCAGGCTCACCCAGAGCAGGGGGCACAGGACAGCGACCAGGCGGGGGTTGAAATCTCCAGAGAAGGAGACTCCACAGCCCCCCTGGGCAGCCTGGGCCAGGGCTCGGGCACCCTCACAGTCAACAAGTTCTTCCTCATGTTCAACTGGAACCTCTTCTGCTTCAGTTTGTGCCCATGGCCCCTTGTCCTGGCGCTGGGCACCACTGGGAAGAGTCTGGCTCTGTCCTGGTGACCCCCACCCTTGAGATATTTGTAGGTGTTGATGAGGTCCCCTCTCAGCCTTCTCTTCTCCAGGCTGAACAAGCCCAGCTCCCTCAGCCTTTCCTCACAGAGGAGATGCTCCAGTCCCCCCATCATCCTTGTTGCCCTCCTCTGGACTCTCTCCAGGAGTTCCTCATCTTTCTTGAACCGGGGAGCCCAGAACTGGACCCAGTGCTCCAGGTTGCAGCAACTTTTTGTGCGTGCTCTTGTTGACAGAAATCGGGTTCCGTCGCTGTGCTGTGGAATCAGAAGGTGCCTCTTATCCCGTTAGTTATCCTCAGATAGCTTTTCCTCCTCGGAGAGATAAATGTCATAGAGGGTTATGGGATGGTGGTGGGAACAGACCGTGGTGAGCTGCTGTTGTGGTCGCTGAGAGCTGAAGATCTCTGCTTCGGCAGGCAGAGGTTATCTGATGGTGATAAATACGGGGCACAAAGTACAGCGTGCGCTGGGAAAAGGGCCCTTTACCTCTGTCCCTCTTCAAAATTCCCTCCCACAAACGCATCCAAGTTAAATATTTTCACGTAGCTATCTGGATTTGCGGTGGTGAGGATGCTTGCAGTGCAGGGGGATACAAGATTTAAATCCAGTATTATGGAAGTGCAGCAGTCGCCAACACTGCACATTTACGGTTTGGGACCTGTCCTCCTGAAACGGGCACCCATATTCCTGCACAGGTCTTCAGGAATGACAAGCAGGTCTCCCTTTCACATCGTGCAAGTGCTAGTGTACAAAAGGAAAAGAGGAAAGATATTACGGATTTCTGGATTTCCCAAGGGACTGAGATTTGGTTTCGGTTTGGGTTCTGCAAGGATGGGAGTTAGTCCTGGTAGTACCAGCTGGTACCTCCCATTGTGGAGAAAGGGGCTCTCTGGGCTATTTTCCTGTTGGGAAATATAATAAATAGCTAAATGGATACGGCAACAAAGAATGAGTGTGATCCTTCTTGCAGCTCAGAAGAAAAAGAATTTGAATTGGAATGCCAGACAAGCCTCCTGGCAGCTCGCTGGGGCACGGGGACTGGAAGAGAGGAGAAGAAAAGGGAACAAACCAACAACAGGGTCTCCTCCCTTTCATGAAAACGTGTCTGTTGTCTGGCTGCCCCATCCCCGTCGAGGCCACGGTCCCCGCACCGTGCCCCCGGGAAGGGCAGTGGATCCCCGGGGTGCCATCCTGGCACCTTTGGGACCCCCCGGACCCCCCCAGCCCTGCAGCAAACACCAGCTGAAGCCCGGTGGGAGCATCCAGGTGTTCACAGCCACCGCTCCTGCGGTACTTTACTTCTCTTTAAAATGCTCTTTGGATTTTTTACATCGGAATTAAAACAGTAATAGTAGGAAAGAACTGAAATAGTCCCGGAATAAAATTACCATCAGCGGCAGCTGGATGGGCCAATTAAACTTTAACATTTCACAGGTGTTGTCAGGAAATGCATATCGTCTCCTCAGACAAATTAACTTGCTTCTGAATTCCTGGGACTTTCATCCAAAAGCACGATTTTAAGCCTTGAAATTGGAAGAAAAATACGAAAGCCTCTGAAATGCAAACACGTAGAGCATCTGATGTGCCATGACACTGGAAGCGTTCTCCAAGCTACAAACCCGGTGTCTATTTTAGGCTTTTATTTTCTCCCCCATCCCTTCCACCTGCATGGCTAAGTCAGATGTTAAATCAGCCAGGAACAGCAGGAAAAATAAGGACTGTCTGCATGGAAATGGTCTTGGATTTGGGATGGAGATCTCTCAACTGCACTGATGTTTCTCCTGTGAAGCAGAGACGGCAGGACTCGCAGCATACCCTATATATATATATAGGTAGGTTTTATATATTATAGGTTATAATTGCAGTGGGAGCCTTGTGGGTTTTCCAGGTACGAGTCCTGGTTTTTCGGTGGATAGTGCCGGTGAAACAGCCGCCCTCACAGTCGCAAGGGGCAGCAGCGGTTGCCAGAGCTGCAGGGCCATGGGTGACAGTGGCCAGAGCCAGTGGCCCATGGCCCCAGGTAGCCTTCCCACCCCCAGGTAGCCTTCCCACCCCGGTCTGGGGTTCTGTCACCCTTGGGATTACAGCTCTCCAGTCCCAGCCCGAGGCAAAGAAACAGGAACAATAAAAGGAATGAGAGAAGAGAAGGCAAAAAAAGCCATTTTTCCACTCTCCCGTTCCCATCTTGTGCTCTGTCAGGTGAATAACATATTAATAATACATTCTGCCTTAATTTCCTAAATAGCCCGTTAGTGTCACACGATGCTTCACAGCCTGCTTTGCCTGAGGGGACCGAGTGCCCGCTTCAGGAATGGAGGAGGCACAGAGGAAGGAACCATTCCCGTGGATTTTGCTTGTCCAGGACTGGTTTGTAGCTGGCCTGTCTGCGGGCAGGCGGCTCCGAGGGCCGGCTCCCTTTCTCCCGTGTTATTTGGCCACCGCATCATCTCCCACGCTCCGGCCGGCTGCCGGCGGAGCCTGCAGAGTGGTTTTGGGGGGAGCTGGCTGGGCTGTGGTGGGGTGGAGGGTGGCTGGTGGCATGGGCACTGAGGAGCTCTTCAGTCACCTCGGGGAGGGTGGTGGAGACCGTCATTTCACCGGGTAGGTCTCTGGTCAGAAAGCCATCATCTTCCAAAGACAGGCAGCTGCCTGAACCCATTCAGGCTTTCGTGGGATGTGCAGCCTCAAAAGCTCTTCCTCTGCCAAATTGGTGGTCTTCATTGCAGAATGTGGAAATACTCTGCTGGGAGAAGGTCTCAGTAAGTTCTAATATCAGTGAAATGGTGCTGCTGTTCCCAAACCTTCACACCCAGCTTTGCCCTTGGACAGCGCTGGGCAGCCGCTGTTCTTGGCTTGGCTGAAGCTCACCCAGCAAACGTTTAGCACGGACTCTGGAGAAATGTAGGGAAGATTGTAAAGATTTGGTGGTCACAATCAGGAGGAGAGGGGATTTTCCATGCCCTTAACTGTAACAGACCCTTCCAGCCCTTCAGGGCCACCGTGTTCACGTGCAGAGGACTAACGAGTAGCGTGCCCCCTAATTCTCGTTTGTACAGTATGTCAATGCTGGAGCGGTGACACAGACCCCTGGTTTCCTGCTGTGTGTGCTGAGCAGGACATGACCATGGAGACAGTATCCCTATCATTCATAAACGCATTTAATGTTGATGACTGGTGGTGTGCAGCAACCACTCTTCATATAAGATGGCAGCAATGCTTATTTGCAATTAAGGGGTTGAAAGAAAGATGATGCAACCTGCTATTGCACCAGAACAGGTAAGATACAGGTCAGCAAGTGAAGGTAGGCTTGATGTAAGCCTTGTATTGAGCATTTGCAGCTTCAAAACTCTTAACTGTGAAATAATAAAGAAAAAAAAAGGCTCCTCTTGCATCCTCTTTGCAAAGCAGGGGGGCAGAAGGCAGGGGGGCAGTCACGGGCCATCATAAGCAGCCCTGACTTACCTGGGGACATCTGCGACCTGGTGCCATCTCAGTTCTGTGCCACTGGTGCGAAGCCATTTAGGTGTTTGGGCGTCCTGGTGGCGTTCATCCCGTCGGACCCAGCGCCGCCCCGCGCTTGGCCGGCGTCCAGGAGGCGCCGCACGGTTAAGATTGAAACGGCAATCATCAATTAGCTGATAATCACTGTTGGTGGAATTAGACGTGCCACTTTTAAGACAGTACAGTGACTGGAAATGTAGCCATTTATCACGAACGTAATGGCCTTTTTATGTGCACAAATTTTTAAACACAATTTCATAAAGAGGCTGCCACGATACGTGATTTACTGGGGCAATAAAAATAAAGAAATTACCCGAAGACTATGATCTCTGCGCATCTAAATCCTTGAAGTTAATAGAAGCCTTGATTAGCTCCAGTGCTTTTAAAACTTTTTCTAATGGCTATTTGTTCCGCATTTCATTTTCGAGAAGGTGGTGAACCTCCCTTATTATTGCTTTCCTTATTTCACAAGTTACCTGCAAAAATCCTGAATATTCAAAAGCGAAAAATAACAGAGCCATGGAGAAATTTTAATCTTTGGCAGATGGTGTGGAGCGCTGGTTCAGATTTTCCTCTGGCAGTAAATGGGAAAAGAGCCCACACTACACGGCTGTTAGAAACAGGCCATGTTTAAAATGAGTGGATTAATTGGGCAAGTAATGATGTATAGAACAGCTCTGTGCTAGCACGGGAACACTTGCGAATTTATTGCAAAAATTCAACCAAGCCTTAGCATCTATTTTATGTTCACAGGGGTGATGGGAGAGTATGAGCCAAAAATAGAAGTGCAGTTCCCAGAAACGGTTCCATCTGCAAAAGGAACAACGGTGAAACTGGAGTGCTTTGCCTTGGGGAAGTAAGTTTTGATCCATTATTGTCATTCCTCCAGCTTCGCGCTTTCGTAGCGCTCTGTTGTAGAGTTTGCAAGGCTTGCTAATCCTTCCCTTGCCTCCGCAGAAGTTACTCATTCCAGGCGTTCCTACCAGACAAGGCACTTGGGGAGCAGGGGCTTTGCTCACCAGAAATATAAACTCCCAAGGAGGAGGGATGATGTAACTTATTTTGTAAAGAGGTGTTTGTGCATCTCCTGTTCGGAGGGCTCACGCAACACTTCAAACACATCTCTTGTTTCTACAGTAAACCCTAGCAACGCTTCCGAAATCCAAGCGTGGGACTGCTAGGAAGATGGACGTATTGTCACTGCAGAGCCCCAAACTCGACTTTGTCAAATCACCATTTTTATTATATACAGTCTCCTGCTTTTAGACTGTGGGACCAATACCCCATTGGTATACATATGTATATTTATATTATAGATAAGCCACCCATAATAAAATTGCTCCGGATCCTACTCAGAGTCTTCAGACTGACCACGTTGTCATCGTCCTCAAACGTGAAATGGTGTTCAGCTGGTCAGACGAGCTCATCAGGACAAGACCCGTAGCTTTTTCTACGAGCCTTATTTTGCTTTATTTTTCTCATTTAGCCCAGTTCCTACAATTAGCTGGAGGAGAGCGGATGGGAAACAGATACCCAGAAAAGCCAGGAGACACAGATCGAGTGGACTTCTTGAAATCCCAAATTTTCAGCAAGAAGATGCTGGACTCTATGAGTGTGTAGCTGAAAATGTGAGAGGGAAGAATGTTGCACGAGGACAGCTGACATTTTATGGTAAGCAGTCTGTTTGCTTGCAGGGGGGTTTATTGTATCAAGTGCAATATGCAGTAAATATTTTGTGAGGAAGTCATTTGGGGGGTATTTTAAAAATTACTTTCTTTTACAAACGGCACATCTCAAAAAAGGGTGTAATTTGAAATAAAACCTGTCTGAGCAGCGCATATTAATTGCGAATCAGAGCAGCTGGAACAAAAGCACTTTGCTGGAAGGACATTGGCATGGTAACACGCAGAACGCGCTTGCAAGCAGCTCAGTTGCCTTCTTGTGGCTGCGAGGGGGGAGCAGGTATTCTGGTGGAGCATCATCAGGGTGACAACTTGGGATTTAGTATGTGTGTGTCGCCCCAGCTTGAGTTAATAACCCTTAATTGCTTATAACCAATTAAGGACTGCTTTCAAGAGGGATCACTGGTGGCACAGCCTGGGATCGCCCTCTACAACTACGTGAAAGGAGGCTGTAGTGAGGTGGGGGTTGGCCTCTTCTCCCTTGGAACGGATGATGGGATGATGGGGAATGGTTTGAAGCTGTGCCAGGGCAGGTTTAGGCTGGACATTAGGAAAAACTTCTTCACCGAAAGGGTTGTCAGGCTCTGGAATGGGCTGCCCAGGGAGGTGGTCGAGTCCCCATCCCTGGAGGGATTTAAAAGAAGGATGGATGAGGTGCTGAGGGACAGGGTTTAGTGGTGGGATGGCAGTGCTAGGTTAACGGTTGGACTCGATGATCTTAAAGGGCTTTTCCAACCGAGGTGATTCTATGATTCTAAGTTTGGATTTAACCCTGTTGGAGCTGGCCGAATCCTCTCCACCCAAAGATTTTGCACACCTGCTCTTCTTAGACTCACATCAGAGCCATCGATCCGGGCATGATATAAATGCAAAGCTTCAGCTTCATGGGCCTTCTGTAGGTGGTTGGTGCCTCTGATCCTGGTACAAGTGTCTGCCCATCCCCAGACAGCCCCATCTTGCAAAGCAAATTCAATGCTTCTAGGAGATGCACCAAGCTTGCCGGGGGAGAGTTTTACCAGTTCTGAGTTGCTGTGGATTTACCCGCGTGGAGGTGAATGAGAGACACAGAGAGGGGCTTTAGAGGTACGAATGGGCTGTTGGTTGGGTACTTAGTTTCTGTGTGATATTTTTTGGAGGGGAGAAGGCTGCAGGTTACATATCCCATATGCAGGCATGCAGAGACCTCCCCACCATCCTAAACATCTTTCTTTTGTTGCTGCCCTGTTATCATCTTCAGGAGCATAATAGAGTGTTGTTCTTTATCGAACACATGGAGATAAAGTCAGTTTTTTCTCCCCCAAATGCTCCTGAGGGCCCAGCTTCTCTCAGCAGGGAAGATTGGGTTGAACTCCAGAGATGAGAAGAGTGGTTTTGATTTATAGTAGATTTGCTGCAGAAAAAGAGTTTGGGAACTAACCCTCCTGGCAAAACTGGATTGAATTTGGTGAGTAAAGTACTTTTTTTTTTTTTTTTTTTTTTAAAAAAAAGGCATATATATAGGGATGTTTTAAAATGGGAAATATTTCTAAGAGACATTTCATCTAGAAATCAGAACTTTTGGGGCTTCCGTTTCACATGAACACTGCTTTTAAAACTGAGTAAAATATAAAATGAGAAAACATGAGAAAAGAGTGAAATGGGAAGAACAAAGTGAAACCTTCCATGTTAAGGAAAGAATCTGGGGTTGATTTAAACTGGGGGTTTTTTTTGGTTTGGTTTCTTTATTAAAAGATTTGAAGATTTCTTTCCCTGTTCATCACACAATGCATGTTTCTCCTGATTTTTCCCATGTGGGCAGTAAAGAAAAGGTCTCATCAGGCGTACGGTTTTACCCAAGCCACAGCCATACCTGTCTTCCTTGCAAAGCAGTAAATCAAGCCCTTGGTATGCTCCCACTATAGCATATCATGAGTTATAATCTAATTACCGTAATGAATTTACCAGTCTGGATCCCATTCCCGGAGGACCGCAGGTCCTACACAAAAGCTGCCACCGTGGCTAGTGCCGCTTTTCATGCTCAGGATGGCATTTCAACGAAGCTGCTCAAGACTTTATGGGAAGAGGAGCGTCCTCCTCAATCTGGGATGCTGGGAACTCTCTTTACATCCACTCTTCATGTGAGCAGAGGAGCTCCTTATGGGGAGGCGTTAGCCTGCTACCTCTGCTGGCTGCTGGTGTTAAAGATAAGTGACTGAAACACCGTCCTTGCTGTCTTGAGGGCAATGAGTTACTAATTTGTAAGTATTCAGTTTTCAAGGATAAGCTTGTGTTTGGCTGCCATTTAGTACTGAAAACAGATCTCAAAAAAAAAAAAAAAAAACCAAAACCAACTTGCTTTCTGTAAGCTAGGCTCTGGAATTTCACGTGGCAGTGAAATTTTTTTAGGGAAAGTAACTTACTGTAAACATTTTATACCAATAGTTGAAACTGAAAGGAAGTCATTTTCCTTATTCATTTTTCTTTTTAAAGTTGAGATGTTATTGAAATACAGCTGTGATGTCGGCAGGGCTTCTCAGGCTGCTTTTGGTGGGTCAGGGCTGGCGCCCGGAGAAGGGAACGCTCCGGAGGATGTGATACGGGTGGTGGGACGTGCCACCTACGTGCGGTGACGTGCTCTGTCACGACGTGTGCCCTGGAGATCACAGCCTGGCTCTAAGGGTGTGACTTCTCTAAACCCAGTTATCTGCCTCTCTGCATGGTATAAAGTAAAAAAGAAAAGAAAAGAAAAAAAAAAAAGAATGAAATTCAAATTTTCCTGCTCGCTGTAGATAACCCAGCGCTGCCTCCATTGTCAGGTTCTTTCAGTGCTCCTGGAAGTTGTCAGGGGAGGTTGACTTTTGCTGTATTTCATTCTTGTATCAATGTTTATTTTCTCCTCTGTTACCATATCAGTGACACTGAAGTTGTCTGACATTCTTGTTGCAGCAGGAAAGGTTAATTAAACGTGCAAGATCTGTTCTTCCTCCGCTTTCTGTGCTTTGAGCCCCTGCAACGGGCTGTGTTTTATTGCTCTCGAGAAGCATTTGTTCCGAGCGCTATATGTCCTACTTGATAGATAGACCGACACGATAGAAAACATGTTCATGTTAATGCAATTACAGTGACTTATACCTGTTTCCTTGACTGTTGTAACTCTGAACGACGTAGCGCTTGTTTTTCTTGCCGTAAGCCTCCTGTTCTCTCCGCCGTTCCTAACCAGATACCGCGGACCTCAAATTAGCTCCTGAGAACCAGCAAATTAAACCACAAAACCCCTCTTCTGCGGTCCTGACTTTGCAGCTTGTTCCCCACCTTTGTGAGCCCGGCCAGGTCAGTCCCTGCGGCTGAGGCAGGCGAGGTCCCCGGCAGGAGCCAGCGGCATCGGCACGGCCGGAGCACGTCGCTGCCCCTCTGCTTCTCCACTGCCCTCGGCGGCGAGGGTCCGCCACGCCGCCAGCGATGTGTTTTGATCCACAGCCTGTCGGAAGCCCTCCCATTGACCTGGTTCTATTTTTAATCTGGCTAGTCATAAATTTTAAATTTGATAACCCTCCGCCAGGCTAAGATTTATATCCTGAGCGCAACACCAGCTTTTTTAATTTTTTTTTTTTTTTTTGGCAGAAGTACAGTAAACAGATTACCTTAGCTAGCTAATTTAAAAAGAAATTGCCTTTTCATTCATAAAACCAGCATCAAGGAGGTGCTTATTTATTATCACCACAGACGTCGTTTCATTCAGGTTAAGTTTAGACGCCATTTCAGTCAGATCTTCTTTGTCAGACAGACAGTCGCAACCCAAAGGTTGTCCTGAGCATAGGACAAGAGGCAACAGGCAGATGCAGAAGCACAATAAAATCAAGGCATTGTTGTGGCTGCTCATCCCCATGCTCAAAGCCTTCCCCATGACAGACGAGAGCCTCACACACCCCTACAGCTCTGCTGATGTTCCTCGGCCGGGTTCTCCCTGCTGACCATCATCAAAGCTCTCCGTACCACCACACCAGCACATTGCTCTCCTGGACTTTTTTAAAATATGAATGTATTTTTATTATGCAACATGTGAAATGAGACGGTTGTACCAGGGCTTACTCCTTGGGCTCCAAGGAGTAGACTTTCCTATAATGGAGGAGTGGGCTCCAAGGAGTAGACTGTCCTATAATGGAGGCGTAGACTCCAAGGAGTAGACTATCCTATAATGGAGGCGTAGACTCCAAGGAGTAGACTTTCCTATAATGGAGGAGTAGACTCCAAGGAGTAGACTATCCTATAATGGAGGAGTAGACTCCAAGGAGTAGACTTTCCTGTAATGACTCTGTCTGATGAGACAACGCAACACCTGGATATCCCCCACGCCAACGACGTGTGTAGTCTGAATACCAGAAAACAGGAGAAGTAGCTGTCAGTCAAGGTGATCCAAACACAAGCATGTTCAATGGGGCTGGTAGCGACAGCGCCAAGAAAGCAGCACCGGGGGAGGCTGCTCCGCTGGGCTGCCGGGCTGGGAAGAGGCACCCCAGTTTGGGAAGGGGTGCTTGGGACTGAGGAGCTGCACCACCCCCAGGAACATTTATCTGCCGGAATTATGACCAAAACCGTGAAATTTGGCATTGGGCTTTCCAGTCAGATCAACTCTTTCTTACACAGCCTGGAAGAGAGGGAAAATATCTGCGTACTGAAACGGCTCCGTTTCGGCCGGCGCGGATGCGGGTGCTGGTTCGGCATTGCCGGTGGTGCTCCAGGCCCCTCCAGCATCCCTCTCGCCCGAGCCCATCCGCTGCCCGCCCAGCACCTCGCTGGCAAGCCAAGGCAAGGGGGGAAAAACCGCCGCTGAAATGGTTTCTAAAAGTGTCCGCATTAGCAGAGAGACGGACTTATTTGTAACTAATTACGGTTCTTTGCAGCATTTTGTAAGATATTCAGCAGAAGCCAGTTAATTGGCTGGACCGCTTTTCCAATTAAACACTTCTCAAATCAAAGCCCCACCAGGAATTTATGCGGCTCCTTAATTTTGCAGCGCAGAGAGTCCCCCTTTCATCAGTGGGCCTGTGTTTTAGTTGTGCGAAAGCTACTTTATGCCACTCTATAAACCGACCTCAAATGTAAATCATATTATGCTCTTCATTATGGTTAGAGGTCTAAAAAGGAAATTTGCATAAGTGAAAATCAGGCTGTTGTATGTCTCTACTGCATTTAGGTCCCAGCTCACAAATAATTCGCTGAAAAATTCAAAGCCACTTGAAATAAAATGAGTTTCTGGACTGATAAAATTACAAGAAAATTCACATAAATAGGACAAGTATATATTATTATTAATTATAATTTACAAGCCTCGCTAGAAAACGCGGTTTGCTACCTGTTGCACAGATGCATTGCCAGTTGATTTCTGACCTTCAAGCATCTCCACGTTCATTTTATGGAAAGTTCTCAACTCCTGGGTTGTTTCAGAATACTGTGCCAATTTAACTCTTGGTTAACCACCACTTAAAAAATTGGCAGCAGCTAAATCCATCCCTCCAGAAGGGGGCGGTTGGCCTTGGGGGCAATCATAGAATCATCTAGGTTGGAAAAGACTTTTAAGATCTTCATGTCCAACTGTGAACCTAGCACTGCCATCCCAATCGCTGCAGTGCCCAGTCTGGGTTGGTTACCCTCGCCCTGGGGGGGATCACTGCTCCGGGGGAGGATCGCTGCTCCAGGGGAGGAAGTCTTGGCTCCTGCCGGTGGGATCTGTATCTTCTCTGACTCTAGTGCAGGAGAGGGAATAACTCCTGAGTTTTGAATAATTGGCTGCCCAAGGGAAGTTTTGCATCCAGAACAGGTTTCTGCACAGAGAACAGGCATGTTTCTCCTCCGCTTTTCCTTTTCCAAGGGATTGCTGAAAACCTGCTTATAGAGAAATCGATGTTTAGGAGATTCAGAAGAAGTGCTCAGATGATTACCGGTTTGGCTTGGAAAAACAGCTCTCCTGCAGGAGAAGCAAAAAGCCAAATAGGTATGAGAAATGAAGTGTGAAGGCTACTCCTAGAGCACCCCACGCCTCCCGTATTCCCCTGGGTAGCTGCAGTCTGGAACGTCAGGGATAAAGAATAACTAAATCCCTGAGGGTTAGTCTGTATGGACGTGCCTGTAATACCTACAGTCCTTTGGTGCCTGGCAAAACTGCGGAGAAAGTCAGGTAAGGATGCAGAATAGCTTATGGAACAGAAGGGAAACAAGAGGTAGGGACAATTTAAGTATTTTTACCAGCTAACTTAACTCCTTCTGATTTTCCGCTGTTCCTTTTCCTCTGATATTTAATATTTTAGTCCCAAGCAGAACTGCCAGGCTGGTTCATTATGGTTGGTCTCGAGAGAGGTGGAGAGGAGACCTCCTGCCCAAGCGGCGGGATCTGGTGAGCTTTCCAAAAGCACAGACAAATTGAGATTATTTAGGTGCAACATTCAAGCAAATAGCTTTGGTGGGAGATTTGCACGGCTTCGAGAGTTGTATGGATTTCAAGTAGTCCTTAATTGGCGGTAGAGGTCAGGAGGAAGGGATTAAGAGGAGGAAAGGAAGAGAAGAGGAAAAGTGGTAACGTAAAGTCTGGTTTCACGTTCCTGGGATCGTTGGGAAGGATAACAAATTAGGGACATATGGGTTTTGTTTACAGAAGCTGTATCCCCATTTGGACCGGGATGACGCGTGCACTTGTCTGCGCAAACCTTATACGCTCGCCGCATTCTTTATTTTTAATTACTCATGTATTTTTTCCCATCTGTTTTTCTCACTTCTTATGCTTGGCTTTCTGGTCTTTAGACTTTTCTGATCCCGGGCTCAGTCTCAATCTCCTTAGAACAGATATAGTAACGGACAACTCATTCAGCCTTTCATCTGCCATTAATGATGAATTACACAGCCTGCGCTAGGTCATCAGCTGCTATAAATTGGCTTAGGAACACTGAAATCAATATACATCGACCGAGAATTGGATTCTATATATGTATTAGTACCTCATTTGCTTTAGTCTTTTTGGTTGTTTTGAACTCTCCGACGATTGCAAAGTCCTACAGATTTATTTCTGGTTTATTTCTCACATTGCTCCCATAATTCTTTGGCTTTGTTACTCATTTCTGATGCGATGCATCATCACCGGCTGTGTCATTTCATTCTCAAATGCTTTTGAGGACACGATTTCTGGTCCAGCTTTCCAGCGTCTGCTTTTGCCTTTCAATTTATTCCCACGAAGGACAAGCTCATCCTGGATTTTTTGGTCTTACGAGACCTAAGAGTGCATTTGCCCATACTTTCCTAATCACCTGGTTTAAAGTGCCCCACTTTGCGTTGGTGAAGACTGGAAGGGATCAAAGGTAAACAGGGGTTTTTTTCTAACACTGCCATAATTTTTCTTCTGTCCCTCGAGTACAAATTCCAGGCAACCCTCATCACCTAGGAGGGAGGTATTTTTCTTTAAAGCTATCCTTATGTAAAAGTCATGCTTATATTTCTAAGCTTTTCCTACCACTTTATAGATTTAGCATATGAATTTTTCTTGCAACTCAGATGAATTCTTCATCAGCTTCCCTGTAATTTTTTTCTTGAGTACCAGGTTTTTCCTCCAGGATGTTTCCAGGGCCAGTAATATCTAAGTGCTCCAAATAGGGCCAAAGTATTTCCAGATCTATCACGTGAAAGAATTCATCTTCGGTCAACACCACTGAAATGATCTGAAGGACTTTTTCTAGAACACTACTACCAGTCACAAATTAAACCTTGTCATTAGCTCAAATAATGTCGCTATACCACAAAATGTTGTAGCATGGAGCTGGTTTCATATCTTTAGTTGAATTACTTTAATTATCGTGCTTGAAATCTTGTGTCACATTACCATGTCTTGGTACGATCCCCAATGGGAGGCTGTCAAATTTCATTATATTATGGCAACTCTCATTTGGTGGCTCAGACATATTTGCTGCATGAACCAACCCTGGTGTATTACTCCAGATTAAGTCAAGAGCGTGCCTGCTATTCTCTGAAACGAACTGTTGAAAGGAGAGGTTGACCTAATTAGAAAAGTCTCCCAAAGAGCAGCGGAGAACAAAGCTCCTGTGAAACAAAGGACTCCTCTGGTTTTCACCGAGATTTATTTTTTGACCTATTATCGCTTGTTCCGTAGTTGTCTGCATCATAAATGGCTTTGGAATAGAAAGCTTAACCGGTTGCAATAACTGGCGGGGGTGAGGCGTGGTGGGCGCCGCACAAAGGAACGCAACGAGGAGCGGGGGTGGCAGCTCCCAGCGCCGTGCATCGCGATCTCAGCACCGCTACTTAGGGCAGGAGTTCAGAGGTGCAACCTGCAAAGTATGGCCGAAAGTCCAGACTGGTGAAGTCTTTTTGCTGCAGTAGGGCTGAGAATTTTCCTTATCTGGAGAGTCTTCCTGAAATAAGGATAAATACTGAATTTTCTTTCCTCCTCACACAAGAGTTACCTTTTTTTTACATAGGATACATTTATATGTCAGAGAGCCCACCTTACCTTTCATGGGTTTTCTTGTCTTACAGGTTACTTTCAGTTGTCTTGTCTGAATTTTTTTGTTTTCATGTGGGAGATCAGTAAAACACTCAGTCCCGCAAAAAAAAAAAAAAAAGGCAAATGATTCTGTGTGGTTTTATAGAGCTCCTTTTTACGGTATCGTAAGACTTTCTTCAAAATGATGAGTCGGATGCTGTTAGAATAGTAAATATGTAAATTCATGAGTAATTTGCAAATGTCCTTGAGCCACTGAACCCGTTGCAGGGTGTCTCAGTTCAATGGTATTGTTCAGGTTCTTACTCCAGATGACAGCATTGACTTTCATCTTCCTACATTTAAAAGCTTTCCCTTTTGTATCGCTTTAGATACAGACAATAAACAAGCTTAAAATACTCCAGGGGCAGGAGGGACGGTCAGAGACGTAAACACTGCTTGCCTCTCCTTTTCAGCTACTTCTTTTGCTGCTGCATTGCCATTGCATTCAGTTCACCTGCCTGCTTTTTTTGCAAGTCCCTTGGAGTTCAGGTGCTGTGCAAAACTCTTCAGCTTTCTTCAGGGCTTTGCAGGCGCCGTGGGAAGGGGAGCGTGCAGTGTGATGGGTGTGGGATTAAGCCTGAGCACGGTTCTAAACAGCACTCGGCTCTCTGAGTGTGTATCCAGCATCACGCCAGGGTAGACATACCAATATTTTAGGTGTAACCATACCAACTATGTGTTGAACTTACCATTTTGATACGGTATTTTTTAATTTATCCTCTCAAACCTTTCTCTGGCCCCTGCCCCTATCCAAAGGAGGTTTATAAAGTTGCTACCTGTCTTTCAGTGATCTTAATTTTTAATTTTTTTTTTTTTTTTAAATTTGATTACATAGGAAAAAGTATTAACCAGGTTCTTGGAGACCTCTGCTGGTAATACCTTCCTGCTAGGTCTCTCAGACTTTCTTATGTCAAAATAGGGCAAATGACCGTTAACAAAATCTGAACTCACTCTCTTTGTTAATGGGTCTTTCTGAAGAGCATTTTAGGTATACCTAGACAGACGGGGTTTATGAAGGTACCATAAGAAACTCAGAGGTTTTGTACGGTCTCCAAAAACATGTGGCAATTTTAGCGGAATTTGATTTGCATGTGGCGTTTGGCTAAACTTCAGCTGTATTTAAAAAAAAAAAGAAAAGCCAAAACCCAACAAATTCTCATCAAAATATGTGAAACACAACTAAAAATACAATCTCCTAAGTGTCTGATAACTGCCCGTGCCAGTTTTCACCAAATTCTACCGAAAGGTATCTCTGATATCCCCTTTTGTACCTTCTAGGTTTGTTCAACATTGCTAATACAATTATTGAGTCCAAAGGTTTTCCATGCACATGGGAGATCTTCCTATGGCACCACTTGTAGACATGGCCCTAATCTAAGAAAAGGCTGAGGAGTTGGACCTGAAGTAGTGCCTCTAACCATGCAGGCCTAAGTTACTGGAATAACCTTCGGTTCAATGCAGAGGTAGTTCTGAATTAGAAGTTTTGAAGTTGGATGCTAAGTTTAAGAGCTTTGAAGCCTAAGTCATACAGATCCTGAAGAAGAAAATGCCGCTGTTTGAAGGACCAGGGGTCTAACAGTGCCATTTATCCCACTGGGGCAGCACACGAGCTCTTGCTTTGGTTTCATACGATGATCCTGATTTATGAAGCTACTCTTTTTCATTAAGTGTTTTTATTAAAAATAAAATGAAAACAGGCTCTGATCTTGCACGTGCCACCTTCAGAAAGCAGAACTGGGCTGAGGGGGGAAAAAAATAATAATGTTTAGCAATCACTAAGCACGTTATTAAATCCAACTCTTAAAAGTGCTAATAAAGAAAGAAATGGCCGTTTGCTTGCACCTACAGAGCGTGCTGTTGGTTACGGGCAGAAGGCTTTAGTCATTACTTCTGCCTTGCAGCTCAGCCCAACTGGATTCAGAAAATCAGCGATGCACACGCAGCCATAGAGGAAAGCGTCGTCTGGGAATGCCGAGCGAGTGGGAGACCGAAGCCCTCGTACCGCTGGCTGAAGGACGGGGAGCCGCTGCTGGCCCAGGTAGGCACCGCTGGAGCCCCTCGCCGGGGAGGGGGGCTCGCAGGCTCTGCAAGTGCCTTCAGGCTCCACCAGCTTTCTTATCTCTGCATGGTTTGTTACTTTTGAGATGGAAATAGGAAGGATGGTGGTGCTCTGAAATCCCCCTGCTGTGTAGGCAATTCCTTGCCGTGCCTGGTGGGCACCTCTGTGCAGCATCGGGAGAGCTGCTCTTAGTGATGAGTAGGACACGCCACAGCTCTACGACCAGAGGCCCTCCCTGAAATGAAGTAGCCATGATACAAACCTAAGGGTGGAGAGACCCTTGTGAAGAAGAAGGAATGGCTGAATGGGAGCCTACGCCCAGAAAATGATTGCCCCAGCTTAATTTTTTTTTTTTTACTTTATGATGTTCGGGTGAACTTCAGCTGCTAATGAAACCTTAGCGTTCCTGCTGGTCTTCAGCGGCGTTTCCACTTCTCCTGCCAAGCTGTCTCCCTGTGTTGGGGACCCAGAGCGTGTCCTGCCATTGCCAGGGACATGGAGAGCTGCCTGAAGATGGGTGACGTGCAGGGGCTGGGGGAACGCACCCCCTCCCACCGCCCGGTGCCCAGCCTCTTGCTGGAGGGTCAGCGCTCAGTCCCATTACAACCACAAACTAAAACTAAGTCACCAAAGCATTGCTTTCATGGTAGCCAGCATATTTTTCCCTTCATTTATTACGAAAGAAATACAGCAACCCAGATTTGACCAAACACTAGTAAAGATTGCACAAACATTAAATTTCCACCCTACGGCCAAGTAGAAAGCCAATAGCTCTTTATATTACTATTTTTTTTAATGGTCAAACTCTGGCGGGGGGGGAGGGAACACTTTGCTGTACTTATTAAAATTGATAACACGAGCTCCGTATCCTTAGGCTGACAAATGACACCCTGGTCTTTTGTTCCACACGCTAATTTTGCTTGCTTCATGCTGGTCACTAGCAGATGGCCTTGTACTTAAATCACGTTCGTGGCTGATACGAAGTAAAGGATCATTAAATTATTAACATCTGTATCATTTTCAGTAAACTGCAGAGGATTTTAAGTATTTCTCCCTGTCCTACCTAAGATGGCAACCAGTCTTCCTAGCCTTCGTTGCCATATATACTCATTATTTTAAATGAGTATATTGCCATATACTACCATTGTTTTAAATGTTCTAAAGAATAAGGTTGGCTGGGATGTGCCACTGAGGAACACAAGTGCATTTTTTGATTCAAGTTTGTCTACTTGAAAGGGATATTAATCTAAATGCTTTGGGTATTAAATCAATGAGAAGTCAAGGGAAAGTCCTCCAATTTAAATTGCATTTACCAACTACTGCATTGGTTTTACCGTTTAGTATCTAACCTGACATAAATTTAGCTGGCAGACAAATAGGTCGGAGCATGCAAATTCTTCCCATTACTGCCCCCTTTTTTTTTTTTTTTTTGGTATAAAAATATAGCACAACCACCCCTGGGTTTATGTTTCAAGGAGGAATCTCCTTCCTTACTTTTTTTATTTGTTTTACTGTTTCCTACAGGGCAGAGTTCAGCTAGAGCAGGGCTCGCTCACGATAACCAACGTCAGTCTGTCAGACGCCGGCATGTATCAGTGTGTAGCAGAAAACAGACACGGCGTCATTTTTGCCAGCGCAGAGCTGAGCGTCATAGGTAAGTTTACTTCCCTGAACGCTGCCAGCCTTCCAAAACCAGCAAAGCCTTCACCCAGGCTGGTTTTGCCAAGTTTCAGCAGCCGAAGAAGAAGTGCTGCTGAGGATCTGACAAGTTGTTGTTTTTAAGTAAGACATGAAATGAAAACTTGAGGAAGCGGATAGACGGAGAACAGATCTTTTTTCCATCATCCCATCTTCCCGTATTCCTCCCAGTGACTGAGCACAGGGAGCTGGTAAGCTCTCTCAGACTCTTGCTGGGTAGAAAAGTTCATGGAGAAACTTGAGAATTGCAGTTCGGAGCGTTCTGGACAGTAACTGCCTGCTCGTGGGCTGCAGGGACTGACTCCTGGGGAAATGTTGGATTTTATATATTATACCTGTCTTGAGTAGACCTTTCACCCTTCTAATGGGAATTGCAACGCTCCCACCCCAAACCCTAGCCAAGAAAAACAACTTCTGCCCCACCTGTTTTGTGTACACCTACTCATCCCAGTTACTGTCGGGAGAAGCCTCTGTGAATCCAGGTGCTTAAATACCTGATGGGAAGGAGTGGACCAGAGCCAGGCTCTTCTCAGTGGTGCCCAGTGCCAGGACAAGAGGCAACGGGCACAAACTGAAACAGAGGAAATGCCATTTAAACATCAGAAAAACTTCTTTGCTATGAGGCTGGTTGAATGCTAGAGCAGGTTGCCCAGAGAGGTTGGGGCATCTCCATCCTTGGAGATACTCAACATCCAACTGGACATGGCCCTGGGCAACCTGCCCATAGCTGCCCCTGCTTGAGCAAGGGAGGGACAGGGCCATCTCCAGAGGTCCCTGCCACCCCCAGCTGCCCTGTGAGTCTGTCCCGCATTCACAAACGGTGCTCTTGTACGACTGGCAGGCCAGGAAACCGATACATCAGCACAGATCCATAGTTTCAAAGGGTTAAATAGAATTCATGATTAAATAGTGGTTTAGTTGTTTTCAAAGCGAACGTTCAATAGCATCATTCCCCACTTTATCCTGAAGAACAAAGCGTGAGGTCTTTTCTGATTATGGCTTTTTCAATTATCGGTCATTTTTTATCAGCAGCGATAGATGCCTGCATAGAAAAAAAAAATTCATTTGAAAGATTATCAGTGTTGCTGTTCAAGAGAAGCACA
Source organism: Butorides virescens (assembly GCA_017310255.1). NCBI lineage: Eukaryota > Metazoa > Chordata > Aves > Pelecaniformes > Ardeidae > Butorides > Butorides virescens. The sequence goes on along the minus strand of JADKXX010008506.1, from coordinate 150,551 downwards.
ATAACGCTCAATAAATTAGGCTTCGCAGTGCTAAGATTTATTGGACGTGTTACTGCATGGAGGAAATCGAAATAAACCCACTGATGCTTTTCCTGTCTATTCAAAACCCTGGTAAAAGGGAGCCTTCGGGAGGAAGGCAGATCTTCTCACAGGACGTGGTGGTGGGTACCTCCACGGGTGGGTACCCCCTTGCCCGGCAGCCCCACAGCACCCAGGGGCCAACAAAAAGCACAAAAAGCACAAAAGCCCATGGAAAGCCTGCTCTTAAAAACCTGCCAGATTGCTTGTATTTGGCTGACTTCTCATGTGGGTCGTGCAACCTCGCTTCTGTAGGTCACGTGAAAAGTTCCAGAGCGGTGTGCTGTGGATTCACTTCTGTCTGTCATTTCATTTGGCATATTTTTGACGAAAACCAGCGTGTTTTCCTTTTCACTGGAGTTTTCAGAGGAGGTCGATATCCTGAGCTTTCACGGAGAAATGTTAGCTTTTAAACAGATCTTTCTGAGTACAAAAATGGTTATTTTAAAAGGTCCTGAAGTTAAGCACTTGAGATGATTAAACACCCCCAATAGCAAGTAAGACTTACAGCAAAATTAAGTGAAAAAGAGAAATGGCAAATTACAGATAGAGCTTTTCTCAGACTGATTCTTCTCTGTTATTGGTGCCAATTATATTGCCTGGAGTCTTCAGGTAAAACCGGGGTTCTGTTGCACTGGGCATTGTAAAACCGCGTAGTAAGATGCAATCATTGCCTTGAAGAGTTTTCAGGCTAAATGTTTAAAAAAACCAAAAAATTAGAAAAGGAAGGGTAGGGTAGAGTGAAACAAAAGGTAATTAAAATTCTCATTTCATAAACCAGGTGTGAAGGAATTAAATGCATTACCCCCAAAGTGGCACAGGGAAGCTGTGGTGGTGCTGAGATCTGAGCCCAGAGTTTCTAAACGTCAGGTGACAACTTTTTGAATGTCACAGAATGAAACTGATATCATGCAACTCCTCTAGCTCATGCAGGACCGAGAAGGAAATGGCACATGACTGGTAAAAAAACCCAGTCTAAACTATTCACTACAGAGGTGGAAATAACAGGATAATTCAAAAAACTTTTTCGCTTATAAATTTTGGACAATCGTCTGAGAAATTATTTCCAGAAGTGATAACGTATTAATTATGATAATGCAATATAAATAATAACCCGTCTGGTGCTGAGTGCGTTGGTAGGAAGTCATCCTCAGGACGCCACCTTTAATTTTGAAATATTTTCTATAGCCGGGGTTGGTTTTCAGGTGGCTCCTTTACAGCCTTTAATAACATCTGTGTGTTCCTCTGTGCTAAAATGAAGTCAGCCATCTGTGATCAGCCGCAGAAGACAAAACAGCTCAGAGATTAGTGAACTCTGATTCATGGAAGTGGAAGACGAGAGCTGTTCGATCACGGAGCCTGTCCCATTACCGGTGCCCCATTATGTTATTCAGATCTCTTGCGACAGGAATGAGATCCAAAAGAATTGAGGCAGACGAGGTGCCCTAAGAAAAATGAATTTGCTTTCTGTATCGCGCGGCAGGTTTTGTCTCCCAGCTGCTTCAGGTGAGCTCTAGATCATTTTATGGAGCATCAAGCAGATGCGATGCACAGTGATCTAAACCCTCACCTCCCGGGGTGCAGCAAGAAAGCAAGGCGAGGAAAATTCTGTGGGCTTGGGGGATATGGGGATGGGGCAGGAGGTTCAGGGTGCAGGCACACAGCTAGCAAAGGCGATGGAGAGAATCGGAGGGGACGGGGCAGAGTTTGCTGCCACTGATCGGTCCGAAAGCAAAGCTCTTGTCAGCAAAGGCGTAGCGAGCAGGGCAAGAGTTGTTCATAAAACCCTTAAGCTGCCTCACCTATTTGCTTAGCGCTTTCTAGATTGAAAAAAAAATTAATTATCCTGCTTTGATACAAACAAAACCTTCTGGTTGTCTTTGGGGAGTTCGCTACCAGAGGCAGTCTAGAGGCAGCTGCCTCAAAGCTCTGCCTGTCATCAGGTCCCATCAAATAAATCATTACAAATCCTTTGAGGCAGGGATCAGAAGCCAAACCGTCTCCTCCCTCCCAGGCCTGCGACGCTCTGCAGGGCTTTGGTGTTTGCTCCAATGAGTATCTGACTGTTTTTCACAAAGCAGAAGAGCCTGCCCTGGAGGGACGAACCCGATGCCTACTTCAGTCTTTGCCTTGTCTTGCTCGGTTCAGCCCTGGCCATGTCAAGGTCTCCTGCCCTTACAGCATGAAAATAAAAGACCCTGTTTATGCGACTATTATGAATATAAAGCATAAAAATGTCAACTTTTTTGGAAATACTAACGTTTCTGATTAATTGTATGGGTTCTGTGTTTGTGCCGATTTTCCCGTACGCAGTCGCTCTGCACGGAACAACGTTTGACAAAACTGTGACCACGCTGTTGTGACTCAAAAAGGGAAATTCGTGTGGGTGTAGGTCTTAGGGGTGCTGCCCCCAATAAGATGTGTATGACACCAGGTTTCTGCTGCCTGCCGAGGTTGCTGGTCTCTGAGGTTTGTAGCTGAATATGCATTTCTAAACGAGTAAAGAGCTGAAGCGTTCAGGTGCCTCTTTGCCCCGTCCACGTGTGTGTATAGTTGATCACGTCAGATCATTTAGGAACTGCAGGTGAGAAGGAGCCCTGGAATATTGTAATGTTCAGAAGAGCCTGACTTTGGGTTTTTCCAGAGGGAATTCTGATCTGTTGTGTTGTTTTGGTTTTTTTCTTTCAGCCATCGGTCCAGACTTTTCCAAAACGCTCTTGAAGAAGTTAACCCTGGTTAAAGTGGGTGGTGAAGTAATCATTGAGTGTAAGCCGAAAGCTTCCCCCAGACCTACTTATTCTTGGAAGAAAGGAAAAGACATCCTGAGAGAAAATGAGAGGTAATGTCTTAAAGTAACCGTTTCTTTCATTAGCTTGCTCCAACCCAGGGGCTTTTAGCAATGAAAGCTAAATTTGTCATTAATAGCTTCCCAAAATTGACTTGCAAATAAATGTGGAAACAGCTCGTGTTCAGTCTCAAGGAGCTGGGGGTGAGGTTTCTATTCCCGTTGTGTTCATCCCAGTCTCTGTGTCCTATTAAAGCATCCCTGCCAAGACGCTGATAAAGATACATTCTAAAAAGCAAATATTTTGCCTCTGCATTGCTCTAAATAGCCATTGCTGTTCAAAAAATTTCCCAGGAGATAAAACCCTCCACTGCAAATTACACTGCTCTGGTACATTACTCAATGTCCTGCAAACAGGAATTATTTGGGGTCAGTAATTAATTTGGCAGCACTAAAGCCTGACTTGGAGACGGCTTTTTCAGGCTGGCCAAGTCTTCTTTTTTTTTTCCTTTCTTTGTTTTTAATTCAAAAGGAGAGCATTAGTAGGAAGTAGGAGCCTGTCTTTCAAATTTGCGTGCACAGTTTTGCAGCAATTTGGTGGGGACTGTGTAGAGGTGTGGTTGTGCTACCTGTCTCGCTCGTGCAGCGCCTTGACAGTCCTCCAAAATACGATTGCACCACTTGGGTTGATGGGAAAAATCCTGTCCTGTTAGTAAAGGTCAAAAAGCCAGAAAATACAGGAAAGTGTTATTTTGAAAAGCTTAAACCCGTTAGAGCTGTTCTTTTATATTGGAAAGCGTAGTCTTGCTCCATCCAACCTGCCTGCCTGTAATGGGTAGTGAAATACATACTGGGGTGATGGGTACAAGTATGCAAAAAGCCGTAGTTGATTTAGAGCCAGATGAGTAAAATAATGAACCACCCATTTGTGACTGATTTGGCTCCTGTTACCTGGGCCTTACAAAGCTGCTGTCCATGGGGCGTTGGACTACGCCTCTAGGGATGAAAAGAGTCGGGGGATCAATTACTCAGAGCTTCCTCCGGCAGCCAGGGCACAAAGCTGTGCGAGGTCAACGTTATAATAGATCAAGGTATATTGATTTTTTTCAAACTGAAATAACTTGTTCTTCTGGTGATGGTTGTGCAAAAGGATGGGGAGCATTCAGTACTGGACGTTTTGGAGTGTCAGCCCCAGGAGCTTCCGTCCGTCTCCCCGTCCGTCCGTCTCCCCGTCCTCGCTGGCACAGTCTGTAGCTGAAATGTGCTGTTTTCTCTGACGCTGTTCTAGGCACAGCACAGTCCTCATTTTAATTTAGGAGTGAGAGAGAAGGCATTAGTTTATTTGAGCAAGGGCTTAGGAAAGGAAAGGAATGTGCGTGACTCTGTTTCTCACTTGGTCACTGCCGCGCAATGCTGACAACACAGGGATTTATTTTCTTTTTAGCGCTACTCTCTCATCTGCAAACTTTCCTAAAAGTTGGGTGCTGTAATACAGCAGAAACCCCTGGATCCTGATTTCCCAAGGGAATGTGGCTCATGCCCTGGTAGCATAAGCCTAGGAGGCAGCTCAGGTTGCTTGTGTGTTTGCTTCCAAATAACTTTTGAACTGATTATTTGAACGGGCTGTTAGGTGTTTCAGCTGGTTCCCACCAAGGTTAAGGGAGGAAGAGGTACACCTCAAAACCAGCAGATTTCTTCAAAGCTTTGTGAAACAAGCAGCTGGGAAAAGGCGACACTATTCTCCCGCCTCAGTGAAGCCCCGTGGCCTAAAGTCACGCCTAAAGTCCCCACCACAGCGCCCCCAAAGGGTGCACACGTCTGTGTAAGGAGTGGAAGGCTGTACCTACAGCCTTGTCCTGACCGACCTCCTCCCGAGGCGTGTAGGCAAGCAGCAGGTAGTCATAAAAACTTGCTAAATGGCATATACCTTGCTGGTAGCAGCCCCATGCCAGGCAGGCTGTAGGCAGTGGCCAGGAGGACGGGTTGTGAGTACAGCACAGTCGAGCCCAAATGCAAACCCCAGCAAGGCTGGGGTGTTGGTGCTCATGGCCACGGCAGGCTCGCTGCCGCGCTCCTCCCGCCTCTGCCGCGCATGCCGCGCCAGAACCGGGAGCCTCCCACCCAGGCACCAAGCCCTGGATGGGAAACCAGACGTGAAATGTGCCCAAGCAGGTGTGAAATTCTCTGCTACTTCAGCCCAAGGGTTTTTTCCACCCGCCAGATCATCCGGTGGGGCCTATCTGGCAAAATGTCTTAATGAGCACCGCTCCGTTGACTTGGCAGTTGGACCTGTTTAGTTCTTACACGCAGTTGGTTGTGTCTCCCGTGGGGACGAGGGTGTTGAATCACCGCCATCGCTTTTATTAACCACGCCATCCTTGCAGTCTGTACCTGGAGACTGTGTGAAATGCGCAATTAGGAAATTATAGCGTCTTATATGATCCTGGCCTTGTTCGTCAGCGCTGTCTGAGAGGCCAAGTGCCTGGTCCTCTGCTTAACATTGCTGTATTTTTGGTTTCTTTGGTTGCTGAAACGTTACCTCCTTCCTGCCATCCTGGGGGACGGCAGCGTTGACTGGAGTCCGGTCCTAGCTCCTCCCTACACCCACGCAGCTGTGTAGGCTTCCTACAAGAACTTTCTTGGCTCTTGAAGAAATCTGTTGAAATACAGGAAGAAAGATGCCAAGAAAAGCTGTTGCTGAAATCTCTTCATCTAGGGCAGAAAACAGAACTTTTAGACAGGCGTGGGAGAAGAAACTTAAATGAAATCTCTAGTTAAACTGACGTCAAAGAGTCCTTCGAGTTTCAGAGAGGCACCTGAACATCTGGATACTTCTCCAGACTGAACTTGATCATGTGAAGGTTAATCAATATAGATGGTCCTTCCAATTCCAGGTGGAGTTAAAAGCAACGTTAATGTGTCAGTCCTTGCTTCCAATTCTGATGTACTGCCTGACGGCTACCATGGCAATCGCTCGAGCATTCCTCCTGGGGCTTGTGTGACTTTTCAGGCGGAGTGCGATGTTCGGGACTCCGTGCTGGAGACAGAAAGAGCGTGCATCAGATTTTTGCTGCCGGGACTCTTGCTCTGGAGGCTACCGCTGCCCAGGAGGCAAAGCTAAGTGTGGTGTTCAATGTTTGCCCAGAGGGCAGAGACTACCGTGGAAAAAACAAAAAACAAACAAAAAAAAAAGAACTTTATTGTTTGAGGTTTCATAGTCTTCTCTGGAGGCTGAGGTAGTGTGTACTGCACCCCTAATGAATAACATGCCCTGAAGGTGTCTCTTACTGGTGGCTGAGAACTGTGCAATTGTGTTATTAGAGATTCTGCCCTGGGGTACAATTATATTATTGCAGTCATTAAAGGCAGTTCATCTCCATAATAATGGAAATCCTGCCTTGGAGGCCTAACTGAGTCAAAATAATGTTGGTAGAAGGTAAATTTTATATAGAAACAGCTATAGCACAGATACAGATATATTGCAAATGCTGCTTGGAAACAAAGACTCTTTCTGTATGGGTGAAGATACAGAGATCATTTTCTGTGCCTGATCTTCCCTTCGTATTTCTGTCCAAAACGGCTGCTGGGCTCCATGGGAGGGGTCTGCAGCCCTGTGAACGCCCCCCGTACACATCGGACTCCTAGGGCTGCTGGTAGCGTGAGAGCGGGTGAGTCCTGCCCGCCACAGCATCTCCCACCTTCCGTACCATCAGGGCAGGAGATGTGATGAAGAACCACCTACCCTCCAGGAGAACCTTGCTCAGGAGCGGGGGGTACCTTTTAGATGGGAACGGTCACCACGAAGCTGGGCAGGTGGCACCGACAGGAGGCTACGCTCCCCAAGCAGTGGTCAGGACCTGCTTGGCCCAGCACAGTCCTTGAGCAGAAGTTGCTTTACCCTTCCGATGCACAGTGCTAGGCATAGAGCCTGGAAGCGTGAGCCAGCGGGGGAGATCTGCAGCTGGTAGGAGTCGTCCCAGAAGCCAACAAGTGCTGGGAACTGGGGGTGGAAACAGTGTCTTCTGGTCATTGCAAAATGGTGATGTGTCTTTGGGACGTGTCAGGTCATTCACCAGACAGAAGGATTTGAGTTCAGTGTGGTTTTCACTTACCATTCGGTTCTCTCATATTCCTATTTCCAGGTATGTTTAACCTCTGGTCTCTTTATTCTGAGTCAGTAACAGAAGAAAAGAGATTTTGGAGAGCTGGGATCCCATTGCATAGGTTCTCTTGTCTCATATCCCAGCTACATCAGTGTGACCCAGAAGTGATGCTGGCCTTAAGGCTGTGAGATGGCGATGCCCAGCCGTCCCAGAAGGGCTGGCGTTCAAAACCAGGCGAAAGCTCCTTGAGCAAGGAGTGCACAGACTGTAGAAGCCAGAACCTATGGGTTTTATTTAAATCTCAGTGGCACTTTGGTCTTACAATCTTGCGTCTTCATCCCCCTGATTTTATGAAGTAACGTAGGCAGTGACGAGTGAGGTTTTGGGTATAAATACGTAGCATCTATGGCATTGTATACGTACGATATCGGCATCATACAGGCATTATATGGAGACATGGTCTTCTGCAATTATTGTAACGTGCAAAAGACAGATGATTCGAACTGTGCCTATGCTTCACTCCAAAGCTGTCTCAGAAACCAGTTGTTTCTAGATGGCGGTGGGAGCTATGGAGACAGAGGGTAATCTTAACGCGAGATTTACCAAGACAAACCAGAAATCTGTAGTTACCCATAAGTCTGGAAAAACTTCCATTAATTGATGGATATAACACTGAAATGACTGAAAGCAAGTCCTTAGTGGAGAGTCTTTCCTCTAGGCTCCCAAACGCCTGAAGCCAAGCATCCCCCCATCTGCAGCGTTCCCCATTGGTGCCAATTCATTGGCATGGGGCGGCGGGGAAGGCATGGCAGTCAGATCGTTCTTGCAGAATTTTGTTAATCCTCTCATAATAAGTCAATGACGTCTAATGCCACAACGTTCGATAAATTTGTCACTGAGACTAGTGCTTTAAAACCTTTGTTTCCAGGTGATCTTAACACAGAAACCTTTCGGTTTCTTCATCACGATGGCGCGGTCCGTGGGGGGGATCCGTGCTGGGTTGCAGGTGAGAGCGGTTCATCCTCGCCGCGGTGGAAGGCAGAAGTCACCGCAGTCACCAGCTCCTTCGTTCAGGTTTCCTGGGTGCAGGAGGGGGGATCAGGCTGTGTGTGATTAGGGAGGAATCCTGGAGCTACGCAGGGCACTGCCAGCTGAAATTAAAATAAGCCTTGGTCACAGCTGCTCCCACGTTCCAAACCGTCGGAGGAACGTCCTGCGATGGAACTGTAATTCTCTTTGAGCTGTAGATCAGGAAGCGTTTTTAAAATAATTTAAACTGGTTAATTCAGCAGTTAATTTAAAACGGTTCATTTTAAAACGATTAAGTCTCCCTTGATTTTCGTACGGTTTTCCGTAGCCCACAAAAAAATAATGTTGCAGCCCAACACACCTGCAGGTGCTGGCACGTAAGTGTGCAGCACCCGAGGGCTCGCCCCGGGGAGCGCTGGGGTTTAACGTTAGAGCTGGGACTGGTCCTGTGATCCTCTGAGACTGGTCCTGTGATCCGCTGGGACTGGTCCTGTGATCCACGTCGACAAACTGGGGCATTTTGTCACTCCACTGCCCAGATTGAACTGTCTCTTCATAACTTACCATCAGAGGCCATGTTCTTAGCGTATCTTAAGAAAATTTCTCATGGAATTGGTCAAGGGATATTTTTTGCTGTTGGCACGGAATGATTTTGCTGGAGCAGCGTTGGAAGGGGTTGTTAGGCGCTGCTTTGTTAGGCACCGCCTTACATCGCCTTCCCTGCGAGTCTTTCTTTTTGTCTCAGGTGCTTGTTTTGGACTTACGGAAATGCCTTTTCATTTGCATGCCATAATGGTAATAATTACATTTATTTATTGCTCGCAGAGTGTTTCGGGTTAGGTATTGGTCTGTCAGAGAGGCGTACTGTCGTTCCTCAGAGGTGAAGCTGTAGCGTTGGGTGGTTTGGGAGCTGATGCCACGTTTCTTGGTCTGCCATGGCTTCCTCCAGCGCTCATTCTCCTTTGCTCCCCAACCGTAGACTGCGTGCAGGAAAACCAAGATAGCTTTTATTTAGGGAAAGAGTATATTTTTGCCAGTCTTGTGGTTCGTTACCAGCCACTCGCCAATGTGTTGATTAGCCAAAGCACGGGGAGGCACGGCACGAGGTGAAGCATTTAGTTCTGGGCTAGTGCTGGCTCCATGTTGGGGAGCCCTGCTTTGGGGGGCGTGGGGGCATCGCTGCGAGGAGGGGAGCGGGGCTGGCGGCGGCAGCTGTCTCAGGCACTTGGCAAGAGCTTGCACACGTCAAAATCTAATGTGTATTCCCTTGAAATAATGAATGTTTAAAATATGTGCACAATGGTCTTCATTCCTAATGTTCTCCTACAGCTATTGGAAGTCACATTTACCCTGCCACCAGACATGTACTCAGTCCAGGGCAGAAAAATAATTGTACTTTTAAGCCCCAAAGCAAATTGCTCTTCTCCCGTTCTCGTTAAGCCCTTGCATCATTAGAGCTGTTCCTTTTCTATGAATATACAGTGCATACATTGTTTATACAGTTTAATTGTAAGGCAAGAAATTCATAAAAAAACAAACGATGTTCTGTGCTGATAGCAAAGAATATGAAAGTGTCCAATTAAACAGCCACTCACTATGACTTGTATAATAGCAACATCTGTTATCTTAATTAAACAAGTTTCTGTATAAAGGGACCCTCCTAGTGCACTTTGTTAGAGTAGGATCTGACCTAGATACTCCAGGCACGCTCACTCTCTTCATGGAAATTTTCCCAGTTGGTCCCATTATCTTGCAGTCTTGACAAGCTCCGTGATATACGAGCACACTCTTGCACACACAAAGCCATACTGCTTAAAGCAGGAAGATTTGTAATTTATTTTTTTAGCTGAAAACCAGTAGAAGCACAGAGAAGCAGCACGTAGTGGCATTTAGCCATTGAGTTCAGACACAGCAGCATTTGGAAGTGTAAAGAGTGCCCGGCTAACTCGGACCTTGTCAAATAACGTTTGGGAGAGAGAACCGCGCTTCCAGAAAGTGCTCACAATTTGTTTTCAAAACTGGCTTATGTGCTTCAGGATTTAGGTCATTTAGGTCCAGATTTTTCCAAGTATTTCATTGCTGTTCTCCACCATAGCCTAGAGTCGAGAGACGATCTAGAAGGGTAAGTTCACTTTTAAAAGTCCTGGTGCCCTGGTGACTTCTGGAAAGAAGATGAGGATTTGCAAGACCAGGAAGGAGCAGTGGGAGTCCAAAGAGGACCTGGGGCTTTGTACCCGTCTGCAAACAAAAACCCAAGCAGAGCCTCCCCGAAATCCCATCCTCGTCAGAAGGAGATGTGGTCTGCTGCTCAGGGCCCGCCAGGAAAATCGGGAGCCCCATGCTTGGGGCTGTAGGACACCAGGCAGCTGTAGCTGAAAAGCCTCTTGGATATGTTAATACACAGCTGTGCCTGTGGGCTTGGTAATGTGGGCAGTGAATGTTAATTTGTTTGTAAAGAAGAACACAGCCGCTGCCAGCTGCTTTGGAGAGGAAGCTGAAGTCCTGCCCCGGGGGGAGCCCGGCCTCTCCGTCCCCCATCCTGCCCTCGGTGCCGGGCCAGCACAAAGTCAGCAGGAGTCACACGGTAAAGCCCAAAGCAGCAGTCTCTCCTCCCAGCAGTTGGAGTGACTGTGGCCAAGGAAAAGCAGAAAGTCCTCACCTGATTTTTTTTTTTGTCATCTTCTGCACTTCAAAACTCTTCAGAAAGACTTTTCTCCCTGGAAGAGGTTGGCCATGGTCTTCTCGAGAGTTCACATCCTAAGGGCCTCCTCACAAGGGCTGTTGGTTTACAGACCCCTCAGTCAGCTATTATTTTTGTTACAGGAATTTTAACATACTCACTTTGATGCTATGTCATTTTGAGAAGGAAAACTTGTGAAATCAGACACAAAAGGAAAGGCTTTTCTCATATTCTTTCCGCCTGTCTTGAGCCTAAGTAGTTGTCTAAATTCCAGGTTTTTATTTGTTGCCTCAAACTTCCTAATTAGTTGTTAATTACTTTAAACAGCCAGAAAGAAAATGGCAATAGGACAGACAGCACAGCTTTCCCAGTCTGGTGCCAGGGTACAAACCATGGTAATATTTTTATACTGATTACTTGAGAGATGAATTGCCAGCAGTGGCTTTTGGACACACAGCCTAGTGACACTTAGCAGAATAGAAAACCTCAAAGGATGCTTCCTATCATTGTTTTGCATTAATTGTGTTGACTGTCTTTTTTTTTTTTTTTTTTTTTTTAATAAAGCACCTGTGCAATATCTTTAAGGCAGACAGGTAACCAAGCCATCAATAACTGGTCGGGTTTTCATTACATCCTGCCTAGGCAACATGAAAAATGACACCCTGCAAATAGCTTTTTGAAGTTTGAATCGACAAGGCAGCGCTCGTCTTAGAAAGACAACGGCACGAGATGGCTCTACTTCATTGGCACATCTGCAATAACTGGCGTGGCAACTTACTTTAACCAATTTTCTGCAAAATAGAACTAAAATGAACCAGGAAGCCACTTGATTCAGTGGGCAGAGGTCTTGGAAAGCAGTCGTCCAAGGCTTGATGGCCCCGTGTTCATGGACTGTTTGTTTCCCAGCAGAAGTTGGTTTTAACTCCGTCTTGTTCAGGAGGATCCCAATGTGTTTTAACGTGAGCTCGTCATGGCTGTGGGTCCGTCAACTCAACGCTAAACAGTTGTAGTTTAGCATGTGCTGACCCTAAAAGCCACTGATTTGTGTGATCTGAAATCCGTTGGTGCAAACCACTGTGTTTTAGTTGCCTTTAGGAGCAGGTCACCGACTTCTCCTTGCTTCTTAAGGGTAGTTACATGGATCTGTTTTCTTTCCTTTGTGTGTGTCTGGCAAATATAATAAATCCTGTTGCTTTTGTAGTTTGAGATGCCTATTCTGTGCCTGTATGCATAACCCGTAAGGGTGTCTCCACAAAGCTTAGCTGCCCATCGGTTGCACTTGAGCAGCTTTCCGATGGCTCAACCTTTCTTCAGCGTGGATAGTAAGGCGGCGACTCCGCTTCATTCCCACATTGTCTTTTCCTGCTGTTTTTGAACAACTGTGTCTAGCAAAAGGTTATCTGAGAAGGGTTAGAGTGTTATCTAGGATCCAGATTCAGTGCTGGCTTATTTTGTATGTGTAAATTAATTAGGCTGACCTCTAAAATTTGCAAGTTTGTTTATCTGCTCCTGTAGAGCCGGGAAATCATTTCCTACAACCAACCACAAACTGCTGTCGAACGTACTTGAGATGCCGATGAGTGCAATCCCAACCTATGCCAAGTTTCAGCTGGTGTTCCAGAAACGAGACTCTCTCTCACACCTCGACGCAGTCTCCTGTAACATCAGCAATCTGTTCCTGTTTCCCCAGCAGATTATTTTCAGCGTGGTGTTAGTGTCGTGTTCAGCACTACACATGTAGGACATCATTGCTGCCACGGCTGGGATGAGCTTGCGTGGTTTGATCATGGTTTGTGCTGCTGTGACCCAAGGTACCTAGAGAAGTCAACGGGCTTTTACCTTGGGGCTTGTGTGTTAATTTTAAAAGTCAAGCCCTGCTTGCAGAGGTGGGCAGAAGGAGAGGATGAAGCATCCAGAGAGCCCCATCTCGGAGGCATCAGACCTCCAGGGCGCGGCAAGACGTGTCCCGCGTTCCCACATCCTTAGCAGCACTGTCACTCGCTGCCTGCTGTTAAACAGCTCCTGCTTTTCCTGCTTGAGGTGGCTCATCTTTATGATTATTAAATTCAGCTCCAGGTACCGTGCATACGGCTACAAATTAGTGCTCCCTCTCTGTAAAAATGCCCCAGGAAAAAGCGAGTTCCCCCCCGCAGCGCCGCGGTGCCGGCAGGGGCAGGGTCTGGCCCCCAGCAGGTTTTTCTCCCCCGTGAGCACACGCTGCAGCCGATGCTTGCAAAAATAAATGCCTGTAATTAGTCTCCCGAATGCAATTTGAAATTGATGTGTGGTTCACGCGTGTCCTCCAGTTGAAGAAAATAGTAATAATTATTTTAGTAAGTCTGTCGCATTTTGAAGGAAAAAAAATATTTAGTATTTCTTCTCTTGGATGTTTTCATGATTAAGAGCAAGAAGTTTATGATTTTACAGTTAGGGCCCTACATGTTTAAAATCCAAGGAAATAATTATATGGCTACGGGGGAGAAAGGATTCCTAATGAACTTTTTAGACGACCTACCAGACTTGGTGATATTTCTGATGATTATTTAAACATCACTTTTAAGTGATGTAAATGTGTCTTTGGATCTTGCAAATCTGTCTTAATGTCAATTACAAGTGGAGTGGGTAATTTATCTTTGTACTGGGGGCACTTTTTGTTGAAACGAGAGGAAAAGATACGTTATCTTTGAAAGACTGTGCCTTTAGGCTTCTATTTGGGTGGTATCAGCTGGAACAAATAAGCTGAGAAAGCATTTACTGCTTCTGCTCTAATCTCACGAATGCTCCCAGAAATGGTTTGTGTCAGCACAGAAAAGCTTGCGCGGATTTTTTTCTCATAAGAGAATAATTTTTATGAGCTTCAGTGGAGTTCCCTTTGATGCTCATCTTCTCCAGACCTCCGAAGCATTTGCTGTCGGTGGAGGGTGATGGCTTGTCCTCGTCGGGGAAGGAGCTGTCGGGGAGGGTGGCTGGAGGCTGCGTGTCCAAATTTGATTCCTCGGATTTCCACTGTCCCTCTTCATAGACGGGGAGAAGTCACTTAATCCCCGTGCCTCTGGCTGTGGTCACTGCCTTGGAAGCATGAGCAAATATTTCACCGAATGCAGGAGGGGCTTCACAGCATCTGCTGCTTTCCACGCGAGGTTCGCCTCGCTTCCGAGCGTGAGAACAGTTTTTGGGGAGCGGCGTGTCTCGGGGGGGGGGGGTTAACTGTACATAAAGGGACACTTTAGCCTTTCACGGGGCACTTTGAAAGTGTGCTTTGCCCCTCCACCCCCACCAGCAAGAGCCTCTCCAGGGGAAAAGTCCTGGGGCTGCCGGGGCCCGTGCAGAGCATCCCTGTCCTTCCCGGCGTCGGGGCGGCTTTCGCAGTGAACTTACTCTGTAAAAATAAACGGCCAAGTTGAAGAGCTGTGCCAAAAGGGTCATTTCCCATGGGGGACCGTCTTCATTTCCCACCAAAATCAATGAAAAATTGGCTCTTTGCACCTTTGGACCCTTCCGGACTCACAAAATCTTCCCATATAGCTCAAATTATTATTGCTTCATGTCTCAGGAATGAAAGCTGTAAAAACAAGCTTGCCTTTGCTTTACTCATATCTGCTTCCTCAAATATTTATTTTCATGACATGGTCTTTCTTACTGTATTTATTTTAATTTTGTGTGTCGTGCAAAAAAAAGAGCAGTAAGGGAGAGAAGGCAAAAGGTTTCTGTTATTTGAAATTCAGCACAGCCTACTCATTTCCTTCAGGGTCCCTAGCAGTGTTTGTGTTGGTTTTCATTTGTTTCTCCCCATTATCAGCAGCCCTTAAGAAAGAGATTTTGTAGAGCACTGTTCTTCTTTGATAACCTGGGGATATTTTTATATTTGAATTATGACTCTAGGCATCTTTAAACAATTCATACGAAGTCTCTAATAGCTGTAAACGCTCCCTTCTTTCCCTTCCACCGCCCCACTCCTTCGGGATGAGGTCTTGTCACTTCCAGACTTGTCTTAAAAATTTAGGGGCAAAAAGGAGGGTGATGACAAAACACAGCTTTTATGTTTATAGATATTAATATAGATTGGATGCAGTATTATTTATTTGGACTGCTCCGTCATTGCAGATAAACAATTTGTTGAAAAAGAAAATTGTGGGAGAACTTAGGATGCCAGATCCATGACTGGTTTAAGCTGATACTGAATTCAGTGGAGTTATGTTGTTTGATGTTGCCAAAGGGGCCCCTACTATTTTCTCAAAAATATTTATCTGAGCAAAATATGTTCTATTTTTTCTCTCTCCCCAGAAAAATATTTACAGTTTTTTATGATAATCTGAAAGGATTGCAATTTATAGTCTCCTCTTCTTTAATTCTTCATCCTTAGCAAGCCTGTAAATTAAAAGCCTAAAATGAAAACACATTTACACACAACAGTTCCCATCCCTGGAAGAAGTATTCTTAGTATTTTCTCAGAGATCAATATTGAGAATTCACTAAGGAAAACCAAGTGTAATACTCTGTATTTTTCAATGCAGCAAGGTAAGAGCAGCTATTGCCTAGGAAGACCTTCCAAAAGACTTGGTTTAATTCTTTGTGCTTTCTTATTGTAGTCCCAGAGCACAGAAAATGCCAAATGAACCCAAATTCTGGGCACCATAGGTGTTTAGGTGATGTCCCTCAGTGCCTTCTCTAGCCAGTGTTTTTTACTTGAACAAAATACATGGATTTTAGAGATTGAGAAGCAGCCCCACGTAGTTGGGCCATACACAAGCTCAGGAGTTCGAGCACTTCATCCTCAGGCTCTTTATCTTCTTTTAAAATGTATCTCCAGCAAAGCTTGTGGGAAATATTCTACTGAACTCAATGGAACAGGATTTTACCTTGGTTTATTTTGAGCAAATATAGTTCTTACCTGAAAATTAATTGTAGGGGGTTTACTGTTAAGAGACCTGCCAGTTGTCATGGATAAGGAAGGCCTTATCTAATGCCTGCTTTCACCAAGAAAAAGACATGCACTAAATTAAATGGGCTTTGATTGAGGCTCTAAATTAGCTCAGGCTTTTCTGTGAACCGTGAAAAGACAAGTAGTTAGAGACAAATAAGTACCGAAGCAGCTGTAGGTGGTTATCCAAATCAAAGCTAACAGGTCCTGGACAAGAAGTTGCATATGCGTAGAAGTCGGCAGAAGACCTGTGCAGTGTGACCGTCCCTGTCAGCTGATGTTCAGATGGATGATCGAATGGAAACCACTGTAATGCTGATCCAACAGACGGTACTGTCCTGCGTTTCCTATCTTAACAGCCGTTAGACATGGACCCAACTTGTCCTGTCCGCGCTCCTGTTGTGGTCCTGACCGTGGCCCTCAGGATGCATTCGTGTCCCACGTTGGTGGCAGTGTGGACACTATCCGTCTTGCACCCATTTTCAAAAACATCTGGGGTAACAGGACATGGGCGAAGCCCAAGCCTGGAAAGCCCTGTCTGCTTATGGGGGAATGCTGAGCATTTTTGGCCAGTATTGGGTAGGGTAGGAAGGGTAGGGTAGGAAGCCTCAGATGGCGCGGCGAGGCTCTGGGTGGGGGTTAGGATCAGGGCTTTCCCCTCGCCCTCTCCTCCCTGCACACCAGGGACCATTGAGAGTGTCGAGTGAAGCCCCGAGACGTTGGCTTTGACCTTGGCGTATGCTTTAGTGGGAATTAATGTTACGAAGCAGAAGGCTCTGACCTCAACTGTTATTTATTTACGCAACGTAAAGGTTGTAGTCGCACATGAAGGCAGCGTCCCAGGGCCACAGAAATTACTACCTGCAGAGCGTACTCCAAGCCAGCCCATTCTTCAAGTGATGAGCAGGTTCTCATGAGTGGTGTCCCTGATTTTGGGGAGGGCTGTGCTCTGAGCAGTAAATCCTCCCTCTCAGCCAAAGCTGTGAGTATTTCTAAATTTCGCTGTGTTTTCCTGAAATAGCCTAATGGCTGATACTGCTTTTATGAGATCATTTTAATAATCCCAGTCTCTGCCTCATTGCCTGGGAAACATTATTAAAAAGGTAATAAACTGCTGCAAAGACATGTGATAGAAATAGAAATAATTTGATAAATAATGCAATTGCCCGGAATCATTTACATTTGCAGTCGGGTTGTGGCATGAAACAAAGTTGCTGTTAGGCTAAAAATTGCTTTAGATATTCCTGCCTATGGACTGGGGGAAGAGGCTGAGCAAATACACCGCTGAGATTGCAGTCTGGGCTGTCTCGTGCTTTTGCTTTCTTCCTCTGCTTCCAACCCCCCCCAGCCCAAGCGAGGCTCCGGAGGACGGACAATAGGCCATTCATCATGTCGGCTGAAATACACTGTTTTTCACAGGTACATTTAACCTAAATCCTCTCTCAGAAGACGGATTATCTCTTAGAAGAACTCTGGCACAACAGTCTCTTTTCAATAGCCACGTCAGCCACTGCCACAAAGGCTGTACATGAAGGGATCAATGGTAGTTTTATCTCAAATTGCACTCAGTGTGTGTTTCTTCCAACTGACATTCATTTAAATGCTTGCTCTAAGACATCTTTTCTCCCTGTAATAGAAAAAGGATCAGACATCCTAAGCATTGTTTCCTGGGGAAAAAAAAAAAATAAAAAAAAAATTAAAATATTCACTTGGCTAGGCACGGAATATTTCGGATGCCTGTGTTTAATCAACAGTGAAAGCAAGTGTAGTTACGCTTGTATTTTGTAAATTAAAATGCTAAAATGATCAGATAAGAAGCAACATACCTTATTTCATTGCAGCGGTGCTAATAAAACCATTTGAGAGGGGAAAAGAAGATAAAAAATAATTTTATAATTATGAGGGGGAAAAGGAAAAAAAAAGTAATTTTATAATTATGAGGAAAAAAGAAAAAAAAAAATTTTATAATTTTGAGGGGAAAAGGGAAAAAAAAAAAAGTAATTTTATAATTATGAGCACTTTGCTCCAAAGAAACACTGGAGCTCCAATCTGCAGTCCAGCAGTTCTGCTGTGTCCCTCGGGAGGGTAACCGCTACCGGCGCAGGCACGACCTGCCATATGCACCGCATTTGTAGTCCATGCACAGCCCACGTGTTTCCATCTGCTGGACAGAAAAACAGAGGGCAAGCTGAGAAGGATCTATGGAGGGACACCTGCGGGATCAGCTGGCCGGTGCAGAGCTTCTGTCGGTGGTTTGTGGGTCTGTTGTGGTTCAACCCGGCTGGCAACTCGGCACCACGCAGCTCACTCCCCCCCCGCCTCTCTCAGTGGGATGGGGGAGAGAATTGGGGAAAAAAAAAAGTAAGACCCGTGGGTTGAGGTAGAGACATTTTAATAAAAGAGAAGAATAACAATAATAATAATAATAATAATGGTAAGAGAATATACAGGATATATAAAACAAGCGATGCACAATGCAATTGCTCACCACCCGCCGACCGATGCCCAGCCCGTCCCGAGCCGCGATCACTCTCCCCGCGACTGACCAGCTAACTCCCCCCAAGCATGACGTTCTATGGTCTGGAATAGCTCTTTTGGTCAGTTGGGGTCAGCTGGCCTGGCTGTGCCCCCTCCCAGCTTGTTATGCCCCTGGCTGAGCAGGAGAAGCTCACAGAATCCCAGAATGGCAAGGGTTGGAAGGGACCTCAGGAGATCACCCAGTCCAACCCCCCTGCTCAAGCAGGTTCTCCTAGAGCATGTTACACAGGACAGCGTCCAGGCGGGGGTTGAATATCTCCAGAGAAGGAGACTCCACAGCCCCCCTGGGCAGCCTGGGCCAGGGCTTGGGCACCCTCAAAGTCAACAAGTTCTTCCTCGTGTTCAACTGGAACCTCTTCTGCTTGAGTTTGTGCCCATTGCCCCTTGTCCTGGCACTGGGCACCACTGAGAAGAGTCTGGGTCCGTCCTCATGACACCCACCCTTGAGATATTTGTAGGTGTTGATGAGGTCCCCTCTCAGCCTTCTCTTCTCCAGGCTGAACAAGCCCAGCTCCCTCAGCCTTTCCTCCTAGGGGAGATGCTCCGGTCCCCCCATCATCCTTGTTGCTCTCCTCTGGACTCTCTCCAGGAGTTCCTCATCTTTCTTGAACTGGGGAGCCCAGAACTGGACCCAGTGCTCCAGGTGGGGTCTCCCCAGGGCAGAGCAGAGGGGGAAGAGAACCTCCCTCGCCCTGCTGGCTACGCTCAAAAAGTCCTTGAGTAATCTGAGCACTACTCGGCAACAACTAAAAACATCAGTGTGTTATCAACATTCTTGTAGTACTAAACCCAAAACACAGCACTTGCTAGCTACTAGGAAGAAAAATAACTCTATCCCAGCCGAAACCAGGACGGTGTACTTTGTGAATTAGAAAATAATTCGCAATGAAAAGGTCAGCGCGTGGACCCGCGACGTATCCCTGCAAAGGCTCTCGCCCGGCGACCGCAAGGTGCGGATGAGGTTGAACAACCCCTGGCTCTGCCATGCTGATGTATTCGGTTCCTGGACCCGCATGGATTTCCTTTTAATTAAACAACAGAGCAAGACGTTACAGTAGATATTGTAAGTCTGGGATTTTTAAGCAAACATTCTGTCAAAGCATGAGGTCAAACCTGAGCAGCAGGTCATAGGCATGTTTTGGTGGATGCAAGTGATGCAGACACCCAAAGGTCAGACTTCCTTGGAGCTGGGCCGCAGGTAATTACTGATACTCAGTTTTCTGATGTGCTCTGGGATTTTTGCAGTTTTCAGTCGTCGTTTATATTCCAAATAAGGTCTTGATCTCGTTTTCAGAAAGTCAGTGATAAAACTCTTACTGATCTCAACAGGACGTATTCTATCTCTAAATGCATATGTTACTGACTGAGAAATATTTATCTGCTCCTGGGAATCCTGCCCAGCAGTGGGGAAAGTCTGTGGTGAGCTACATGAATCAGATCTGTTGAGCTCGGTTCAGGGTTGGAGGTAACGTAACCTGCCGATGGGCGACTTAACAGGCACGGCAGCTGTATCGTGAGCTGAAAAATAATGGATCAGAATAAAACAATGATGCGGTGCTGGTTTTCCTCATACCGCTCCAGGTCTGCCTGACCTCTTCCATCCAGTGCCAGCAGCTGCTGGAGGCACTGGGCGGGTGACTATGGGCACTGGCTGGCCGTGCTGGTGTGGCCGTGATGCCAAGGTGGGTCCTCTGCTCCAGGCTGAACACCCCCAGCTCCCCCAGCCGCTCCTCGTAAGCCTTGGGCTCCAGAAGCTGCTGTGGAAACTTTGTGCCCGTCTCTTTTGGAAAAGGCTTCCTCAGGGTAATGCGAAGTGTTCAGCTTGCAACTTTTTACATTTGCTGCTGCAGTGGCAAAAAAAAAAAATTGGGTGAGGAAGGCCAGGGAGGAATGTTTTCAGCAGTTTTAAAGGTCCTTTGTCCCCAGAAGAGTTTTGATCAAAACACCGACAAGGTCAGCTCTTCCTGGGGTAGAACCCAAAGCTTCGGTTTAGGAAACAAACAATTCTTTTATCTCCTAATTTCAGATGTGTCTCTGCTCTCCGCGGACCCGAAATCTCCAGTTGGCAACACAGACCAACAGATTCTCTCTTACAAATGCTATGTTTAAAATAGATGACCTTTCTTTACGTAAGGATGCTAAACTAGCTTACGTCTTTTTTTTTCTAAATAGATATTTCTGTCGTCTTTGATTTTTCTCATATATTAGCAGTGACCGTGAGCCAGGTTATCGGTAGAGCAGTTGCATCCACCTGTACAGGAAGAGATTTACATTTTTAATTGTCGTTACCCACCGTCGTGGTTAGTAGCATAGGGGAACCCCGAGCGTTCAACAGCAAGTCGATAGCTCATTTTTTGAGTTTGTAGTGGTTTAAAAAGGCGCGTACTCAGCAACCAGCCCTCTGTTCTGAATACCCGTGTTCATCAGAAAAGTGGGGTTATTTTTATGTCTTCCTAGGCATCTTATTAGAAAACATTCTGGGGGTGTATTTCAGGAGAGAAGGAAAGCGTACTGAGCGGTGGGTGCTTTATTGAATTTGAACTTTGCGTCTTGGAAGAACTTTTTCAACCAAACTGCTGAGCGTGGTTGGTTGTTGAAGGGATGTTTGCTTTCAAGCCAATTAGCAGTTTGAGAACTGTCCGTGGCCTGACACGAGGCTCTCCTCTCATTTAATGCAGATATGCCTGCAAAGAAAAAATGTGAATTAGCAAAATCAGTGAAAGCCCTTCCTGCTTTCTCAACTAACTGTAACGAATTTCAAAGTGTTAAGATAATTACTTGTTAACTTCTAGCACATTGGATTCAAATTAGACGACAAACCATTCAGTGTAGACAAGCACCTTCAGCAAAAAGAGCCTCATAACCACAAGGCCTCCTAAGCCACGAGTCACAGTAAGGTTTTAATGGTCTGATTTATTTTAGAAAAACTTGCACAATTGTTTGTCAGGTTTAATGCTGGTCATTTACAGGAGAGTGCAGGGAATTACGGAGTTACCAGATGAGAATTAAACGTGCCTGGAGGCTCTGCGGGGAATGGGTTTGGAGATCTCGGTGTGAGTCCCACCTAAACTCTTTGCAGGGTGTTACCAGAGTTAAAGGACGCCCGTGTGCTCAAATTGTGAAGCCAACCAGCCGTGGCTTCCAGCTTAGGAATGGAAGGAAATAAAGGCAGCGCTGGCTCCCTGAGATGTGCCAAAGCCAACGGTGGATTGACTGTCCTCATCCAAAGGTTGTCACTAGAGCGATCCAGTCCACGTTAACTACAAACTAATTTTACTTTGGGAATAAAGGTGCCTTCGATGGAAGCGAATAGCATGAGAAAGACAGAGACAAAAAAGGCATTAGAATTTGAAATTAAAGCTGACTTCACCAACAGATAGAAGTAAAATTATACATGGAGGAGATTTATATATGGAAGAGTTTATCCAGTAAATAGTTTCAACCATACGGCTAAAAATAAAACATAAATAAATCCCAACTGTACAGAAATAGTCTAAGCCATCACTTTTTTTCTGGATTTCTTGGGATGGCAAAAATGCTGAAGGAGCGAGTGCAGAGCCTGGCAGGGGCAGTGCCGGAGCCGGGTGGTCCTTCTTGAGCTGGAGCATATTGCTGAGCTGGTTCTGTCGGTTATATTGATCTGAATTTTAATGCATGCCAAGGGCACCTTCAGCTTTCAGAAAGGCACTGTTGTTTCCGAAGACCTGAAATTGATAACAGCAGTAAATAATTCCTTGGGAGCTCCTGGTGCTGCCGCTGCCCAGGCTCCTGCACTGGAGGCCAGCGTGGCAAGTCCTGGGCTCCCGTGCACATTTAATGTAATACGTGCATTGATTTGTGCCAACATAGTCGTGAAGATAAGAGACAAGTAGCTCTATACTACTCTCCTCCAATTATTGAGCTGGGGCAACTGCTACAGAAGTAAATATATGGCACTGGACTCCTGTAAAAATAAATTACAGTAGTGAATGTTACTGACTGCAACAATTTGGAGACCTATAAGCCAGTTGAGAAACTTCTATTAATATCACTGCTACTGATGTGTGAAATATAACCTCTGTCCCTGGGCTCTGCTTGTGGTTGTGCTGCTGCAAGAGCCGGTCAGGGAGATGCTAGCCAGGATGGAGATTCGGTGGCTGCTGTCAGAGCATCCTGTGCCGTCATCCTCCTCCTCGCTCGGTACCATCGCTGTAAAGACTCAAACTGTCCCATTTTTCGAAGCAGGTGGACTGAGTAGCCCATGTGTGCCCATCAAGAGAGCATGGCCTGACAAAAGGCACCCGCACTGGCTCCCGTAGGTGAGGCGATGTCTCCTGGGTCTCCCTGGAGATCACGTTCAGCCCAGCGCTGCAGCGGGCAGGAGCCTGGGGAGCCCCATGGCTGGCGTGGGCAGATGTCCTGAGCGCTTGCCTCACGCCGGTACTTTACGCCGCCTTGATGCTGTCCCGTGTGCTGCAGGAAAAGGCTGGGGCTCATTCGTGCAGTCTGTTCCTTAAAGCCTTCTCGGGTGGGAAGGGCCATCTGAGCACTTCTGCAATGGTGGGAGGATGTCTTGCCACGGTCCTTTCCTCCTAATTTCTCAATCCAGTTGCGCAGAGGTTGATTTGGCGTTAAGGATGCAGGAAGGCTTCTTCATTTTCTTTCAAATGAGTTAAATTGGGAAATAATTGAGCAGGAGAAGGCGGGAATTAATACAAGATTTTCAATGCAGGTCTGAAAGTGGCTGAAAGGGAGAAAGCAGATTGTGCTGCGAGACTCGATACTGAGCAGACGGCCAAGTATTTTGCTAAAAGAGGTGATATGGGGCTGGGGGAAAGGTTTTTTGGGAGTCTCCTTAGATTACGCCTCCGCGGGGCACAAGTCATTCATGTTTTGGGATTTACTGGGCAGGATCAGGTTTTCTGTTTTCATCGACTTAGAGCAGAAGGAAGTGGAGCAGGAGACGGAGGTAATTGCAAGAACATGGCAAGCCCAAAGTGCAGCCCTTGTGCAAGAGGAGGGGCCAGGGACCACCGTAGGAATTACCGTGCCATCCCCAACTACCTCCCACCATCCAAGGGACGTGTACCGCTGCAGATAACACCGTTTTGATGGGGAGTACGTATGCAAGGAGGGGATGGGAATGAAATACGGTTTGGGTTTGTTTGGTTTTTTTTTAACCTGCAAGTCCAACTGCAAATAAACCCCATGGGCTGAGTTACGCTGCAGGCAGAGAGGCGGAGGGGGAGCTTGGCAGCCTGGTACCCGTGCTGAAAAGCCATCAGCCTTCTTGGAAAAGCAGGAGCAATGAAACACCTGCTTCATTGCATCTGTTCGGGAGGAGCTTTTCCACTGTTAAGCGGCGAGTGCGGCGGTTTTGAGATGTAGCCTGCGTAGGGCGCGTGGCAAGGGTTGTCATGGTGAGCCCTGAGCATCGAAGCACAGGCGCGTGTAAAACCTACACAAGCTGCTGGTGTGTAAATTAAAGTTGCCCTCCAGTAAAGACACAGAAAACTCATGTAAATGATACATTCAGTATTTATGAATTGCATCCTGAGAGATTTCTGTCAGCTAAACTCCCTCCGTAACGGGCAACGGACTGTCTGTTCTTCAAACCATCAATAATTAATGCAGACTCAAAAGAGTTTTATGTTAACTTAAAAAATAGATATAACTTTTGTGTCTGCTGTCTTTCCAGAATTACTGTTTTGGACGATGGGAGCCTCCGGATCGTCAACGTCACCAAATCCGACGCGGGAAGTTACACCTGCGTGGCCACAAACCACTTTGGGACAGCAAGCAGCACAGGCAGTTTGGTTGTGAAAGGTAATTGCAATTTTTATGGCCTATGACTCCATTTTAGCATCTAAGGGCATCCCAAGCAGCCCCATGCGTGCTGCACCTTTCCCCTTTGATGCCGATGCAAGTGGAGCCCAGGGGGATTAAAGTCTCATTTGCAGCTCAGAAACTTGCTGAGCCTCGTGGGTTGGGGACAACACGAACAGCAAGAAGGTGTCTGTGGTCACACGGGCTGATGGTGTTTACAGCAAGTTAATGAGTTTGTTTTCACGTGTAGTTTAAAATTCTACTGCAAATGATATGGGAATTGCAATACAAAGCCAGGTCCGTGGCCCATATCGTTGTATGACTTGTTTCTAGCAGTGGTCAGTAATCACGCTTGAGAAATATTTGCTGTCGCTGCAACCAGCTGTGTCCTAAGACTCAGTTTTGCAAAGGACACGCGTAAAGCCGCGGCGTACCTGTGGAGAAATGTGCCCTCAGCATGCTGAGATTAGGTGGTGTCCTTTAAAAACACAGCTTATCTAGTTCAACCTCATTTATTCTTGTTATTCCTAAACTTCTGTTGTCTTTTTAAAAACCTTCTGAACTCTTTAATGCTTCTGAACTCTTGTCTTGTTGCAGATTGATGCAAGGGTTTCACCCTTGCAATTCAATTTCATCATTTTCGAAAAGATGCACAAACTCTGGTTTAATTGCATTATTTCTTATCCAGGGCTGAATTTCTGCCTTTCAGGAATTCAGATTGCTTATTCATCTTTCATATTCATTCATATTATGGTTGGACTTGATGATCTTAAAGGTCTTTTCCAACCTAAACGATTCTGTGATCTGTGTGTGCAGAATTTTTCAGTCAAATATTTTTTTCAAAAGCAAAAGCTGCAACGTTTGGCAGAAATATTTGAAGTAATAATTTGATAAACAAAGAGACACTGACAAATGTCTGAAATTAATTTTCGGCCTGCTTATGAGTAGTCCAATGTCTGATGAATTATTATAGGCAATGAATATATAGATTATTACACTTGTAATCACTCTCCATCTCCTCCTTATTTGGGGAAAAACCTATATTGGATAACAAATCGGGAAGGATTGATTATAAAGCAATAAATCAATCACAAAGCTCTAATGTTGTCAGTTTTAATTCTCCCGTATATTGACGTTGATGGATCGTAGTCGCTTAGAGGCTCTCCCCATCAATTATTTCTATGGTATATAGGCAACACTTGAAAATGTTTCAATGCAAGTTTTAATCCGTGGGGTTTATAGCCAGAGCACATTTCGGCAAGTAACATCAGGATCGGGCGAGCGGTGAGCAAGCTGGTGAGCCCCCGTTGGCGTTAGGAACCGCAGGTGGCAGTGGTACAGCAGCAGGTTTTTCGTGGAGCAAAATGTTTGCCCCTGCCTTAGCTCCCAGTGAGGTATTTCTAATTAACTGGGGTGTTGCTGGGGTTGTGCTTCCCAGCCCTGGGTCCTTCTGCTTCCCGTACGCCACGTGGCGGAGGGCGCAGCCCCAGGGTGGAGGGATGTGTTGACTTCTTCGTATTTAAAAGACATGTAGACGAGGTGCTAAGGGACATGGTTTAGTGGTGGGATGGCAGGGTTAGGGGAACAGTTGGGCTTGATGATCTTAAAGGGCTTTTCCAACCTAAACGATTCAGTGATTCTATGCTTCTACGGGTATTTATTGTAAAAGGAATGCTGCAGCATATTGACACCGAGAGTTCTGCAGGTTTGGAGCTGATCTGAACAGCTTGTATGGCCTTTGCCCGTGCCCACATCCGTCCCTGCAAACAAAAATAGAGTCCAGCAAAGATCAGCATTAGATCTCTGCATGAGCTGACTCTGCCTTTTCTTAATCTGTGTTGTCCTAAGGAGGCACGGGCAGCAAATAGCCAAGAAAGCAGTGCTCGGGGAAAGCGAACACAAAAAAGACCTTGTCTGTTACTAAAAGGGTCGATCAGCCGCTGTCTGCCCCAGAGCAAAACTGGAGAACAAAATGGTAAACGCGGCCCCAGCATCCTCGCCCGGGGTCCCCGGGGGGCGCGGGAGGGGGGCGCCTGCTCGTGGCAGGAGGCACCGGCGTCTCGTCGTCCTGGTTTTCGGAGTGCTGCAAGGCCCCCAGGGGGGGTTGAATCGGGGTCTGCGGTTCAGGGACCGCTTGTACCACCGTAAAAAAAAAGCCAATCGTTGAAAACAGAACTGTGTTTTATTCCCGTTATTGAAGAGTCACGCTCCTGCAATTCGGGGCTTATCCTTTCTTCCTCGCGGTACCCAGGGAATAGCCCCTGACTCCCAGCACAATAGTCGGCAGCTATTGTACCTGAACTTTGGGTTCCCATGGTTTACAAACCACTTTTCTTTGCGGTAAGGTTATAAAGGATTAGCAAGTACTTTTTTCTCCCTCAGTGCTCCGTTTTAACTCGATTCCATTAGCATTAATGGGAGCGACACATGTGCATGAAGCAGAGAATAAACTCTTAAGCCCAAGATGTGGATATTAACAGCAAACTGAGAAATGCAATTTCGAAATCTATCCCATAAAAAGTATAGAAGAGCAGAAACTATTCTGAACTCCAAATGAACTGTGGAAAATACTGTATTTTGTACTGAAATGCTTGAGTTTCTCTGCCCTAAGTAAAACACTGTCAGGTTTTGACGGAAATATGACTGAATACCTTATTTTAACTCAGTTTTGTGGCATGCAAAAAGACTAATTTATCAGCTGATGAGTTTTTTGACCTTCAGATATGCTTATAGTCTTTCCTAACTCATCTTATGGCATTGAGTAAAAAAACGTGAAGGTCAAAAGACATTTTTTTTAACCTTCCTGTGTTCTTCCATTAATATTGCAGGTTCTCTTTTTTTTTTTTTTTTTATTTTTAAATTTTCTGTCTCTCTCAGGGAGAGATGCTGACAGTGTCAAAGACAGCGTAGGCAAGGATGAGAGGAGGAGGAGAATATCTGTTACACCAGAACCAAGGAGCTTAAAATAAATCTCTGGCAAACAACCAGAGAGGGATGAATAAATATTCATATTATGCATGAGTAGACAGCTTAAAAAATATGAAATTCTGACGGGTGCCCATAGGGCTGTGTATTAACATGCTGTTGTCAGAGCTGGTGAGCCTCGGTGGTTTGCCGAACCAGGGAGATTGTGGTTTGGGTTTGTTCTGTTGGTTGGTGCTAAATGAGAACCGCTACGGCCTCCGAGACCTGAAATCTTGCAAACTTGCATGTACGGTTTGACCTTTAAATTAAAAAGCAGGGCTGAATTTGTAAGGGTAGAGAAGAATCCCGCAGACGGCGTTCAGAGCGGTGTAAAACATGGCATGTGTTTACATGTAGTATATCAATATTAATTTTCCATCTTTCTTTTTCCATTTTTTTTCCTGTACTTGAGGCTAAATGTTCGATTCTTCCAACACACAGAAAAACCAGAGACTTTCTCAGTACCAGGGGATTAAACGGTAAATAGTGCAAACAGGCGTAGACCGTACAATAGGAGGGGGTTTTATATTTAATGCAGTGATATAAATTGGCTGATATAGCAGCAGCTCTGAGATAGGAAACCAATTTCAAGACGTTGCCATAAAAGCCCTGAAGCTAGGAGGTGCGAGGAGAGGCTCCTGGTGCTGACATCCCAGCTCCTGCTATGGCTGAGACCCAAACAAAGTTTCTCTGGCAGCGTTAGGTATGGAAGGAGCAGCACAAACAAGCTAATGACGTATCGCCCCCATTTCTTCGACAGGATGAGAAGATTTTTGTCATGCAGCTTGCTTCCCAGCAGATACACGGCGTATCTTGATGAGCCTGTGGCCAGCTTTGCTTTTGTGGCGTTGGAGGGGCGTGGGCCATGGCACCCACCATAGGCATGGGTGGCTGCTTCTTCAACATCTGCTTTTGAGCTGTGTTCTGAGCTATAAATCTCTCTGTATAAATATATATTTTTACAATTTTTAATATAAATTGGTATATAAATCTATCTATAAACTTAATCATTCAGCCTGACTTCTTAGCCCATAGCTTCATGGCCATTCCCATGCAGTAGGGATGCGTTGTGCCCGGCAGATGCGGGGCTGCTGAGGAGCAGTGGTGGGGACCGTCCTGCGGCGGAGATGCTCTCGGGATTCAAAGCACTCCAGCCTGCCAGAACCAGCTTTCCGTACCATTTATTATCCGCTTGTCTTTGATTGCAGACCGGGATGATCCAGACCTTTCCAGTCCCCTTCTCTCTGTGGTTTAACAGGCAGAAACAGCACGTGAATGCTTTGTAGGGGCTGCGCGTTTCCGCAATTCCCGTCACATTGTGTTGCATCTCTGACAAGGGCAAGTTCCGATGACTTTATTTGCCTGTTTCATTATGATGCAGCTTTAACATTTTCCCACTGCCATTAGCTCGTCTCGTTTGGGCTGTCATGGGAGGGCTCGAGGCAGTAAAAGCAGGAGAACTTTTGTTAGCTGGTATCCGTATCGCTTTAGCAGAAAAAAGAATACAAAGATAATGTCAGTAGGTTATTTTTTCCTCACGCTTGAATGGACTGATAGTCTTAATTTTGTCCAGCACAGTGATCCAAATTATTTTCTACAAAATTGTGTATTTTCCATTCCAAGTCTATTCCTTTGTGTGAGCGCTGAATTGGCATGTTCCACTTAAAATTGAAACGATTGATTAAATACTGTAGATTCTGGCCCATTATCGAGAAACTTTTCAGAGACTTCAAATGTTACTGCCTTTAAACCTGCAATTCTTACCGTGTTACTCGAGTCCTTTACAAGTAGCTGGGCTCATAGGTCAGGGGCAGTGCTGATCAGCATGGACGCGGCATTCGCGCTCTGTAAAAAGTGTCGGTGGGATGCGATGGTCCTCCCGGCCCTCCTGGCCATCTGTGGTTGTCTCCATTTCAACATCACTTGATCAGTATTGAACTGCAGTCTTCAGAAAATGTGTTGCGCTTGCCCCGTATCCATGAGGCTAGAGTGGATTTATACTACTATGGATTGGTTTGGTAAAATAAGGAATAACCATTTTTTCATCTTCAGAGATTAGGAATATTGTGCTGCCCATGAAGAACTGAAAAGAGTTAAATCCTGCAGCTCCACAGGCACGTGCCAGCAGAGAGACATTGCTCTCTAATGGCCGGCCATCTGTCCGCTATTGCGTGTTCCTGAAGCTTTTGGTTGAACGTGGCTGATAATGCACGGTGCAGGCTTTCTTCAAGTCATTTGTGGCTTCATTTCCACGTAATACAGTAAGCTGGTATGTGCTAACGAGCACACGTGCAATCAAGCAGAATTGCTCATGCCTGCTTTGCTGTTTGTGCATCACGTTCTTCGGTTGGGCCGAGGTGACTTGGACACCTTCGTACCCATCTGAAGCGGAACGGCGCAGGGGCTGGGCGCAGGTGTGTGCACACTGGTGGTGCTCATCGTGAAACACCGGCTGTGGAATTTCCCAGGAGTAGAGTTTCAGTCATTTCTAGTTCTTTTTACTTTTGAAGACATCATCATAAACCCCATAACTGTGTTAAAGACAGCTTCATATAATGCCTTCAGTTTTATTTTTTTTTTTTTAATGTATTATTTTTTTATAAACTGAAGGGTCCAGACAGGCTTCTAAATTAAGCCCATGCTTATGTTATAGTAGTCTAGAGAATAAAACCCATAAAATAGATCAAAGTCAGATGGAGAATCATAGTCTGAACCCTCACGATTTTTCAGAGAATTACTTTATTCTTTTGGAAATGTTTACAAGTTACCATGATTCTGATTTTTTGTGTTGGATATTCATAGATAAGCTCAATCCAGAGTGAATATCCAGAGCGTTATCCTATGAGGTTTAGATCACAGTTTTGTGTTCCTTACAAAATTATTTCCATCCTTAGGATGGTGTATGTGTCTGTTTATACCTTGTTTTATACTTAAAGATAATTTATTGCCGTTATTAGACACTGATTCTGCATACCAGAGCCAGGATTGCTGACGGTGTTCTTCAGCATCTTCTTTGGCTTCAGTGCCAGCCTTAAATCTCAGGCTATGGCCATTGGCACTGCTGAGATCAGCAAACGCTGGGCTTGCCTACAGCTGAGCTGGTTCTCAGACAGTGCCACTACTGACACCATCAATAAAAAAAAAAAAAGGCGGTGTTTAACAAACCCCATCTTCTCCTAGTCAAAAGTACATCTAGCTTTTTGAACTATATCTACCCACCTCTGCGGAGGTGGTGGGTGCATCAGAAAGGCTGCAGAGGTGTGATGGTTTTGCTTTGCGGTTGTACGAAATGCTAATCTTGCAGCAAGGAGCAGGGGTATTTTCGTGAGTGTCCTTTTGTTTGCTTGGGTTTTTTTTAATCAGTGATCATAAATAACTCCAGGGCCGTGAATTTCACCGGCTGTTCTCAGCTATGTCATGGCTACTGCTGAGTAACCGGGGTATCAGTTGCTTGGGATGGGGGTTTAACTTTTTTCCCAAGAGGGAGATAAGCCGTACATTAAGATGTTGGGGTTTTTTACATTAACCAGGGGAAAAATGCAGCAGATACTTAAATCTGTTGACCCATTTAAGCACTTTATTAATTAATTTATTAAGCTCTTTATACCTCCCTGCTTTTTCCCCCCATCAGATACATTGCTGCTGCTCTGCTCAGACGGAAAGCTGTCCCAGAAAGCCATTGCAGGCATTTTCCATACCATCCATATGTCGTGGGTTTAGTGGTTAGTCATTCTGAAACGCAAACAGCCCCTCCGTCACTCTTTCTGAGGTCTGTCTTGATCCAGCGGTGTTTAAGGTCATGCAAGGCCTTTATTTTTCTTCCCTCACAGTTCAACTCAATCTAATTTAAATTAATATTAGTTACGCCTCAGTCTTTAAGGAAGGACCTGGTTAAATGGCACCTGGTGTCCAAAGCACAAAATATAATTTAAAAAAAGGGAGGCAGAGTTTAAAGTACTAATCCCAGAGCACCGCTTCAGGGCTGTCCATATTTTATGGGCTTTTTATAATTATGCTGGATAGCACACGAGGCATGTGTTCGGCTGGTATCTAAACCAAGATTTTCTGCACTTACCAAAGACTCAGAACTCTGAAAAAGTCCAGAGACGTTTCATTATTGTTAAAGGGTTTTTTTAGTAGTTGCCGGACACAGTTTTTATGTGTGGTCCAGACATGAATGAACATTCCTTATCAGGCTTGACACGTTGTTTTAAAAAAAATTCCGGGAGAAAAAGTCAATTTAGACTACAAACTGTTGTCCTCCAGAATCTCCAAATCAGGGGTTTGTAAGCAAAAAAGGATTAGAGAACGCCCCAGAGATATGAGAGTGCTGATTTATTCCTGAGTATATATTGCCGTATTCTCATGTTTAGGAAATAAAACTTATTTCTAAGTTTCAAAATCTTTCTTGACTTCTAACTCGCGACCAGTAGCAAATGCTTGATTTTAACAATGGACAACGAAAGCGGTAATCTTTGGCCGTAAAATTGCAAAGGAATGTATGCAGCTCTAATTGGACTATTTCCACCCACACCAATTATTTCTAGAACACAATTAAGGGTCTTTTGCTAGGTTTAAGTAAAATTATGACCCAAAGCACTGCATGAAAGGCACAATTATAAATGATGAGAGAGCTGCGCATCCGCCGCATCTACTCCTCCCTCCCCTCGACTCTGGAAGCCCCAGAGCTTCAGGCTGCGCTTTGCTGCATCTCCTTAATGAACCTGGGGTGGAAAAGTTTCAAGTAGAAGCTGGTGACAGGGCTGATATCCAGTAGATACCTCAGGGTCCTTGCAGCTTTTAAGGAGCTCTTCTTTATATGGCGCTTCAAACGCAAGGTCTAATCAAGTATTTTATAGTTTCAGGCAACGTGCATGTTTATTTCCAGCTGCAAGCCACAGTCAAGGTTGTTAGATGATGCCCATCCAAATTTCTGTCTGCGGCTGTAAGGAGCTTACCTTTGAGTTCCAGAGCGGGCAGGAGCATCTCTTCTGTGCCTGTTACACCTGAGTCCGGTAAACATTTGGGTTTTCTCCCAGCTCCCAGGTTCAGGTGAGAACCTGAGGTCATCAGAAAAACCAGGTGAGCCCCAAAGCACCCCAGGGAAGATGAAATAGCTGTGTATCGCCTCAGCATTTCCACTTCTCTGACAGTTCATTGAAGGAATAAGGTCATAATCTGGAGCACAAGTCTTACAAGGAGCAGCTGAGGGAACTGGGGGTGTTTAGTCTGGAGAAGAGGAGGCTGAGGGGAGCCCTTATCACCCCCTACAACTGCCTGAGAGGAGGGGGGAGCGAGGTGGGGGTCAGCCTCTTCTTCCTGGTAATGGGCGATAGGATGAGGGGAAACAGCCTCAAGTTGTGCCAGGGCAGGTTTAGGTTGGGGATGGGGAAAAATTTCTTCCCCAAAGGGCTGTCAGGCACTGGAAGGGGCTGCCCAGGGAAGGGGTTGAGTCCCCACCCCTGGGGGGATTTAACAGCCGGGCAGAGGCGGTGCTGAGGGCCAGGGTTTAGGGGTGGGATGGCAGAGGTAGGTTAATGGTTGGACTTGATGAGCTTAAAGGGCTTTTCCAACCTAGACGATTCTATGATTCTGTAATTATTTTGAGATTACAGAAGTGGCAAAATGAGAAGCAGATGCCTCACCTGCTGTCAAGCCTTCCCCAAAGCCACCCCTCCCCAGGTCTGCTCAGACGTGCTTTTTGCTTTTGATTTCCTTCTGGTGAACTTGTTGGACACGGCAGCCGCGAGCTGTTGGCTGCGTTGTGCTGGGGGAGGTGGGGGCCGTGCTCGAACGCTGCCGGGGATCGTAGCAAGAGGCAGAGGGAGCAGCCCGTGGCCGGGTGTTTCCGTCGGCCCCGCCGGGGACACGTCGTCACCCAAGTTCACGGTCAAACTGTTGAGCGAGGCTCAACTCAACAACTGGTGAATGAATGGCGCTGCAAGAGCTGCCGGTTTCTTATTTGGGAGAGAAAAAAAATTAGGTCAGCTGCTGAGGACAAAAGCAGTAAATGGCAAAGGAACATGTAAATGAAATAAGCTGTAAAATACCCGTGATTTGCTCTTAGGGCTAGTTGAATGAACTAAGTGAGGGGTTTTTTTTCTTGTAAACACTGATCATAACAAATAAAACTTGTAAACATAATACAACTGTTAAGCTTCATTAAATTTGCAGCAGACAATTAATTTTTTTTTCAGGCAATTCAAAGGGTCTTCTGTAGTAGTGATTCCGTTTAATTGAACATATTACCACAAGCAGACAATAAGAAATATATTGAAGATATCCATCTGGCTTGCACGGAAAACCTTGTGCGTTTCGGTTTCTGTGGCTGTCACAGGCCTTACTAATTGCCTCATTTTGGCTGTTTTACAATCAGTGTGATTTAGCCATTAACGTGATGAACGTCGGCTTGGTGAAGAGCTTGATATTAAAAAGCATAGATCTCCAGCCTATCTCTCTTGCCAATTTTGGAGTTACCTCTAGCGTTATTAGAGTTATATTTTTAAAAGCAGAAATACAAATATATTGACCCTTACGGAGCAGCTTCTCCAGGTACTCGACCTGTCTGATTCTGATGTAAGAGTGCCAGCTGGGGTGAAATATTTGCCCTGGATCATGGTAAAGGCAGCAGATTCTTCCCCCTGCTTCCCTCCCCACCACCTTCTCCCTTCTCCTCCATGTCCCTCCAACCCCCAGCCAACTTTCAGGCACGTCAGGGGTCTTAAAACCGATAACTGCACGGGTAAATGAGGACATCAAGACAAGAGCAAGTAGCTGATGCTTATAAATACTCCTGATACAGCACATAGTGTGGAAAAATCCACCTTTTTTTTTTTTTTTTCAGAAAAGTTCAACCATTCTATCTGTATATCCGGGGTGGTGGTAGGTTTCATATTTTTGTTCTGTATTTTTATCTCAAACTCACAATGTATTGCGCGGTCAGCATTATTGCAACATCTCCTGCCATAAAAAAAAGGGTTAGAATAGTTTCTTAAAAAGCTCAGTGATTTTTTTTTTAGGAATTTTCTTGTCCTCTCCCAAAAAAGCAAGAGGTTCAGGAGTTCTCGTTCATCAATAGAAGACTGGGTTGTTGAGCTTATCATGGAAGATGAAATCCATATATCAGCTGAAAGAGGAGGTGACCTATAGGTTAAACACAGATTCTTAATGAGACGAAAGCAGGTTAATTAACACTTTTCATCAACTTGCTTCAATTGATTTTAACATGATCCGTTTCCGAAAGGTTAAAATATTTTTCCGTTTGTGAATACAAATGAAAACCCAACACAGTTAAGTGAAACCGTAGATCAAGGACTTCTGAGAGATATTTTAATCCACGTAAGCGTAGTGCATTTGATTCTATCTCTGTGTGTTTATGTATGTGGTTGTATGTAAAACATAAACAACAAACTATTTTATCCAATAGTTAATAGTGAATCATAGAATGTTTTGGGTTGGAAGGGACCCCCAGAGGTCATCTAGTCCAACCCCCCTGCAGTGAGCAGGGACACCGCTAACTAGATCAGGTTAGATCAGTGAACACTAGCTAGAGCTCGTTAACTGGAAATTACTGTCGGACTGGGGACAGTTATAAATTCCTAAGAAAGGGAATGTGTTCGACTTAACGTTTCCTGCCCATTTCCCTGGCTATTGCAGGGGATTACTTTAGCCCTTGGAGAAGAGCTACTACAAGAGGTAGGAAAGGCTGAGGTCTGTAGGATGAGCCAGCGTGGAACAACGTGGTTAACGAGGCCATACCGCCATGCAGAGCAAGCCAGAAGTGTGCTAGAGTCAGTCAGTTGGAGGTACCTGGCTGATTGACCTCTCCCACGCCGGTGGCTTTGGCAGTTGACAGTTCGTGCTGCTGGCCCTGCGCACATACGGGCTACTTGAGAGGAAAGGAGTCCAACTGGGCTTGGATGATATGAGGGGTCATATCTCAGCTCCTGCAGCTTTGTGTGTCTTAGTGGAGTTACCAGGAATTCCTGGCAGTGGAAGTTCTGTCTCCTCGAGCTTTTCATTTCATGGAACTATTTTGGTTTCTAGAAAATGAAACGTGATGGTTGTAACAGTGTGGGGTGTAATCCCATGTCTCTTCTTTGCTCAAGAAGATCTTGCATTGCAAGTCTACTAACATTATCAGTTTGATCTTCATCCCAAAGGAGAATATATACAGTTTGTCTTTTTCCAAAGCATGCAGTGGGATGAACTTCCAGACATGAGTTTCATGGGAATCCCACAAATCTTGAGTAAATTAGGACCATACTCTAAGAGAAAACAGTGCAACAGAGAAAACTCAGGTCATTGGAGCATACAGTCCTGGTGTGGAAGATGGGAGCAGGTCTCCCTGCTTCTCCCTGGTTCTCTCCACACCAAAGTAATTCAGTCTGACTGCAGTTAGGGATAGGGGAGAGCATGATCTAAACACGACGTGCATTGAGAAAGCGACTGCCAATCGCCATTTCCAGTAAAGTTGAAGGAAGAAGTGTGGGAGAATAAAGGGGGAAACGATGACTCTGATCCTAAGAACTTTATATCCTTGAAAATAGTGACTAAGAACAGACTGGCCTGAAGGCTGTGTTTTTAACATCAAAGATACAGAGGAAGTGTTTAGAAAGCACATTTTCTGTCGTAGGAGGAAAAAGCGTAAGAGTGTTGAAGAAATGAATCTGGGACAGTACTCGGGGAAATATCCGTCCTTTTGTGTATTTTCTCAGAAGCAGTTTTGGAAGCAGCTTAGCGGAACCAAACTTCAGAGGTTTTGAGCTGTTGTGACTTTTTCTCCCTGAGCCTAGCTGGATTGCAAGCAGGTTACTCGGAGTTGCTTATCAGATAATAATAGCCAGGTGGCACATGGATAAAGACTAGGAGCGATGGGGTTTGACACATCAGAGAGTAACTAAAGCGCTGCTGAACGATGATGAGGTGGTGGCTGCAATGTTAGGGACTCCTGGGACCTGCTTTTCCCTCCTCTAATGCAAATTACTTAAGTAAGATTATGCACAATCCCATCAAAGTTGACGTGGAGACTGGAGTCCCTTGTCTTAATCCCAAAATCGTGATGGCAGAGAGCAATTAATATCAGACACCAGCAGAATAGGTTAAGTTCTAGGTGTACCGCATCGCAGTCCTCAAGCCAGTCAATCCGGAATGTGACACGAATACGAATGCTCATGACTCAAAAGCAGGTTGACTCTGAAACACAAGGGAGTTTTGTCACCCAACTGACTCGCCATGGCTTGGCTTGGTCTCTGTCTCTCTCTGTCATGTGCGCATTTGGAATATGAGTTTTGCCTTCATTATGTTTGAAGTTTTTACGTGTATCGTGAAGAACTAGCGATCAAAGTCGTAGGTTTTAGCGCTGTTTTCTTTTAGCTACATTGTGAGTATACCTCAGTAATAATCTTTGTTAGAGTTTATTTAGAAAGTCAGCAGTATTTCACCAGTGAAAATTTCCTCCTCTTCTCTATGTGTATCTTTGCCAGTTGGATCTTGGTTCTTGTTTTGAAATTATTTACATGAGAAAAACTTGTGGCTAATTTGATGTAAAATGCCATGTAATGGGAGAAATGTCAGGGACACTTTTTAATGATGCTCTGTGTTGAATATTTATTCAGTAGAGTAGAAGCTGGGGATTTTGAGCAAATTATAATGATGGGATGGCCTTGCAGGTTGTTATTTTCATTTCACATGTGATCCTGCCTCCATCCTGTACCTTCATGTAACATCAGGGCTCAACCAACGAGAGGGCAAAACAGCGGCACGTCCCTTGGAAGAAGGGTTTGCCTTCCCAATGTGTCACTAATTAATTGGAACATGGGGACACGAGTCACTTCCTTGCAAGAGAGCATCGGGCACTGAGACATCTTGCCTTCACTGGGAAACAAATTAGATCTTTGTGGCCCAGAAATTTTTTTTTCAAGGCTTGTTTTGTTGGTTCTGTTCTTACTGTCGCTTGATCTGTTGGGAATTAGGTGTTTGGGGTTGGGTCTTGCCTGTGGGAGCGTGGAAGTCTCAATGTGATTTCAAGAAAAAGTTACTCTTTAATAAAAATATCAGCTGTGCACAGTGGTATAAGACGACAAAACAGTTTGTAACGAAGGTCTTATTTCCATTTTATAGGCTGGGCAAATAAGGCGGCAGAGACTTCTAATGACTTGCTCAAGGTCAGACAGAAAGCAAGGAGGAGAGCTCGGTTTACTCCCTCCCACTCCCAGGTCCGTGCTCGTGCTGGCCTTCACCCCGCAGAGCAGCCTTGCTCTTCACACCGTACTCTTCCCCCTCTTTTGCTTATCTAATTCTCTTTTCGATGGAATTCCATTAAGCTTAATTGTTCACGTTTGGTTGGGATTCAAAGCCTAAATATTCATACGAGTGTTTAACAGGCTGGCTCCCCTGCTGTGCTTGCCTCTAGCAGGAGCCATGTGCAAGCCTGCGGGTCTGGCTACGCTCCCCCGTGAATGCTGCTGAGATTCCCAAACTCGCCCCCTCTCTCTTGCTTTTCCTCTCCCCGTTGCCTGACTCAGTTCTTTGGATACTGGCAAATTCCTGAGGTTTGTAGCTGCGTTTGTGTAAGTGCTGTTGTGCTTTCTTCATTTGACTTAAACTTGCAGGTACTTTCCGATAATGTGTATTTTCCACAAGTTGGCCTGAATAGACTTAAACTTTTCTGTTATTTATATGTACAACTTGAATAAGAATTCAGCATTATACTTATGAACTAGAGGCATTCGTTTTCTATTTGAAATAACATTTTATTTGAACAGTTACTTCAATTTGGCTTTAAAATCATTTTAAATGGCAGAAAATGGGATGCTACCTGTGACAGCAATCATTTTTTCCTAAGTGTTTAGTTTAATCAAAAGTTTGACTTTCTGTTTGAGGTTGACCTTTTGAGCTGACCTGACAAGATTTTCTCGAAACTGAAAATATTTTTTTGAAAGTTATTTGCATAATTGATTGCCCTAGCTGCCTGCAGATTGTCCTGCCTCGTCCTGCCCACTGTATAACAACTTCTTAATTATGCCTGGTCTGGATGTCATTTCCTGAGGCACCAGAGAAACACCCAGATTTCTTTTTTAGCGTAGATTGTAAATAGCTTGGGAATTTTAGATCTCTCTTTTGTGTGGTAGAGTCATTTCTCTATGAGAGCTATTTGCGAGAACTTCTACTAATTTTATTCTAATTATAAAATAGTAGGAGCAGATGCTGCTTTGGAGAAATACTTTGGTTGAAGGCATTTGCAGGATGGATGCAGCAACCCACCCGGCAGATCAGCCATTGTAATAACAGCAGGAGAGGAACACTCCGTGGTGAAAATGGAGGTGGTCGTTTTTCCTAACGACAGATAGCCGTGAGTTCCAGTGGGCAACTCTCTGCGTTGTTCTAGGGTCTTTATATGGAGATTCAGACTCTTTAATAAACAAAGACATTTGGGACTTACTAAAATTAATGAATCTTGATAGCTCACTTTCTGTCGAGAATTTTTTTTTCATCTGTCAAGAGGAGGAGGGAGGAAGGGCAAAAAGGAACTGTGCATTAGAAATGAGGAAAGTTAGAGTAAGGGAGTAAGTCCTGATTGCTCATTAGAGCTAAACGGCACAGACCCACCGGACCTGGGGGTTGAGGTGTCTGGAAGCAGGCAGAGAACCTGCTGAACCGGAATGGATTTCTGTTTGAAAAGTAGGGTTGAGAAGTGGTAAAGCTGCTAAATGGCAGAAGTTTGACTTTGGAATTGTCCTCGGTGCTGTTTTCATTTAATAATGAGCATATATTCAGCAGGTCCCAGTTCTTTGCCTCCGTAACCAAGAAAGTCACAGTCAGAGGAAATCGATGAAAATGATTTAGCAAGGACAAAACTCTCTTGTTCTTTCGTGGACGTCAGTTTTCCCTGTTCATGCAGGGTAATCCCACAGGATGCATTGGCCAAACCAAGTCAGCAATGGAAATATTCAGTGTATTCTGCTATGTGCAGGTCCTACAAGGGCCAGGCAATGACGTTGGCAAAATGTGCAAAGAATTGCTACGTGTTCTAAATTCCTTTTTTTAATTGGAGCATGATCTTTAGCGTCTTATCACAGAAGGCAGATCTTAGATCCAGTGCTCTTCTTATTGCACAGCAAATTCAAATTCTTGGGAAAAGCAAGGCCAAAAGTCCCTAAAACCAAATATAAAAGTGACTGCAGTAGGCCTTGACTCTTGAACAAATGAAAATGAAAGGAGGTGCTGCCCTTTGGCTGGTTTTGTAATGCAGCTTGAGGGCAGCTGGGGGGTCTGTATTTTTTACTGCAGCAGGTGATGGCCAAAATCTCAACATAAAGAAGATAGTGCCTGAATTAAGTTAGGGACATCCCTGACCATACACATGCATGTAATAATGAAAATAAATTTACTTTAGGTTATACGTAGATCTACCCCAGAATAATACTGTGACATCTTCTACGTCTGTGTGTGTGTATGGCTCGATAGCAAGAATAGTCTGATTATAATAATAAGGTATTACTGAGAAATAATTGAATTAATTTTGAGAACCAAGAGGTATTGCGTCTTCCTGCAAGTTGCATTATTCTCTAAAATGGTATTTATACAGATATCTGTGTTGCAGCATGTATGTATGTTTTACTAACTGTGGGTAAACATATTGATGTAGCAGTTTAGTGCAAAGGTTTATTTTAACCAAGTTAAAACACATTGGACATGAAGTAGAATAATCTTAAATTTGCCCAGTTTCTTAATTTAATGTAGTAGTAAAAACTTGTCCTGCTTTCAGAGGTGTCCGTCGGTGCTCCCATCCAGTTCCCCTTGCCGATACGAATGGTGACACCACTGTGTTTCACCAGGTGCTTGGGAAGCTGAGTGTGTCTTGGGCTGCTTGATAAATGATCTGTATGCCCAGACTTGCTTACCCCAAGACATTCATGACACCTGCAAGCCTTGATCGAGGTGATGTTAAGGATGGGCAAGGGAAATTGGAAAGTCCGGCTAGTGATTTTCATGCTATTCTGAAAGTTTGACAGCTCAAGAGGCATCCGTTCCCAACGACTCTTAATTTGGGATTTATTCTTGCATGTCAGCTTAACTCTTGGTCCTGATGAGGAGGGTGTAAATAATAGACATAGAACTCAGATAGGTAAGACCTGCAACACATACTGTACCATAAAAATGCAAAGACTGGGGCAGTCACTTCATAATTTTGCAGTTTGAATGCCTGCATATCATATTATAGGTGCTCTGCTTCTCTTTGAAAATCTTTTATTTGTGGTCATTATTATTCAAAACATATTTAAAAGCCCCATAAATCAGCCATCTCAGCAGGCTAAACTGCTCAAAGGGGCAAAATGCTGTTGGCCACTGCCTTCGTGGGCAAACCGCGTGGCGTTACATTTGCACGATTACCTGCAGTTTGTATTGCAAGGAGAACTGTGATTGATCCTTGAGTGGCTTGCAATCTATCAAAGATTAGCTATGATTTCTCCTGTATCTGATTAACCTTCTCTGTAAGATGGCCATCATTTTTGCAATGACAGTGGATCATTCTATACATGAAAAGACAGATATCAGCTGGGCGCAATCAATAGCCCACAAAAGGTGACACCTTGAATTCACTGGGTTATCTATAAAGCGTGTCGCAACCGGTTCAGTCGTTTGTCAAACACACCTATTTCATTTAAGGCACCTCTGAAGTGAAGTGGCTTTTAGTTTAGTCCGAAATGCAAAGAGATAGGGAAGGGCTGTTTGGGGTTTGTAGTGTAATCAG
This sequence comes from Butorides virescens, assembly GCA_017310255.1. Classification (NCBI taxonomy): domain Eukaryota; kingdom Metazoa; phylum Chordata; class Aves; order Pelecaniformes; family Ardeidae; genus Butorides; species Butorides virescens. The sequence continues at coordinate 109,892 of JADKXX010008506.1, read as the reverse complement.
GCGCTGTTGCATGCTGCTATAAAGAGCAAGTACAAATTTCTATGATTGTCATTTCCAGACCCCATTACATATGATTTTCTTTTTCACGATTGTATGGAGAGAGCTTGATTTGATAAGATTGCATTGCACTAGGTAAAATGGAGGTTAAAATGAAGTATTGTGCCCTCTTGTTATTTAAGTAACACTCGCTGTACTCTCAGTGGAGTGGATATATTTTCATATATTTTGTCTCTGAATGTGCTGTAATGGCACATCCCTCCCCAGTATCCTTTGAAGCAATTCCATTCTTAATGTGTTTTCAGATTTAAATTAACCTTCATTTATTATTCAGCCACACAAAGAATGCATATTTGAGTATGCAGAAATGCAATCCCTTGATTGACTGCCTGGTCCCTGTCTGGGAGGTGGCAGGCATTCATTCCCGGGCGGGAGACTCTTACATCAAGTTTAGACAGTTTTCAATCTGTGGGAAGCTCTTTTTCGGTATCGGTTTCAGAAATATGTTAATAACTTATACCTCAGCTGCCGTTCAGCCTCTGAATGAAGCCGAGAAGGAAACGGCCGTTCTTGGAAGTGGATCCTCAGCAGCGAGATGGACGGGTTACGTAGGACTGCAGGCACAAGGAACAACACCTAAGCTCTCCTCTTAAAAAACCTTGCCCACACCAACAGAAAGCAGAGGCTGCCCAAGAGAAAGGGGCTCGTGCGACGTGCGGAAGCACCTGCTTAAAAATAATTGCATGGGCCCCCACGGCGCTGCTGTTCTGATATGGCAAGATTTAAGCCAAGCAGACTGCAAGATAAGGATCCTCTTTCAGGAAAGCAATTTTAGCATGTCCTAAATGCCCAGCTCAACCGAGTATATTGCTGAATCAGAGTCTCCCCTATTCCAGGAAAGGTCAAAAGTTCCACCCCTCCTCTCCTTAATCCCCGTTAAATACATGGCCATGTATCAACTGCCTTCGTTGCCGAAGATCGGCGCTGCCTGATTACATGGAAGACTCTAGACCACTAACCGCATATATTTCTAAAGTCAGAGACGTGACTTTAGTCCCAAGCCTGAATTCCCTTCTCTAAACTGATAGCGTCCCTTTCGCTTTTAATAAGATTACATTTTATTAAGCGGAACTACCATAGGACGTACAAGAGGATACCGTAAGGGCTGCAAAATTTTCTGTTAAGGAACGTGCCTTACAAACCAGTTGCTTGTCTTGCAAGAACGTGTCTATAATAGCTGGTTATGTGGAATGGAGGATTTGTATCGGCGTAAGAAAGGGCCTCGTGCCTGTTCCTGGGAGCGTATATGTGACCCATCACAGCTCGAGCCTGCGACGCTGTAAAGGCCAAATATTGTAAATACTTGGCCTCTCCCTCTTTCTTTTTAATCTTAATTTTGGCCCTGCCCCATGAAGTACTCGAGCAATCTGTTAAAATAACTGTAGTTTGCTATGCGATGTCTTTAGCTGTTATTAATCTCTTTAGTTCAGGGTCATATTTTCCTCTCTTCAGCGTTTCTCGTAGCGCCTGATGGTGCCCAGAGCTCTGAGAGCTCCCAGTTTAGCCAGTCATCAATTCTCAGATGCTTTTGACTTTGTGGTCTCGTATAAATGTTTCATTCACAAATGGAAGAGAAAGAAACACTAGAGCACATTCAAATATTTATGTATTGGCCTTTGATTCTTCGGTTCCTCATAGAAAACAGATGATTCTACTTCCAAGATTGATTTTTATTATCTCCAGACATGATTTGCCTTGAAATCAATACAATGATGTAAAATGTCATTGCAGATAGAGGACATTGATCTGCGATGCATTTATTAACTCCCCGTGATGAAAAACGAAATGAAAACAGTGAACAGGCTGGCATTCCAGAAAGGGAAAAGGCGAGTCCCAAATGCTTGAGTTACAGTTTATCTACAAGCAAAACCTATTTAAAATCTTCCACGTTAAATGGCTTATGCAGGTACAGAAAAAAACCGTAGCTGGATCTGTAGCATTGTAACACTAATGGCTGCTTAAGAGAATTAGGTAATTAGATGGTTAATCAAACTTGAAACTAGTGCTTATCTGCCTAGGTCCACATAAGGAATAGCAGCAACGTGAATGGAAATTCAGCCCGAGGAAAAGCAGCGCTCTGGCCGTTTGCTCTCGCGTTGGATGCAGCCGTGTGCGCTTGGCATCGCTTGCCGTTGCCTTAGCTGCTTGTTTGAAGCATCTGGTAATTGAACATAAACTCTTGCACTTGAGCATTCATGCTTGAACCTGAAATTACGTTGTCATCCACACTGGCTTTCATTAAACAGCTAACAGATGCCCTGGCGTGCTCCTATCGCCGTCCGTGATGCAGAGAGTCAGAGCCTCGTGCGCTGAAATGGCTTTGGTCTGGATGGTCTCCTCGTGTCCAGCCTGGAATAAATGTCCTCGGCAGCAGCCGCTCTGGCCATTGCACGTCCGAGCTGCTCGCTGCTGTTTAACTCAGACCTGCCCTCTGACTATGATAGGTGGGATGCCCATATCTCCTCTGTACTTGAAGAAAATGTACATATCCCTCAGCAAAACCAATCGCTGTTTGGTTTTGGTTTTTTTTTTTCCATTTAAAGAACCAGACCATGTTTCTTCCATCCATAAGCAGCTGTTGCAGTTTTTCAGTAGCTGATTTGCATCCATTTGCAATACTTTCCCCTCCTGAGGTCCCTCCCAACCCTTGCCGTTCTGTGACTCTGTGTGAGTCTGTGAAGCCATGAATATTTACAACGGACTTTTCTCATTTAGGCAAAAGAGTAAAGGGAAGAGGGACATATACTGCAGACCTTCAGTGGAGGATCTTTCACAAAATTTCCATTAGCTTCCATTAACCAAACCTAGCAGGGAATCTTGAATAGAAGTGAAATGGGCAAGGCTGGAAGGAGAAAGGAAAGAATAAGCCTCTGCAAGATCTTGGAAAATTTCCCATATAAGTAGAACAGTCTGAAGGCACCGTTAAGTTTTGGGGTGGAGTTCTGATTTCTTCTGTTTTTTACCCTGGATAAATATGTCGAAACCTGAGTTTTCCCTTCCCTTCATTCTTCTTTGACTGTCTCATCCTCTTGGCGGGGATAGATGTCTAAGTAAGCATTTAGGTATTAGGTGCACAGGTTTCAGAAATCAGCATTGGAAATGATGACATTATCTCCTTTTTTAAAAAAAAATCTGTCTCTGAGATGCTGAGTTCCACTGATTTGGGGCCAGCAACAGGAGCTGTATCTCCTGAGCATGCTACAGTTCAATCTTTGGTTCAGTAAAATACTCTATGTTCCTCCAGCAGCCAGGGCTGGCAAAGCGTATCTCGTTGTTGACTAAGCACTTTGATAGAATCATCGAATGTTTTGGGTTGGAAGGGACCCCTAGAGGTCATCTAGTCCAACCCCTTAAGTGAAAGGCGCTGTGGCTGTTAGCATCACTGAATCCCTTCATAGAATCATAGAATCATGGAATGTTTTGGGTTGGAAGGGACCCCCAGAGGTCCCCCAGCCCAACCCCCCTGCAGGAGCAGGGACACCTTGAACCACATCAGGTTGCTCACAGCCCCGTCCAACCTGGCCTGGAATGGTCCCAGGGATGGGGCCTCCACCCCCTCTCTGGGCAACCTGTTCCAGTGGTTTACCACCCTCATTGTAAAGAATTTCTTCCTTATATCTAGCCTAAACCTACCCTGTTCTAGTTTAAAACCATTACCTTCCCCGAGGAGCAGAGCACGCAGCCTCCACAGCTGAGCCAAATTGGGAAGGAGCACCTTTGGGAACGGGACACCACAGAGGCATCTAACACGGACAGGTCTCTCGGTGGAAAAACCCCTCCAGTCAGTTGAAATCTTGCTGATGGACACACTATATCTGACACGGCTTCTTGCTTTGCCCTGGTCCTCTTGTGTCATTCCAAAGATACTCGCGTGCTTTGGACTGACCTATTTTTTTTTTATTTTTTTATTTTTTTTTTTAAAGCGTTATCTCCGAGTGTCAGTCTCTGGTTCATTTTATGTCACTTATGTCGTGCCGCTGTAGGTGGTGTCCCCACTGTGTCACGTCCTCCGGATCAATATGACACAACATAGCGCCGCGTGAGCGACAGCAAGCGAGCGCAGCCATGCAAAGCTGTTTACCCTAAACAAGTAATCCCTCCTAATGGACACCCAATCAATAGCAAATCAGGGTGGGATGTTTTCTTTTCAGATTGGATAATTGGTACCCTCAGACCGTACCCGCAGCCTCTGCAGCCTGCTGGTTGGTTTGCAGCTCGCAAATGCATCCCGGCTCCCCGAAATGAGGCGCGCGAGGCGGGCGGCGCTAACAGCTAATGACAGGTTCCCTTTAGCAGGGGACAAGGGACAAAGCGAAGCAATTACAGCCTTCCTGCAGATGGCAAGTGCTGCTCAGCTCCGCTTCTTCTAACAAACTGAAAGCTAGCAAGAAAACTTCGTTAAAATCGCTCGTAATATAAACCGGATCCGTTGAGTCAGCCAGAAATACCCCCGGGTCTCTGCAATGTGCTGCAGCGATAAAACTGAGGGATGTGACGGGGGACAAAAACAGGTACGAAAAGCTCAGGTGGCCTCGGTGCACCCTGCTAGGGGGGGACAGGGCTGATGGTGGTGGCATCCAGAGCTGTCCCGCTGTGGCCAGGCGGGCTGGCTCCAGCTGAGGACCATCCCCGGGAGCTTTCAGGCTGCTCAAAACCATCTCTTGGCTCTGATGCCGAGCTGCAAGCGGAGCCGCTCCGTCAGCTGCCAGCCTGCCTTGGCACGCAAGGAAAACTGCGTGTAAAACAAACCCGTGACGGCGCTGTCACACAAAAAAGCCTGCTCCTGAAAACGCTGGCGTGAAGGAAAAGCTGAGAGGGAGCTTTCCTGCTTCCCTGGGCCTTCAGTGACACCTACAGACAGGCACCAACCAGTCTGCAGGGCCCTGCCTTGCTCGGGCTGTGTGGGAAAGGGCTCCTCTTCCTCTGTAGCAAAGCCAAGCCCAGGCCCATGTAAGCTCACCCACATCTGCTCATTTGCTATACCTACGGGACACCTACAGCGTACGTTTGCACGTACAGTGTCATTATTTTTTTTTCCCCTGTTTCCTATTTGAGACGAAAAACCAGATTATTTTACCACCCGATGGCAGGGCTTTCCATCCCCTGAGAGCGTTCCCGCTGGCATGCAACGTTCACTTATTTCTCCTCTGAAAACTTCTCGGTAATGCCGGACCAGCTTTCTCAGACGTGACCTGGTGCAGTTTCGTTTGCTTGGTGTCCGTCCCTTCTGCGGGAGCGCTGGGAAGCGCCAGGCGCTGCTTCCATCCCAGGAGAGCTCAGGAACCTGCAGGCAGCACAAGGGCTGGTGCTGCTAACAGCAATTCCTACCCCTTGTCCGCAGCTGAATCTTTCAGCCTTATTTTTAAAACTATCTCAAAATGCACTGGCGTGCTCCAAAGGTGGACATAATCTCAAAATATCACCAAGATCACAATATTTTTTTTAATTGACTGTTCCGGGCAATAGTGCCCTTACTAAGCAAAGTCATCTAAGGAGAATAACCTGCACTTAGGGGGGACAGGACAGCAGCAGAGCATTAAGGCCAGCTCTCCCGTTGTATCTGTCTCCCTAGACGGCCTCTCTTGCCTTGCAAGCGGACAATAAATAAGTGAGGAGCTAGCTCAGAAAAAAATAATCTTTTTTTTTTTCCTTTTTTGACTTGGATGCTAACCCACACGATTTTGCTATCATTAAAGAATCATAGAATCATAGAATGTTTTGGGTTGGAAGGGACCCCTAGAGGTCATCGAGTCCAACCCCCCTGCAGTCAGCAGGGACACTGCTAACTAGATCAGGCTGCTCAGAGCCCCATCCAACCTGGCCTTGAATGTTTCCAGGGATGGGGCCTCCACCCCCTCTCTGGGCAACCTGTGCCAGTGGTTTACCACCCTCATTGTAAAGAATTTTTTCCTTATTTCTAGCCTAAACCTACCCTGATTTAGTTTAAAACCATTACCCCTTGTCCTAACACAGCTGGCCCTACTAAAAAGATTTTCCCCATCTTTCCTATGGGCCCCCTTTAGGTATTGAAAGGCCGCAATCAGGTCTCCCCGCAGCCTTCTTTTCTCCAGACTGAACAAGCCCAACTCTCTCAGCCTGTCCTCATAGGAGAGGGGCTCCAGCCCTCGGATCATTTTTGTAGCCCTCTTCTGGACCCGCTCCAACAGTTCCATGTCCTTCTTGTGCTGAGGGCTCCAGAGCTGGATGCAGGGCTCCAGGTGAGGTCTCACCAGAGCTGAGTAGAGGGGCAGAATTACCTCCCTCAACCTGCTGGCCACGCTCCTCCTGATGCAGCCCAGAGTACGGTTGGCCTTCGCCATAATTTAAAAAGCGCCCAATGTTGCAATGCAAATCTGATAACCGTGATCGCCACCTGGCTGCGTGTCGCCAAGCTGTGCCCGCGCTCGGCTGCCCTCCGTTGGCTTCTGAATAACACTTTCCGTTTGCTGCTCTGCTCGGGCTGTTAAAGGCGGGGAGGGGACGGGGTTGTTTTTCAGCTTTCCCAGTCCTTGAGGAGAGGTGGGCGAGCTTTCTCCTTGGGGTGGTTTGTAAAGGGCGTTGCTGGGGCTCGGGCCAGAGCCCTCCCTGCGCGGCGTTTGTCACCGAGCCGCGCCGGCCGTCCCATCGCCTGGTACGGGCAGATGTGAGACTGGGATGCTTCGTGGTGTGGTTGGGTTGAAACAACTGCCCTCTACAACTGCCTGGCAGGAGGCTGTAGCGAGGTGGGGGTCGGCCTCTTCTCCCTGGTAATGGGCGATGGGACGAGGGGGAATGGTTTGAAGCTGCACCAGGGCAGGTTTAGGTTGGACATTAGGAAAAACTTCTTCACCAAGAGGGTTGTCAGGCTCTGGAATGGGCTGCCCAGGGAGGTGGTCGAGTCCTCATCCCTGGAGGTATTTAAAAGAAGGATGGATGAGGTGCTTAGGGACAGGGTTTAGTGGTGGGATGGCAGGGTTAGGTTTAAGGTTGGACTCAATGATCTTAAAGGGCTTTTCCAACCAAAGTGATTCTATGATTCTATGGAACCTGGGGGCCTGATGTTTGGAGGCACCGGGCACTTGCAGTTCCTACCATGTCCACAGGAGCTGTGCTAAGCTGCTCTGGAAAGCAGGTCTGTAGCAAACACCCATGTTTCATTCTTTACGTGTTTATAAACTGTATGCATAGCAGCAGGAAGAATTAAATTTATGGTGTGGGCTTCCCGCCTCTTGCAGAAAGTGCCGTGGAGGCGAGGGTTAGCTACAGCAAAACCTCGGTGCTGACACTCGTTAAGGACCACGGTTTACATGGATCGTTACGGGACTCGTGCAGGAGAGCTCAGGGCTTTGTGGGAGGCACCCATTTCATCTCCCAGTTAAGTCCTTCATAAATATTTCACACGGGCTTTGAGCAGGGCAGGGGATGAATTTCTGATGCATTTCAGGAAGCCATTCCGTGCCTGAGCCCCCCTGCAGGTGCGGGCATTTCTGTAGCATCCTGAGCTCAGGATGCTCCTGGTCTTCTTGAGTTTCAGTATTAGCAGTCCCAAGTGACTGTAAAATCCCGATACATCAGTTATAATCAAGAACAATGTCGTAAGTCTAGGCAAAAATGAAACGTTATTATAGTAACTTGCACTTACATGGCTTTTCTCCTGAGAAACTTAAAATGTTTTATTAATTAGTTAAACCTCATGACACCCACTGTGGTTCTGCTTAGAGTTACTCTGTTTTGTTAGAAGCGAAACCAAAATACAGATGAATTAAATTTGTTCAAGGTAATACAGCCAAGTCCCCGAGGACTTGCTCTGAAGCTGATTCAAGTCAGTGATGAAAGCTCTTTCACTACCTCCTGTACGTTTGTGGCAAGGTCTTTGAAAACCCAGGAACAGCTTTGCATCCCCTGAATTCCAGCGAGTAGTTCTTCCCAGTACGTATCTTTGTTGCCGTATCCTTATTATTTTAGAAGAGAATTAAGCAGTCGGCCGATAATCCCTGGAAGAAGTAGTTAAGATTTGGGTTTCCTATACCAGCGGATGAATAATGCCCACAGTATTTTAGCATGGCAGCTGTGCAGAATAGACTTCTAGAATAAGCAAAAATATCTGTCTGTGTATGATTTTCAGACTTTTGGTCTCATTGTTAAGCAATATTTTTTCTCCTTTTCATTTCCTCTGAGGCCCCGTAGAAAAAAAATGACGGCATTTTTGTCAACAGAAATGAAAGACAAATGTTAACTTTAGAGGCAGAGGGAATTCATGGGCACAGATGAGGAGCTGAAGCCCGCGTAATGCGTCATGGCTCATCTTTCTGTGCCACCATTTTGTTCATACTGCCCAACTAAAGTGAAAAATAGACAATTAAACCAGTGGTAAAGGATCCATGTGAACTCCAGCTGTGAATAAGGGATTAGTCCCGAAGCCCAAGGTGGAGCTGGTACGTGCTGCTGCACATATTTAACTGCAGAGCTTGCTACATCACAGATATCCACAGCTTTTGGGGCTTTCCTTTGCACGTGTCGTCTTTAGGGCAATGCCCTTTCTCGCCTTTCTGCTTCACCTCCCCAAAATATTTGCTCTGTTCTTGCTCACCGTAACAGGTTTGTTATGGCAGGACCCCTCTCAATCATCTACCAAAGGTCAGCGACATCTTGTGTAAGACCGCAGAGGTCCTAAACCTGACCTGCTGACCGACCCAAACCAGCTGGACATCAGGCAGAGGAGTTATTACACCCAGAGCCACATTTTACCCCAAAACCCCTCTGTCTGACAGTACTGCAGGACTTGGCTTATTGGGGCAGAGTTTTGGGTTCCATGGTGTGAAAGGTTTGGTTGGCATCACTCGTCATTTATATTTATTCTTTGTGTGTGCCCTCCTCAGCTACCTGGATTTAAAATGTAAAACCATCCATCAGTCAGAGAACATGGCCAGTATTCTAAACAAACACTAAGTTTTCAATAAACACCGCATACAACAACAATATTAGTCCAATCTTTCCCTTTCCAGGTCCGAGCAGATATCACTCACGTTTGTAATGTACCCTTCTTCATTCCAGTTTTGGAGATTTTATATTGAGAGAGTTTTCTTAAGGCAGCATTTAATTTAGGAACAACAAAATAGGGGTTTTGACAGCCATGGTGAGTGATGTATGACTGTGAAACAAATCTTCGACATAAAAGATTTCAAATAAAATACTCTCTGATCTCCAAGCTTTTTCAAAACTTTTAACCAAGCCTTTCAGCTCTGCTGCACTCTTTACCAGCCTTTTCTTTTCTCCTTGTTCATCGGGATGGTGGCTAGAAGAGGATTCTGGAGGATTTATTAATGGTGTTTCAATCCAACAAAAAGAGAACGGTATCAGAGGATAAAATCAAAGATGAGAGGGTTTGCTTGTTGCATTAAGGGTCTTCCTAAGCGATCATGGAAAATATTTCAAGTTCTGGTGGCAATGCTGCGGCTCCGGTGGACCGCTCAGGATCTTTTTCAGCTCTCCATCCCTCTCTGTTTCTCAGGACAGGATTAATGCTTTTTTTTTTTTTTTCCCCCTTTGTTTTCTTTGCTGTTTGTAGATCCAACCCGGGTTATGGTGTCGCCCTTCAGCATGGATGTCACTGTTGGAGAAAGCATTGTCCTGCCTTGTCAGGTGTCTCACGACCACTCGCTAGATATTGTGTTTACCTGGTCATTTAATGGGCACCTGATAGACTTTGAAAAAGATGGGGATCACTTCGAAAGAGTCGGAGGGGTAAGTATTAATGCTAAAGCAATCTCCTGACAGTACCAGAAGCAGGTATCATAGGGAAGGATTGCAAACAGAAGGAATGGATTTGACGAAGTTCACAGTAGGAGATGTTACCCTGGGTCTTGCAGACTGAGAAGATGAGCAGTGCCAGCTACTTCGTTATAGTTAGTGTGGAATCATTACGGTTGCTTAATGACAGGACTGAAATCTGCTCGCGTGAACCATGCGTCCGCGTTGCAGTGGGATGTCTGTCAGAAGACCTTCAGTGTGTCTCCTCATTGCAATAAACTGCCTTCTCATTCAAGGAAGAAGCCCATAGTGGTTCTTCTCTGATGGGTAAAAAGTTTGCTTTCCTTTGTAACCGTAACATTTTCCTTCGCCGGTCAGATTTTCTCTAATTTAGCCTATTGCGATTAGGCAGGGCTTGGGGAGTTTAATTTCTAACTTATTTACACTTTAAAAATGTGTTCTCATCCCTCCTGAAGAATTTTTTTCCGCTTTTATTGGGTGAAGGTAGCAAGAAAAAAGTGGGAAATAAAGGCAACAAATTCTCAGCAGACATAGAAAACTGGACAGGGTTTTGCCCGTTGCTCTAAGGGAGGTTTTACAGAGACACGTGCTCCGCTGGCTTCCAGGCAGACTGGCAGGCTGTGTTTAGATTTGTCCAGAGTGAATTTTAATGCTGAAAGGAAAAGGAAATACAATAGACAAGCCTTGCTGCTATCCCTAAAAAAAACAAAAATCATTAAAAGATGCACTTGACAATTGATGCCGAGGGCGCACATCAGCAGTGGTGGGCCTGCAAAGGCAGAATTGCAAACTTTATTAATATTCTTCAATCTGAAAGCCACAACCGCAAGGTTACCCTGAGATTTCCTATGTATCGAATGCTTTGTGTCTGGAGAAGAATTGAGAGAGTTTTTCAGCTTCCTATACATCCAGAAACCTAATTAGTTCTATTCAACAGTTAATCAGACATGCACTTGGCGTTTGGAAAACAAATTACCGCTGTTAGGTGCTGCGAGATTTCCTGGGAGAGCGCTGTTCTCGTGATCTTTAGCACAAAAAAGCCGGGCAATCAAAATGCTGGCTGTAATACAACGCCATGAAACTATTGCAGATGTCTCCTAATTTGGGCTGGGTTTCACTTACCAAATAGATGTAGACACAACTTGGGCATCTGAAGACCGGAGAGGCTATAAATTGGATATCCGGAGGGATGAAGGAGGAGTCGGAGCGAACCTGCCCTACATAAGCTTTGGCACGTTGTTTTAATGGGGAAACTGCTGAACGGACCCAAACCAGCCACCCCTGCCCCTTGTAGGAGCCATAATTTTAGAAACGCTCCCACTCTTATCTTCAAGGCAGACTCACATAATTTTAATAGGCCACGGCTTGCATTACTAATGTTTTCATCAGCCAGTGTAAAGTAAATCCATTAGTCACAGTGTCCTTCATGTGATAATGATGTTTAGCGCTCATTAAAAAGTAATTGTAACCACTTTTCCCTACTTTATCAGCAGGATTCAGCTGGCGATTTGATGATCAGAAGCATCCAGCTGAAGCATGCTGGGAAATACGTCTGCATGGTGCAAACAAGTGTGGACAAGCTATCGGCTGCCGCAGACCTGATTGTAAGAGGTATTTGAATTTTGCTACTGTTTGTTGTTGTTGTTGTAAATTTTTTTTTTTTTTTTTTTTTTTTTCCCCCTATCTTGGGCTGCTGGTGAGACAGCTCCTGGGCTCGGGGACGTTCATTGGGATCCCAGCATCTCATTTTTGATCTAAGAAATAAGCTCTAAGTACACGCTGGGGTTCACAGGACGTTTTCAAACAGCGCATGTAAAGATTCTTTCGTATATATGTACTCATACCCCAGGCACGCAGCACAGATAAGCACACGAGTACGTGTTCGTGGCCTGAATGCAAACCTTGCACCAACTGAGCTCGTTTATTTGATGAACTGTGCAGCAGAAGCAGGATCCAGCTTATTCACTGCACTTCTGCCCAGCAATATTGTCCCATTTCTAGAAATAACACGATTTAGTAACTTGGCTGGTATTTCCAGATCTATCCATTACCGAACAGAGGTGATCTGTAAGTATGGCTTCAACAGTGATGCAGTGAGTTAACCCGAGTCCGGATCTTTACAATAAATACCGTATATATTTTCCTGCTCGTTAGCTTTGAGGAAAGTAAACTTCGATGCTGCTCTGTACCTGCTACCCTCAGCTCTCGCAGACCCCAGCAAGCTCGTATTTTGCACATTCTCCATGGTCATATTTTTCCAGGCAACTTGGTGAAAGAAGGAGAGCATGAAAAAGAAGTGAGAAATTCCCTCAGATTTATCAGAGCTCTTCCAGAGCTTAGGCCCTGAGCTTCCATGGAGAAACGTGCTCTTGCCTGTAGCTGGGCATTGCTGTTGCTGGTGTCCTCGCAATATTGTTATGCTTTTTGCCACATTTCCCATGCAGGAGCATGAATCATGGAATCATGGAATGTTTTGGGTGGGAAGGGACCCCCGGAGGTCCCCCAGCCCAACCCCCCTGCAGGAGCAGGGACACCTTGAACCACATCAGGTTGCTCACAGCCCCGTCCAACCTGGCCTGGAATGGTCCCAGGGATGGGGCCTCCACCCCCTCTCTGGGCAACCCCTGCCAGGGTTTCACCACCCTCATTGTAAAGAATTTCTTCCTTGGTCTTTTTTTTTTGTTTGTTTTGCACAAGCGTTTCAAAATACCCTGCTGATGGGCGCCTGGGTTAGGTAATTTCCTTAGTTCTGGCTCTGTAAACAAACTGAAGGAACATGAAATTCTCACAAGAAAATGACCCTCGAGGACGGTAAAAATGCTGGTCTTATCACTCCCTGAAAACATCAACAGGGACAGCTCCGTCCAGGCCACGGTTCCACGGCTGCGCCGAAAGTTGTGCCGTACCATCTGACCGACTGCCTAAAAATTGGGAACTGTCCCCGGGCTGTGAGACTGGAGGGGGGGGGGTGGATAGCTGGTGCAGAAATAGAGCCTTCAGCGTAACTTTTAGAAGGTTTTGAAATATTGGAGTTATGTCAAAATGAGAAGAGGTTTGATACTAGAATAAAAATCAATTATTTATGTCAGGGAATATCGAAGGAGCGTACAGAAGTAACCCCTGGCACCGGCAGCACAGGGATCAGCCCACTCGTTCAGGACGGGATTTTTTCGCGCCATCGGAACAGGGGAAGCGCACGGCTGCCAGCAGCCCAGAAATATTTGGGGAATCGGTGAACTGAGAATTTTTCCCTCTCTTGCCCTACTGTAGCCTGCACCCTGCGAAGGAGTTTATCCTGAAATGTTGGGAATCACCACGGTTATTCCAAGACATGGAGCAAAGACAGTTTGTTTCAGCCCCTGCCAAGCCATAGGAGTAATTTGTGACCAATCCAATGCATTTCATTTCTCCAGCGTAACCCATGGTGGAGGACCGGAGGAGCTGCCGGCTCCGCCAGGCTGCTCCCCCCAGCAAAACGATTTCAAGTTTTAATTTCTGAGAAATTAAATCTGGCTAGACCTGCTGAAACTTTCATTTTAAAGGCAGGGTATTGGAAGGTTTCAGGGTATTTTAGAGATTTAAACGTGTCCAGCTCTCTGAATATGATAGGAGAATAATTTTAGTCCAAGGAGTGAATTGCAGGAGAGGAGTTTGCTTGAGAAGGTGCTTTTGGGGAGACACCTCACATCAGGCACTGCTACCAAGAGCAGTGGCCGTATGGTAGAGAGGAGATGTGTCTCTCATCGGCGTGTCCTATGGCACTTTACTGGTTAAAAGGAACTCAGCAGTGAAACCAAAAACACAGGGCCACACTCGGACACGGTGCTCATTAGAGGCAGGTCCTTCGTTCTTCACCAGCCTCTGGGTGCATCCAAGCTGCAGCCAAAAATCCTACTGGTGGGCGACGTGGGATGGCCGAGCTGGTCCCGAGGGCCACAGCGAGCGCCTTGGTGCTCCGTTGGGTAGCCCAGGCGGGCTGTGGGGCTCGGGGCTGCTGCCCACCTGGAGGCACCCGGGGGCTGCGGGTGGAGCTGGTGGGATCTGTGTGTTTGTCTGTCCCCCCCGTGCCTCCCAAGCTCATCTGGGCAATGAGAGCTGCTAAGCCACAGCCGGGGCTGCGGTTCACTCCTCTGCAAGGGTTTGGTTACCTCTGTCCTGAGCAAGGGAAGAAGACCAAAGCGCTCGAGTCACCACGGAGCTCCAAGCACCCCTTCTCCTGTAATTCCTCCAACAGGTCCCCCAGGTCCACCAGAAGCTGTGACCATAGATGAAATCACTGACACCACCGCTCAGCTGTCCTGGAGGCCAGGAGCAGACAACCACAGCCCTATTACAATGTACGTCGTGCAAGCAAGGACCCCCTTCTCGGTGGGATGGCAAGCGGTGAGCACAGGTAGGTCCATCCCCCGGCCCCCAAAGAGCTCCACCGACGGAAAACGCGTCCATCGGCGCCCACGCGCGGGCCGAGCAGAGCAGCTCTGCACCCTAAAGTGAAAAGTAATTTCACTGGCTGCAGAGCACCGGCCTTATTAACTAGTTTTGAGTTTGGCAACCCAAAGATTTAGGGTCCAGCCAGTGCTATTACTCATCCATTTTTCTCATGAAGGTTTAAGAGAAAACAGAATGAATTCCTATCTTTTGTTGCCGCGCTGGAGATTTACAACAGTAATTGTGGTCTATAAAGATATCCCTCAGGGACAGACCGTGTCGTCTGGCCTATCTTTAAGTAGAATTATTTTCCTGATAGAGGGAAAAATCCCATGATGTAATTGCTCATTCCGTCAGAGGTTAATTTTGTTCCAGTAACCGTTAAATAGAGGGAACACTGTGTTTTCAAAAGAGAAAAATAAAAACCCTTTAAACCTGTTGTCTTGCCACTTTGTTTTCAAAAAGTGGCAATTTAGGAGAAACACTTTAATAGCAGCAATTTTTGTGCTAAAAGCACAATGTTTTAATGCCGCCTCTTTTACTCCTTCAGCAGTTAACGAAACGGTAGCAAAATCCCGTTGTCAATCCTTACTCGTTTTGTATTTACGTTAATCCCTCACTTTTAAGGGTATCAGATAATGACCTTTTCTCAGCAGTCCTTAATACTTTTGGTGGGATTTGTTGGGCTCCTGACCTGTGGCTGTCTCCTAGTTCCAGAGATCATCGATGGCAGGACCTTCACAGCGACGGTGGTGGGTCTGAACCCTTGGGTCGAGTATGAATTCCGAGTCGTGGCTGCCAACCTGATTGGGATTGGAGAACCCAGCAGACCTTCAGAGAAGAGAAGAACTGAAGAAGCTCGTAAGTAGTGGTGGGCAACTGAGTTAAGTCCTGTTGAACAAGTGCTGGTCAGTGGTAACGGCTGTGTTGTGCTGGAGGAAGCTGAGGAGCCCATTGCTCTCCTCCCTCGTGGCGTCTTGGTTGGGTGCACAGAAGTTGTGGAGCTCCTGATGGGCTCTTATGCTCAATCTGTGGCTCCTGGATGTATAGGAAGACTTCATACCTTCTTCCTGCAGAAAGCGATGATTTTCAAAAAAAAAAAAAAAAGTATTTGGGCAGGGTTTTTTGGAAAATACTGCCCAGTATCCATTGATGAGAGAGATGTGCTCTTGCGAGCGGTCCCTCTGGTTTCCCATGATCAATGTGATGGAAACTGCGGAGCATAGACTGCAGCACCTAGAGCAGGAGTTTGAGCTTCATGGCTGGTGAGACAGCAGGCCCCTGCTGCTGGTGGCTTCTCTGGTTCTCAGAGTAACCTGGACCTCACCCTGTTGGGCCATCAGCGTTCGAGCGACCACCCTGGGCTGCCCTGTGGGTTGGATCATTCCACAGGCGTACGGAACATCTGATTAATGGTTGGACTTGATGATCTTAAAGGTCTTTTCCAACCAAGGTGATTCTATGATTCTATGATTCGGTGACCCCCTCAGAGAACCACGTTGCATCTTCAGGCTGCTGGGGGCAGAGCTTAGCGGTGACCTTCAGCAGTGCCTGCGTTCAGGGATTTTGGCACAAGCTGCCAGCCTGGAGAGCTTTAATGCTCCTTGATGTTGTCCCTGTCTTTTGATCTGGCAAGAAGCTCAGCGTGGTGGCTGCAGGGATATCTGCCTCGCTTACGGGAAACCCCTGGTCTGGGGCTCCTCCGTTCTGTTTCAGCCTGTAATGGAATAGACCATGAAATAGAAAAATAAATAAAAGCCCTTTTTTATGGAAGATAAATGTTTAAACTAAGCAATTAGTGACTGAATACACAAGTTAATTGACATACTTTTAATATACTATTATTGACATACTTTTAATGTGCTGTTTGCCATGGCAAATTAGTCGTTCCCTAATAGTGTTTCTGGTCCCCAGCAGGAAAGGCCAGCGGAGCCCTGTTGCTGCGTAGGTTGGTTCCATTTCAACCTGGTTTTCTGCTTTCAAAGTCGCTGTGTTCACCTTCTGCATCTTCTTTTTGCAGTTCCTGAAGTCACCCCGGCTAACGTCAGCGGTGGCGGCGGGACCAAGTCGGAGCTGGTCATTACCTGGGAGGTAAGTGGAGTCCAGACCGAGAGGCAAATTAATACGGTCCTGATCTAGATGCTCCCTTTTACCCCAGAATCCAGTAAAGCTTCTGTAGATTTCAAACGGTTTGCAGTAAAAAAAGCTCAGATCGTGTGATAAAATAGCCCAGCTATTAAAACTGAGCTACACCCCGGCCCCCAGCCCAGGCCCCCGTGCAACGTGGATGGGCAGGAGCCACCTAAGGGATAGCAGAGGGTTTGTGAGGCCAGGCTGGGCACGTCCTGACCTGGCTGAGAGTCGTGGCCAGCTCCTGGGCTTCAGCCCGTAGCCCTGCGCCGGGTTGTAGGGCAGCAAATAGTTAAGAGTTAACACAGCGCATGGCACGCTGGCTTCTGTCGCTGCTAGTGAAAGCCAGCAAGAGGAGATAGAGCAATGAGAAATGTTTAATATTCCTCAAGGCAGTCGGGGTTAGAACTTTAGTCATTTGTCTGCTCATATTTTCATGTTATGATGCGATGCAGCTGGCGTATTTTTCCTAATAATGAACTCCCCCAGACATGCTAACACTTCTACTTCGCACTATTTCTGACCAAGCTGGCAGAATGAATGGCCAGAGATATTTTTAAAGTTATTAAAAGACTATAAACGGGGGTTTTTTGTCCTCACCACACAGCTCAACGTGCTAAATTTCCTCCTCCGTTGGACTAATTAGCTACGCCGTGTCTCCTAAAGATACTGCAATATGTTGCAACAACACACACGGCGAGAACATCAGCCGTGACTTTGAGCCGTAATTTGCACAAAATACAATTTGTATCTTGATAGAACAGTCAGTTCACTCTTCTAAATGTCCAGAGGTCTTTTCTTTATGGTCTGGTGTGGTTTTTGAGCTCCACAATACAGCGTAAGAAGCAGTCACCAACAGCAACCCCCGCCCGTGCTTAAGCACCAGGGACACCTGAGGGAGGGTGGCCCATAATTACGGATTATTTTAATACATTGAAGCTTTGGCTTTTGATGCAGCTTTTTGGGGGCTGCAGGCCTGAGAGCAGGAGGTGTCAGTGTGTCCAGAAGTGACCTGCAGGTGACAGGTTGTCTCTTCTAGCTGTTACCTGGCTCTTCCCTGCCCTCTCCATCACGTTCGTGACAAGGGGCTCCCTGCCATCGCTGTCTGTACAGGTCCCATCCTATGGGATGGGGTGGTCGGCTGCCCCGGTCTGGGTCGCTGTGTAGCAATGGGCCAGTGAGGGACTACCAGCCCACGTTGGCTGGGACATCGCCAGGGTACGTTCTTCAGGGCTTCCCGTGCGATTCCGGAGACGTGAGAGCAGCGGCACATCACAGGTATTGGGAAAGCAGGAACCACGTCCTTGGTTCACCCCACCAACCCTCAGCCTCTTAGCCACGGCAGCGCCTCGAATCACTCCCATCGTTACGGAGGCTCCAGCTAGCCAGCGATAGAGGGTGGGCACCTATGATGTAGAATTAAGTCTTGGGCGAGGCGTCTTGTGGAGGCGCCGCTCCAGGGAGCTTGCGGAACAGCGAGGCTCTGGTGCAGTCGGGATGGGAGGAATTCAGGTGAGGTGGGAAGGAGGACTCCAGCCGCCTCCCGTCTCTAATTTAGGGCGCTAACTTTAGAAGGACCGAGAGCGATAGCCAGACAGAGAGATAAATGCGTGCCGTTGCTGAAAGTGCCGTTTCTCCCGCGATCTGCCTGCCCACAGACGGTGCCCGAGGAGCTGCAGAACGGAGGTGGCTTCGGGTACGTGGTGGCCTTCCGCCCCTTCGGCACCGTCAGCTGGATGCAGACTGTCGTGGCCTCCCCGGACGCCGCCAGATACGTCTTCCGCAACGAGACCTTGCCACCCTTCTCCCCCTACGAAGTTAAAGTGGGGGTCTACAACAACAAGGGGGAAGGGTCGTTCAGCCCCGTGACGGTCGTCTACTCGGCAGAAGAAGGTAGATCCAGGAGCCCACCCCACCGCCTCTCCCTCCTCCCTGCCGGTGGACGCGGGGAGGTTGGCTGGGCCTGAAAGGGTTTAGGATCCACCTTGACATATCCTTTGATACCTACTCCTTGCTCTGATTTGTAATAAATGGCGAGCCGTGATTAATTCTTTGGGTAGTCATTAAAATAACATTAATCGTAATGAAATCTTTTGATATTAATGGAAAAGTAATATGTAATCTGGAAAGAATTCCGCTGAGATTTAGTGTGAATTAATGTCCACTGATTAGAAAATGTTCCCTCTTGTCCTAATTACAGCACACGGTATCCCGGGTTGAGTTTAGTAATGACATCTCACTGTTCCTTGGGCAGAGGAGCGGTGCTGCCTGGCACAGGCTGACAGGCCATCGTTTGGAAACGTGGCGGTCTGTTTGGGTGGCATGCCTCTCTTCTCGTGCAATGAAGGAAATAAATCCCTGGAAGTTTGGGACTCATCGCACATAAAATTGAAAACTCTTCATTCTATTTCTAACTCCCCTACCCAGAGCCGACGAGACCCCCAACCACTGTTTTGGCCAGAAGTCTTTCTGCCTCAGACGTTGAAGTTTCCTGGGCTCCCCCTCGGGAGAACCAGCACAAAGGAAGAATCCAGGGGTACGAGGTACGGAAGCACAACGCGGCATCTTTTCAGTGCTGAGCACCCAGGAGACGCAGAGATAGATCATGGGCAGTCACTGCGGTGCCCCTCCGGCCTGCCGTGGGGCGGGGGGGGGTCCTGGGCCCAGGATCGGTCCCGGTGGCTCTTGCCCTTTGGGCCAAAGTGCCGGAGTTAGCGCTGGAAACGCCTGGGGGCCGCCAGCCCGCAGCCGGAGGTCAACACGTACCTGCTCCGCTTCCCAGGTCAGATGCTGGAGGCACGACGAGAAGGAAGAAAACGCTAAAAGGATCCGAACGGTCGGCAACCAAACGTCTACAAAAGTTGGCAACCTGAGAGGCAACGCGCTCTATCACTTGGCAGTCAGGGCGTACAACACGGCCGGGACCGGCCCCTCCAGTGCCGCGGTCAACGTCACCACCAAAAAGCCACGTGAGTGTTTGCGAGGACCAGGGGGGGTCGTGCCTGGGAGGGTTTCTGCCAGCGCCCCCCCCTCTCCTCCTCAAGCTTTCTCCAGTCTGAAGCAGCTGTCAGACTTTTCTTTGCTGGGTTTTTGTGCAGAAGACTTTCCAGCTTTTTTTTTTTGCAAGGCTCTTCCCCGTGTTAAGGAAGCAGAGCATGCAAAACTGAAATCGCAGCTGTGCAGGAAAATTAAATATTTATCTCAGCGTTCAAGAGGGCCTTTTTTTCTTCTGGTCTCAGGCATGTTGAGCATCTGACTGAATCCTTTTTTCATTTAGAGCACTGTGTTGTGTCACGCCGCCCGTGACCTTGAGGACACAGATCAGTGGAACAGCTCATTAGCTTGCCAGAGCGATAGGACTCTGGGCACGCTCCGCTCTGGTGGTAGAAGCCTCATTGGCACTGGGAGGGATCCAGCTGGGAAACGGTGCTCCTTAGTAATACAGGGCTGTGTGTATTTTGGTATAGCACCGAGTCAGCCCCCCGGGAACATCATATGGAACTCATCCGACTCCAAGATCATACTGAACTGGGACCAGGTGAAAGCGCTGGACAACGAGTCAGAAGTGAGAGGCTACAAAGTGAGTATTTTGTCAGCAGAGACAACGCTGCCCTGCGCCCCCTCCCTCAGCACCCCCTGGTCCTGCCGTGAATCCGCACTGACCTTCAGCTGTCGCTGGATTCTGGCTTTGGGCTACAGGGAGAGTTGCCATTGATCCAACATCAAGTTGCCATCAAGTACCCAGTGCCAGGACAAGGGGCAATGGGCACAAACTGAAACAGAAGAGGTTTCAGTTGAACATGAGGAAGAACTTCTTCACTTTGGGGGTGACGGAGCCCTGGCCCAGGCTGCCCAGGGGGGCTGTGGAGTCTCCTTCTCTGGAGATATTCAACCCCTGCCTGGACGAAGTCCTGTGTAACATGCTCTGGGAGAGCCTGCTTGGGCAGGGGGGTGGGACTGGGTGATCTCTGGAGATCCCTTCCACCCCTTGCCATTCTGTGATTCTGTGAAGTTGGGGTTTAGAGTAAGACCAGACGAGGTGGTTTTTGTGGTGCTTGCATGGCTTTGTAGGTTAAAACCGGCGCATTCCTCCAGAAACAGAAGCCATAAGCCAAACTCTCACTCTGCAGAGGGAGGACATTCTGCTGGCCACTCACCCTCACCCAGCCATGGTCACCCCAGCCATGGTCACCCCAGCCATGCTCGCCCCAGCCATGGTCACCCCTGCGAGCACCCGTGCAGGTCTCAGCCCCCAGAGCTTCACCTCCTCCTTCCCTCTGAAGCCCCACCTGTAGGACTGGTGGAAGCCAGTCCTTCCCTTGGTGGAAGCCTTCCAAAGGCTGTAGTTGACTCCTTAATAGCAGATAAATAAAATGCTTTTTTAATAGCTCCCGTTTTCTTCAGAAAGCAAAGCCAAAAGGTAAAGAAAGAGAATCCTCATTAGTGGCAGTTTTAATAGGGTATAATTTAACTAGAGAGAAATCTTGGGGAGAATTCAGCTCTATCACCTGGACATGCTTCGTATTTTGCTCGTAGTCTGGAACACCACCGGGGGCAGCTCTGCCGAGCCTCTGCCAGCTCTCCCCAGTGTCTGCCCTAACTCTGAAGTCTCTTTGGTCCACTGCATGGGATTATCAAAAATAAGTAATTCCTGGGCGTTTCCAGTCAGAACATCAGATGAACCTCAGCAGTTTGGGCCAACTTTTCACTATGTATTTTAGGTCTGAACATCTTAATAAGAAGTCAGTTGAAAGAGGGCGAGGGAGCCTCATCACCCTAAAAAAGCAAACTCCCATCTATCGGGTTTCGAAAAGGTCCTTTTTTAACTTGCTCTTAGGATAACATAGACATGGATTTCTTTCCTGAATCATGGCAAAACATTTCCCGTTTTTCTTCTTTTTTCCTGGAAATCTTGTATTTTATGTCACAATTTATGATCAAAATTAGAATTCCCAGATCTTAGAATTATAAAAACCAGTTATTCTGGGAAGCCGTTTGTGGCACCGCATCCAAACACCCCAACTCAGTTTCCTGAAGAAAAGTACCAAGTTTTGGCCTCTCTGCATAAACCTTGGGATTTATTTTAGCTTGATCAAGCTACAGATTTCACTGAGGGGCTCTGGCCAGGTACCCGGGGCTGCGTTTCGTGCTGCGCATCAGCACCACCCTCCTCCCACCGTCCCCTCCCATCCAGGTACTGTCACCGCGGTGCTGGTTTGGGTCCCCGGGGGGGTCCGCATGGCCCCGCTGCGACCAGGGCCCGGTGGGAGGAGAGCAGCAGCACATCTGGACGCCCTTAGGGCCATGGACATCCCTGCCGTTTCTGCCTCCTCTTCTCTCTCCCCTCCGCTGCAGGTTTTGTACCGGTGGAACAGGCAGAGCAGCACGTCCGTAATAGAAACGAATAAAACCTCCGTGGAGCTCTCCCTGCCGTTCAACGAGGACTACATCATCGAGATCAAGCCGTTCAGCGACGGGGGCGACGGCAGCAGCAGCGAACAAATCCGAATCCCAAAGATATCAAGTAAGGGCGGGAGGAACCGGGGTCGGTACCTGCTCCTGCGGCCGCCGAGCCCCGGGGAGCCGGCGTCCCCAGCCCCTCTGCCCCTCGCCCCGCCGGTAGGGCAGATGTTCTTCATGGAATAATAGAATGGTTTGGGTGGGAAGGGACCCCTAGAGGTCATCTAGTCCGACCCCCCTGCAGGAGCAGGGACACCTTGAACCACATCAGGTTGCTCACAGCCCCGTCCAACCTGGCCTGGAATGTTTCCAGGGATGGGGCCTCCACCACCTCTCTGGGCAACCTGTTCCAGTGTTTTACCACCCTCATGGTAAAGAATCGCCCCAATCGCCCCTTGCATCGACAGAGGGGTGGAAGCAGAGCCCTGCGGCTGAGCGGGGCGGGCTGTAGAGCTGGGGGCTGAAACCCAGACTCAACCAGCGGGCGTTCCAGCCCACGCTCCTGATCTCATCCTGAGGCAAGATTGACCCATAAGCCACCCCATCATAAGCAGTCGTATTAGTATTGAAGATTTCTAGACGCTTCCCGCTCGCTTACTTCCGCTCTTTATATATATGTTGAATATATTGTTTCGCTGCAATTCGCTCTAACCAAATACAAAACGCGGTGTTGGGAGGCTTTTAAATTTATAAGGCTACTGTATAGCCCTATTCCATTGTGTGCTGGATGCATAAATATTTATTTAGGGAAATGAGGTTGTGTAGAAGAACAAACAGAAAAGAGAGTATTTTATTATACAACGTTGCTTTTGCAAAATCTCCATGTCCCATCTTCCATTAATAATGCCACAGTTTATACGCTGCATTAAATCAGGAGCCTCTGCAATGCAGGAATAGGGCATTAAAATTACAGCAATGTAAAAAAACCCTGGGTGAGATCAGAATTATCTCCACCGTAGCTGTACGCCGTGGCTATGGAAGCCATACAGAAGAATTTAATCAGCAGGCACGGGAGAGCGAAGGAGAGCAGGAACACATGCCAGTTCCTATTTGGCTCAACGCAGCGGGCCCCGGAGCTGCTCCTCCAGGACGTGGATCGTGCCAGGCTGGAGCCATAAGTAGCAGCTTGAATATAGTACAAGTGTAAAAAAAAAATAAATAAATAAAATAAAATAATAAGTAAACAGGCCGTGAAGTAAGGCAGTTGTGAAAGTAGCCTCGACGCAAGAGTGGCAGGAATTTAAGTTAAACCCAAAATTCAGGTTAGGGAGGTGAAACCCAGCAAAGAGGAGGTTATTGAAGGAGGAGGAGGAGGAGGAGGAGGGGGACGACCTTCCCGGAACCCCCTCGCCTCCTGCCGCCACCGCGTGTCATCGGCGGGAGCAGAACTGAAATCACGGGGGGGGTAGGGGGGGGGGGAGGTTTGGGCTAAGGGCGGCGGGCTCTCACCTCCCCTCTCTCCTTTGCTCAGATGCGTACGCCCGAGGGTCCGGCTCATCGACCTCCAACGCCTGCACCCTGTCAGCCATCAGCACGATAATGATATCGCTCACAGCCCGGTCCAGTTTATGACAAAAATGACATAAAGGACTTCTTGTTTATAATATAAGCAACATTTAGCTAGTTGTTTTGAAGACACCCAGTACTAAGTAATATTGTGGTTTGAGTACATCTTACTACTGGAAAAATGTTTATGCTTCTTTAGGAATGGCATTATACAGTACTTCCTCAAAGCAAATATAGCTTTGTCTGAAGTTTCCTTGGAAACTCTGCAATGCACTGAAAACATCTGTAATATGATGTTACCAAAGCAGTTTACATATGTCCTTATATGCATATTTTTTATTATATATTTAGTGTTTTATAGAATTTTTTAAAGTTAACATACGATGTAGATATTAATTTTTTTCCTCTGCTATAAAATGCGACGGACGACATTATCATGAAAATATTGTTTGGGGTTTTTTTCCTTTACGACGGAGAGTTCAGAGTTGTCCTTGGCGAATTGGCCGCAACTTGGCTGCGTGGTTTCGCAAGGCAGAGCTGCTCCAGACGGGGTTCGTGCGGCGGCTGTACGTGCACGAGGATCCCTGTGTTAAATCAAGTGCTTATAACAGGCGAGATGGTACATTTTCTTCAGAGGTCCAAGCCGGACAAACTTGAAACGCTCAGTAAGAACCCTATCGTCTTGAAAAAAATACGTGAATTTTGGTTGTTTGTGGACTACAGGGCATGTAGCTGATCTTCTGGCATCGCGCAGTAAGGGTCCATTTTTACTGTCTTGAAATAGCTTTGTCTTTATCATCATTAGCATTGAACTGGGTGGGAATGAAGATACTGCAAGGGTGCCTCTGGTGACACAAAGGGACCCGAAGGAGCGAACGACGCGGTTCTCGCCTTTGGGTGTAAACCCACCCCGCTTTGAGGGGATTTTATTCCAAGGAAATTAGAATACAGCGACTCCGAGAGGCAAAGCTGCCCTGGGCTCGTTGTCCGAACACACGCTCGCTTTCCACGCGCATCGGAACATAACCCATCACCCTTCCTAGCTCTGCTCTATGGAAAACTCTTGGGAAATTTGGTCCGAACCGAGAGCCGTGCCGTGCTCCGGGAGCGGCCCCCCGGGGGCTCTCCGCGGGGAGGGGGCATCTCCCCGGAGCTCCCCGCTAGGAAGCCTGCGTTTCCGCAGAAAACTCTTCATAAGGGCGCCTGAAGGCAACACAGCGTCACGCCGGAAAACGACAATATCCACAGCAAAATAATTCTTCTTCCGAGAAGGACTGTTTGTTACTACGGGGGAATTTTGTAAGTTCACTCAGATGGGATAACGCTAGTAAAAGGCAACGGAATTTTCTATAAAATTTTCAAGTTTAAACGCGCTGCAGTGGTTTATGATTTATTTTTTTTTTCCTGATAGCTTGAATTTGCCTGTAACTTGTCTTTTTTGCTTACAAAATAATACAGTTAACTTTTAGACCTTCTAAATATATTTATTCAGTAACTCATAATCAGGATTCCACTTGTGTAAAAGTCAGGGGTGTTGACCAGAGAAATATTGTCAGTATTTCAAGCTGTGTTCCTTTCTTAGTTTGATATGGTTACTTCTATGTAAAAAAAAAAAAAAAAAAAAAAAAAAAAAAGAAAAACAAAAAAACCACAAAACCGAGAAAAATTGAACAAAACAAAAAAAAAAGCTTCTGTAGTTTTCTCCCCAGTGTAAATGATATTTATCGGTGATCTAGCAGATGTAATCTTTTTTTAAAGGTATTGGTAATAAATATTCCGTCATTTGTAAAGATACCTGTCTTCCAGGAGCATTTTTCCTCCCTGTTTTGTTCCACCCGGTGACAAATTTCGCCCCGGCGATCGGCAGCGCCTGCTGCGATGGTCATTGACGCCACGGGAGAAGAGAAGAGCTGGTTTGAGGCAAAACTTTGTGGAGGGGAAAAAAAAAAAAAAAAAAAAGTGTTTGCACATCTCTGGTCTAATTCCGCTTCCAAAACTGGCAAAAAAAAAGAAAAAAATTCGGGTGATAATGTCTATTTATGTAGAGTCATGACCTTTCCCTGCTCCTGTGGGCTGTCGGATGAAGCCTCCACCGCTTGGGAAGCTGGGAGTGAAGAAGAATAGGAAAAGCCCACCAAAACGAGCAGACTGGCATTCACCCTCCTCGACAGCGCTTGCCCGGGCGCCGCCGCGGCGGGCGGCAGCCGCATCCACCCCCACCCGCCCTTCTAATTGGGAATTTTAGGGGCGGCCGCGCAGGAGTCGTGTGATCCTGCTCTGAGGTTCAAAGGAGCAACGCTGGGCTTTGCAGTCAACGAAGCCTAAAAGCAAAGCTGCCAGGTGAGGCCGTTGGGTTTTTAAAAAGCAAATGTAACGTTGGCATCGCGAGGGATGAGCGAGGGGCGCGCTGCTCCGGCGGGGGCAGCGGGGAAAGGCGGCAGCGGGAGGAATGTGCCGGGCTCCTAGCTGGGCTTAAAGAAAAGGAACTTTGGAGTAAGTATTGCCGTGCGTGTTGGGCACAACGCTTGTCACTTTGGGGACAGCTTCACCGGCGGCGTGGCTGGTGCAATAGTGGCAAAATGCGATGGGCAGCCCCGAGCGCAGCCCGTCCTTCGCGTCTTCCCCGCTGCGGAGCTCGCCAGCGGCACGTGGGGCAAGGTGAGCGTCGCCCGGGGTGTCCTGGATGTGGTCCTGCTCCCGACGCGGTGACTGCTCCGAGTGCAACGCCTGCGAGGCCGATGGTATCCTGGGGGGCATTCAGAGGAGCGTGGCCAGCAGGGCGAGGGAGGTTCTGCTCCCCCTCTGCTCTGCCCTGGGGAGACCCCACCTGGAGCACTGGGTCCGGTTCTGGGCTCCCCAGTTCAAGAAAGATGAGGAACTCCTGGAGAGAGTCCAGAGGAGAGCAACAAGGATGATGGGGGGACTGGAGCATCTCCCCTAGGAGGAAAGGCTGAGGGAGCTGGGCTTGTTCAGCCTGGAGAAGAGAAGACTGAGAGGGGATCTCATCACCACCTACAAATATCTTAAGGGTGGGGGTCACCAGGACACAGCCAGACTCTTCTCAGTGGTGCCCAGCGCCAGGACAAGGGGCAATGGGCACAAACTGAAACATAAGAGGTTTCAGTTGAATATGAGGAAAAACTTCTTGACTGTGAGGGTGATGGAGCCCTGGCCCAGGCTGCCCAGGGGGGCTGTGGAGTCTCCTTCTCTGGAGATATTCAACCCCCGCCTGGATGCAGTCCTGTGTAACATGCTCTAGGAGAGCCTGCTTGAGCAGGGGGGTGGGACTGGGTGATCTCCCGAGGTCCCTTCCACCCCTTGCCATTCTGGGATTCTGTGAGCCGGCAGCTCTGCCAGGAATTGCTTCCCTGGTCCCACGCGGGGGGATCTCCTTTAGAGGAGGTGAGGTTCCCCCACCGCATCCCGCACCAGGCAGCTCTGGGCTGTGGGGTGGGGGGGCTGGACCAACAGCCTGGCTGGGAAAACGCCGATACCCCCCTGCGTTACACCAGGGCGGCTGTATTTACGCCTTTCTGCCGGCTTTCAAAGCCATCCCGCCCTGCCCGTCCTCCCGGGAGCTGGCGTGCCCTCGCGGATCGGATGAGCATCCGCCCGGGTTTTCTCCTCCTCGCCGGCTCGTCGCCGTTGTTCCCGTTGTTTCCCCGTGATGCGCGGCCTTTCCCAGTGACACTGAGAAATCAAAAACGCGTTTTTCCGCCCCAGCTACTGGCCCCTTGGCTTTCACGTGGCCAAGGTACAGCCCAGCTGCAAAATACTCTTAAATTTATTGCATTAATCTCTGCGATATCTCGCCATTAATGGGAATGAAGTTATATTTAGAAATCTTATTTATTAGGCCACTTGAAGGCATGACATAAAATACATTACAGTAAATGAATTCTCTTTAGTCTCATTTTTAGGATTTTACTAATGAAATTCTGATTTTAGACTGTTAAAGCCAGGCACCTCGAATCCATTAAACTCACATGCAGGAGAGACGCAAACATTGTTATATAATGAGCTACATTAATTTTGATGGAGCCGTGCTATTTCACCCAGATGAGAACCGGCTCGTTTATTATAATTATTTTTAGTCTGTAGCACCTGGGACCTCCATTACCTGAGGCACTTTGCAAACAATTGACTTGCTGGGTCAAATCTTTCTTTTTTTTTCTTCGTTCATGTGCTTAACCCCACCTCTGGCCAGCTCGACGGACAGGAGGTTTCTTGGAAGCAGAAGAACAGGAGAGCGCCGTGGCCGGCAGCCGGAGAGGGCAAAGCCGGAGCCGTTCAAGCGGTTTCAGGCAGGTTGGTTTGGTAACTCCCCTTGGGGATTGCACAACGTGAGTAAACAAATCCCAAACAGAAACCGATGCTGTCTCAAACCCGGTTCAGTTTAAGATGGAACAACAGATAGCCAAGAGAAATGGGTCGCGGAATTGGGCTTGAGTTTTCCACAGGACCTGAAGGCAGGGAAGCTGCGCACGGAGGAGCCCCGCTCCTCACAGCTCCGAAAGCCCCTTGAGAGCACCCACAGGTCCTTGGCCCATTTCTTTCATGACCATACACTGGAAAACGCTGCATTCCCAGGCCGTGCTTTGTTTCGGAGGCGCAGCTGAGGAAGTTTATCAGTTTGTGCCATTTGGCTTTTTTTTTTTTTCCCCTTTTTTCTTCTTTTTTTTCCCCCCCCCCTCTCAAATTTTAATCTCTTGTACTAGGAAGCACACACAAGCCCTTCTTGTCATTCTGCAGGTGCTGCCAGCTGATGTTGAAGGCAAGAGCCTGCATGGGAGCCTTGGGCTGAAAATGGGCCAACTGTGAGCCCCCGGGGAGGCAGGCAGATGCCCACCCATCCCTGCAGCATTCCCACATTCAGGAGAAGGGAAAACACAGGCAAAGCTCTCGTTCCACGCTGCAATCAGGGTCTGGCACCACAGGCTTCACGTGGCCAAAAGGTCTTAAAGAAACCAAGATCTTAAAAACGCCTGGTTTCTTCCACAAACTGTACAAATCTTGCAAGAAGGAGGAAAATAACCTGAAGAAAAAAATAAACTTCCACAAGCCAGGAGAGGAATAAACAGCAGGGACTTCCCCGCGTGCTGGACAGCGGGGACACCCAAAGGGGGGGGCGTGCAGCAGGCATCGGGGTATCGGCAGCCCAGTCTTTGGCCACATGGCAGAAAAACTACACGGGCTTAGATGTTTTTACCAATATCATGGAACTTCACGGGAAAAATCTGAGAGTTGGGGTGTTCCCCTCTCCACAGCTCCCCGTGTGCCGGGCTGGGGGTGCGGGGTTCTACGCCCAGCACCGGGGTGGGTGCTCTGCGAGGGCTGCCAAGGGCTCTTCGGTTGCCTTCAGGGAGACTCCTGTCAGTTTTTTTGCAGTGTTTCATCGCGATTTCCCAGAATAGTTTTCAGTTCCCAGGCTGTGAATTTACCGTAAGTTTAAACGCGGCTCCTCGCAGGCCCGCAGCGCACGCAAGGCGTGCAGCCCCCCGGGGCACCTGCAAAAACCTGCCGGGCGCACGGATGCTGAGATTTTCGGGAGCTGGGGCTGGGGCAGCAAGGTGCCAGCTCTGTGCACACAAATAAGGAGGCAATGTGTTCCCTGCATGCACAGAAGCAGCGAGGCAAGGTGCCGAATTCGTGCACAACAGGAATAGGGCTCTCATCGTACGTCGGCCGCACAAGCAAACTCACCTTGCCTATAAAATCCAGAGGTTTTGGGGGGTTTACAAAGTCCTGCAACTGAGACAGCCTTTTCCCCACGTCCAAAATCAGCCCTGCGTTTCCTTAAAAAGCAAGATGTAAAGTACCTTCATGCAGTGCAAGAAGGCCACCGTCCCGGCCGTCGCGCCGCTCAAGCCGTCCCCGCTCGGAGCTCGGGCACAGCCCAGCCGGGCGCTCCCACTGCCCAGGAATTGCATTCCCAGGGAGGTTATTTGGGTTATTTGCTGAGCTCGCACCCTTTCGTTACAACGTGCGTCGGTGGAGCCCGAGTGCGGGTCCCCACGCTCCTGACGGATTTGCTGCAGCCGTGCAGTGGTGGGGGGGTGACAGCACTGGGGTGCTCTCCAGCTTGTTCTACTCCTTTCCCAGTATTTAACCCACCCTGGTCACTGCCAAGGACCACGGCTGGGTACCTTGCTGCCACACGCAGGGCTGCGCCAAGTCCCAGGTTGCCTTTTCCATCTTGAGCTGTCAGGCTTATTTAAAACAAACCAAAAATCCAAAAGATTAAGCTGCCAACCAGGAAAAAAAAAAGCCATTAGCTCTTTTCCAGATTTTTTTTTTTTTTCCTACCTAGCCCTTCTACCATGTACTTATATCCTGCTTAAACTGGGACTTTCTCTTTAGTAGCTTATCCTTACTGGTGGAAGCAAGTCCTTCCTCCCCGGTGGGCAAGGCGGAGGTGACTCCAAGCCTCGGCAGCCCCGCAGCGGCTTAGAAGACGGCGTCGTCGAGGGTGCTGCCGTAGAGGTCTTCAGCAAAGCTGCCAAACTCAGTCTCCGTCTCGCTGGTGCAGGTACGTGCCCTCTGGAAAGCAAAGGTGGCTTTTAGCTGGCGGGCTGGGAGGCAAACTGAGGTTATCGCCTGAGCCAGGCTTATAAGGAGCGAGGCGTCGCGACAGATCGGTTTAAGCCTGCGTTGAATATTCGTTATGAAACGACTGCTGCAAAGCCCTCATTAACAACGCGTTTAGCAAAACCCCGTGTGTCAAGCTGGTGCATTCCAAGAGGGGTTCACCCAAAATATTCCGTGAGGTAAGAGCCAAGAAAGGGTACGGGGTTCTGCAGAAGAATTTTGCCAGAAAGTTCACATTCCCGCTGACGTTCTCAGGGGGCTGCTCCCCACTCTGTCCCTCGGGCTGCCCTGCACCCCCAAATTTCCCATTTGGCAAGCTGTGCACAGCACAGTTGACCACAGTGGCCCACCAAGAGCCCTCCGTAGCCAAGGACAAAGAGGCCCGGGGGGAGCTGGAGGGCATATTACGAGACACATGAAATTTTCTGAATAAACAGCAGTGAACCCCAATTGTGGGGGCAGATCCCGACGCCTCGGCACTGAGCCGAGCTGTGCAAGCCAACGTACAGGGCCAGGGTGGCTCGCAGAAGGACGCAGAAAGATTTGGGGCGGGCCGGGAAGCCCCCGGGGCGGCGGGAGGCAGCAGAGCCGTTCCCACGGGCCACGCTCCCACCGCGGTGCGGGGCTTTCGTCACCTCACCCTGCTGTTTACGCTGCAAATTTAGGAACTGAGTGCCCGCAACAAACAGCTGCTGGGGGTTTCACTCTCCCGGCTGATCTCAGCAGAGCCACCGGGGCTGTGTCCCCACGTCTCCCCCCCGGTGCCACCACCCTTGTGGCCCCCATCCTCCAGCGGGTATCGCCCGCTCGTGCCGAGCTCACTTCAAGTTAAAGAGACGACTAAACACGAGGCAGGGCTGCTTTTGCTAATGTGGAACAGCCTTTGCAAGCTCACATCCTCTAGCCACAGTGTTAATATTTGCTATTTCTCATGTTCTTATTTGTGATACCCGAAGTCGTGTTATTTTACACCAGTGGCTTTAATTAAAAACAAACATACGATAATCTTTTAAGCCTGTTTCCTTGACCAGACCATGGAATAAGAACAATACCCCCCAAAAAAAAAATCAAACCCCTCTTCTAAGGGGACAAATTAAAATCAAGTTACTGAGCAGCACTTCCCTTGAGCAGACAATGAGTTTTATCTTATCTGTAAGGCAAATGTATTTATCAGGGAGGAACAGCAAACATAATAAGGCTTAAGACCAGCTTAACAGTAGGACCAAAGCATTTCCCTTTGTTAGGTGTCACAAAATAAATCAGCTCTCGCAGAGTCAAGCTCCAGCCCCTGCCAAGGCCGAGCTCTCTGCCTGGCTGCGCTGGGTGGAAGGAGCATTTCCAGACCGAAGGCAGAGCCGTGGGTACGGCACCCTCTGCCTGAAAGCCATTGCATATTGGAAAAGCACTCGACAATAGCACTTAATACTTTTGTTTGGTTTTAACCCTCCCCAAAATACTTCATAGAATCATAGAATCATAGAATCACCTCGGTTGGAAAAGACCTTTAAGATCATCGAGTCCAACCTTTAACCTAACCCTGCCATCCCACCACTAAACCCTGTCCCTCAGCACCTCATCCATCCTTCTTTTAAACACCTCCAGGGATGAGGACTTGACCACCTCCCTGGGCAGCCCCTTCCAGAGCCTGACAACCCTCTTGGTGAAGAAGTTTTTCCTAATGTCCAGCCTGACATCTCCAAGCAAGGCCAGACGCAGAGCTGCTGCAGACCGGGACCCGTCCTTGGTGGGGGAGGTGGCCACGGTGGCCACGCAGCCAGGTGAGAACCCACCACTGCAGTTGTTACGATTGCAAAAACGGCCTCACAAATTCCTAAATTCGATGGCCGGCTGGCTGGATGTCATACTCAGAGTCAGGGCTGTGCATATCGTTATGTTAACGGCGCCCACGAATTTCCCGTTCGGCATGTTTCGCACAACGCATTTGACAAGGTAGTCCACATTTAGTATGGACATTTGGAAACTCTGAGAGGTCAAACGGCTTTAACGGAGCGAGCTACTTCAACAAGCTATTCGCTCGCAGCCTTAGAGGGAACGAGCAGCACACAGACACAGGCATTCTTTCCAGTCAAAAAAAAAAGAAAACCCCCAAAAAAGAGTGCCAAAAATGTTATTTTACCTCATAGTCATTTGGGAAGGGATCTCTGAATTTGTTGCTGGGTGTTGGAATTCGTGGAAACAGTTTACTCCATAGGTGGTTTCTGAAAAAAAAAAAAACAACAAACAGTAGGGGGTGGGATGTGAAAGGATTGCTTTTGCTGGTGGACGACATGTCCAGCGAGCAGCGCGTCTCCTCGCACCACCGGCCTCCCGCCCACTCCGCCACCAGCACCTGGAGGTGGCAGCAGGTTCAGAATGGGTCAAAGTCATGGATAATGGTCCACCAGCGACGCCCCAAGGGCTGGGCAGGCACACCGGTCCTCATGGGACACTTCTGGCCCCCAGGGAGGTGGGGATGATGAAGAGGAGGTGGGCTGCCGCGCTCATCAGCCTCCCACCACCACCACGGCACGGAGCTGGGCTAGAAGGTCCGACCCGGTGGGGCACGGCTGCGGCTTTCCCTGGCCAGCAACAGGCCTGTCTTGGCGAGCAATTAATTGCTCTGATCTGTCTGATCACGCTCACGTTCTTCCCAAGGGCTGCGTTGTCGTGTGTCTTGTTTGGACAGTCAGGACTTTGGTTTCTGGACATAACCTGGCTGTGTCCCGCGGTAGGAGAGCAATCACAAATAACTGTGTGCCGAGGGAGCAAGGAGGAGGCGAGGGTCAGGACCAGAGATGGCTGACAGCAAACGCTTCTGCTTAGTCCTGTAGTATCTCATCCCACTGACCCCCTCTGAGATACCCCTTCCCCGCCTGACGCTCCGTAGTCCGGCTCAGGCAGGCAGGCCTATGTATTTTTGGGATAGCAAGTGCTGCAGAGGGAACTTTTTCTTGCCTTGGATGTATCCCAGAGTACGGACTTGACATTTCCATCGCCAAAACTCATTCACTGTCTCTGCCCCTGGATAGGGTCAGATTTTAATGGGAACTTGGCCTGAATGAAGATTATAGGGTTTAGCCCGGGATTAGTATCCGGCGCCTGTTGCATGGAGCAAGCCTGACATCCACGAAGCGGAGACGTGGCCAAGGTGTGGAGCCCTGGCTGCCGGGACCAAGGGCAGATCAGCTCCTCTGCCCCCTTTATTTTGTGACAGTTCTCCTGGCTGCTCTCTGGTTAGCTCAATGGCTGTGTTCTTATGACTACTCTTCTTCCAAACGCTTTCCGAGTTCTGTCAAGTTTTCTTTTATCCTATTATTCCTCCTCATCAGCTGAGGAGGAATAGTATTTTCTGACTGTCAGTTTGGAGCTAAATCTTCCTGGCTGAGCTGCTGCGGTCTTGGAGGAGACATTGATGCTCGACTAATTGTCAGGCAAAGGGAAGGGCCACCCCCCTGCTCACACCACAGACCTGACCAAGCAAGCTATGGGACGTCTCCCCTTCGAGGGTTTGTGTACAGCCGCGAGCAGGAACATGGGGAGGAAAAGTAGAGTTGTTTTTAGGAGGCATTTGCATCGCCTTTGTTGAAAGGCTGAGCCACCGCTGGTTGCAGAGGACAAGTCAGGCTGTGTGGTCACCATCCACAGGGTGGGATGGTGAGGTGGCTGCTGGTGTAGCTCAGGATTGGGACTGGGATGGGTGCTGACATTAACACTCCAGTGCCTGGCATCATCTCCACTCTTCCCAGCTTTCCTGCTAAGGGTTGGGTCTGGGTGGCGATACCCAGGTGAGCTTTGCAAGCGCTGCTGTCTTCACGGCTCCCGCGCCCCATCGGGTCCCCCAAGCCTTTCAGGAGGAAGGCCCTGGAGGCCACACGATTCCACCTGCATCTTATTTTATCTCTGAGAGTGGTTTTGATTTATGCTATTGCTGTGCACTGTAACCAACAAGACTTGGGGTTTGTTTTGGGTTTTTTTTTCTTTTTTTTTTGAATTGGCGCGTTTCTGGTTGTGCTGTTTGTCAATAAAAGATTTTGATGGAGCCATATCAAAGTTATTTATTGAGTCAGCAAAAAGCGCAAGTTACACGTCGCTTCGGGAGTAGGAACCCTTAAGGAGGGGTGCACAAGGGCCCAACACAAATGAGGCAGAACCACACTTGTGTTTGGGGGGGGGTGCTGCTCTCCCCTCAGGGTCAAGCGTCTTTGCAGGGAGGCGTTGGTGGGCTGGTGACAGTGGTGCCCTCAGAACGGTCCTGTTCTTTTTTGCAGGACACTGAAAAGTTGGAGTTACGTGATTAAATGTCTCATCACAAAAAAAAATAAATGTTCCAGATCTCTCTGCTTGTCTCTACATGGGTTGGAGCACGGCCCTTTCCATTAGCGCTACCTGGACCTTCAGGCTTTGGAAAGACCCCACGGGACCCTCGTGCCTTAACTCAGTGTTTCAGGGCCTCCAGTTATCGTGCTGTGTCTGTAATTCAGAAATCTGCCACTTTTCCCACAGGCTGTGACGTGAAAAGGCCAAAGATAAGTAAAGAGAAATAAGGAGGAGAACAAGATCTTCTTTTCCCTCTTCTAACGACTACGAAGAGACTGATGGAATATTTGTTTTCACCGTACGTTAGAGCGCCTTTTCTAGAGTCTTGCCTCCACCGAGATTCCCTGTGACATTTTCCGAATGACTCCCCCATAACGGGTGGCCAGTGACTGCTGGGCGTGGACCGGCGTGGCGTGCAGAAGAGGGAGGGTGACCTGGTGGCGGTCGGGATGACCGCATGGGTCTCAGGTTGTGGAGGCTGCTGACCCCCCTGCTGTCAATTAAGTGGAGAGCTCCTGTGGGCTCCTCCT
This sequence comes from Butorides virescens, assembly GCA_017310255.1. Lineage (NCBI taxonomy): Eukaryota > Metazoa > Chordata > Aves > Pelecaniformes > Ardeidae > Butorides > Butorides virescens. The sequence goes on along the minus strand of JADKXX010008506.1, from coordinate 75,126 downwards.
GTGGGCTCCCCTCCAGGAGAAAACCTTATTCCAGGGTACAGCCTAAGGAAGTACGGAGGATGCTCACTCGTAAGGACAGAGGGCAAACTAGGGAACATTCAGTCGTGCTTTTTATCAAGACGGTGACCCCATCAGCAAGTTAGCAAAGGGCAAAGACCATCCAAGGAGGCCCAAAGGGCTGCTTTGCCTTGTAGCATTTTTCCCCAGCGGTGGGCTGCATCTCCAATGCCTGCAATCACCAGGAAGCACACAGAGAAATTTATAGAACTCTTTGCTGTAATGAAATTCCTTATAATGGCTTCAAATCGTATGAAATTTGAAATGATTTGGTGGCTTGAATTGCACGGTACACTTCATGAATTTTCAACAGCAGTAAAAACTGAGAGTCCTAATGAAACTGTGATCTAGGGAACCTGTTCTATTTTTCTTCTTTTTTTAATATTTGCAGATACAACAAATGAGCAGGCTAAGCACAGCGTTTCATCTTCTTACACTTCCACCTCCTCCCAGGGCAGGCTGGAGGATTAGAGAAGGGACAAGGGCACCGAGCAAGAGGCAGCCTGGGAAGGGTGGAGCAGCTTCATGAAATTCGGTGCAGCAGGCAGATAAAACTTTAATCACTTTGGCAAAGATGGACTGTAATGAGCCTTTGGGTGCTAGGGAATTGCATCCTAGCCAGGCAGAGAGAAACTCCTACAAGCAACCAATCAGGCAGTTGAACCTGGAAAAGCTCGCTTAAATTGCCTAATGTATTGAAGAAGTTCATAAAATGTATTAGTGCAGCATCTTCAAGCTGGTCTGTGAGTAAAGTCTTCCCCTACACCTATTTCTCCCCCCCCCCCCCCCCCCCCCTTTCAGGATCTCCGCAGGGGGTAAGCGCATAATATCCAAATACTTGCAGAACTCCACAGGAAAACACGGAGCGGTATGACTGCTACTAACTGGTGTTGGAACTAACTGGTCTTGGTGTTTTGGTGTCCCAAAGAGAGAGGGGAGAGCTGGTGAAGATGGTGCCTGGAGCAGCAGAGGACCTACAGCTACACAGACAGGTCAACCCATAAAAGCGATGTGAGTAAAAGGGGGCTGGGGATTTCCACCAATACATCGAGGCTGCGTGGTTGGGAACAAGTGCATACAAAGCACAACATGAATAAACTCTCTGGGGAGTTAATCTATCTTGTTCCAAAAAGGATTGCTTATAGAGACCTGCTACGCTCATTAAATTGACTTAAGAACAGGTTATCATAGACACCAGACACTTTAGAGAGAGTTAATAGCAGTTACTCTAATGGAACATTCCTGTAGACAAGACCTTTATTTGATAAAGGAAACGTGGTGTGGAAGGGAAAATAGCCAAGGACACATCAGGATGACCAATAAATTAAAAGGCATTAAAGAAATGAATAAGGAATTAGCAGAGTCGAGGACAGCGCTTACATTACTGGGAGCTGTGTTTATTACGGACTGGTAATTGCTGCTTGATGCATGTTTCAGGGGAGAAGCTTGTAATTACATTGATCCTTTAAGTCATCACTTATGATTTGACTAGTCGCAACTATAGAAATCCAAAGGGTAGCTGGGTTTCTCTACGGCATGTTTTGGAAAGTTTGGCTATATGGCATCTGTTTTCACTACGCGGCATCCATAGCCGCTGTAGTAATTAAAAATAAACTAAGCAAACAGTTCAGAAACTCAAGGCAAACAGTAGTTCAATGCACTTGCTCCCGTGAAGAGGTCAAGAGGAGCAGCACTGAATTTTTACCTCTTCAGAGCATCAACCACGCTCTTTGATGTCAACTGAAATTCAGGCCCAGGGCCCAGTATAGAGTGCGTGTCTGCAGGCTGAACCAGGCAAGACCAAGCAAATATCGGTCTGTACGTTGTAGCCATGAAAGATGCTCTCAGCAGCTTTACCAGGGTTAAAGACAGAGCCCACCCAGGCAAATCACTGGCCCAACCAGATCCATGTAAGTGAAGAAACGAGGTAGGGGCAAACAGATTTTTTAACAAATTCGCCTTGCTCAGTATATGGTTCTGTTGTTTAAGATTACGTTGACTAACCCTCTTACCCCACCAGTTTTGCTGAATGTTATTGCTGATAATTAATGAGGCTGATTATTACTTTTCAGTACTTTGCATAATTACGCTTCAATACCAAACTCTTACCCTTTCTTAAAACTAAGCGAAGCTCGTAACATCCACACGCCCTTGTTGAACACCTAGTCCTTATTTATACTGTAATTAAAAAAAGAAGACGAGGATACTTACATTTTGCATATTATAGCAACAAGCAGGAACGCACAGCACGTGGACACACAAAGCACAGCGAGAATCCAGGCTACGGGATTCTCCAGTTTGTTTTGCCCTGAATTTCAAGAAAAAGAGAAATTAGATGTATTATTTTAGTGCAGATTATTTTAAACGCAGTCTTACAAAATATTTAATCGGCTGGTTTAGGCGACTATATTCAGATCACAAATTAACAGGTGAACGATGAAGACTCGGTGTCTAGAATTAGAAACAAAAGGGCAGAGTTTCAGAGGCGATTTCCATGAAAGCGACTTTCCAATTTCACCAATAAATTTCTTGCATTTTGATGTGGAGGAGAGACCAAGCCGAGAAGCGTGAGGAGCCAGCCCCCCCAGGACGATGCGGTCCGTTAGCCGCCGTCCCGAGACCGGTAGCGCCGTGCAGCGAGCGCACGGCTGCTACTCAGCAGGGACGCGGATTCCTGATAATCTCAGGCAGAAATTGTGTGTTTTCCATGGAACCATTCTTCATTTCTGTTAATCCTTTCTAGCCAGGAACTGGATTGCTCTGGCTTCATAAACTTGCCTGTAAAAAAGACACCGAAACCCCGCATTTCTCTGGCGAGCTAGTTGCCGACACCAGCTCACAGAATCACAGAATCCCAGACTGGCAAGGGGTGGAAGGGACCTTGAGAGATCACCCAGTCCAACCCCCCTGCTCAAGCAGGCTCTCCTAGAGCATGTTACACAGGACTTCGTCCAGGCGGGGGTTGAAGATCTCCAGAGAAGGAGACTCCACAGCCCCCCTGGGCAGCCTGGGCCAGGGCTCAGGCACCCTCAAAGTCAAGAAGTTTTTCCTCATGTTCAACTGGAACCTCTTCTGCTTCAGTTTGTGCCCATGGCCCCTTGTCCTGGCGCTGGGCACCACTGGGAAGAATCTGGCTCCATCCTCGTGACATCCACCCTTAAGATATTTGTATTTCCCTGCTGCCTCTGCAAAGTCAGCACTGCTGTTTTCAAAAGGCGTCACTCAGTGACCATGACCATTACTTTGTGCCACGTTATGCCATGTAACAAAAACATTTACACTGAACTGCGTTTCCAAAAGGCTGCCGAGTCCACGTGTGCTTATGGTAACCCCCTGTCCTATGCATCAAGGTGTCAGCGCTGCCATTACCAGGTAATAGAAAGGACGTAAGTCGGCCAGCAGCAGGAGCGTTGCGTTTATCGGTGCTGTCGCCAAACCAATACTCAACTGTGGCCAGATCTGTTCCTGAGAGATGAGGAGCTGAGCCCCCTGCCTCCGCCGGCGGCTGCGGTTGCACGGCGGTCCCTGCGGCAGCGCGTGGATGATGCCATCAGCAGGCCTGCGTGAGCCATCCTGCGCCCCCATCCCACCCCGATGGGGGTACGCACTCAACCTTGCAATTGCAAACGGGTTAGGATGGTTTGGTTTGTCTTCAGGGTTCCCACTTTGCTTCCAAGAAAGTAAGATTTAGGATGCAACTGTCAACGAGTTACGCTTCGTGTAAGGCTTGAGGATGACTGGGGCAGCAAACTGTGGAGAACGGTTCAGTCCCATAAACCGATTTTAAGCACGGTGGCTGGGAAGTGTCTCCATTTTCCAAACCAATAATGGAAGGGTCCTAAGCCTCTTCCATCTTATGTCGGTTGGCGATGCCCCCAAAAAGGCATCATCAGGCAACACCGCGTCCCCCCGCAACTCAGCGTAAGGTGTGGGAGAAGCAGCGGTTGCAGAGGCTGTGCTGTGGCTCTGGGGGCCTGCCTGGGCACCCCTCGATGGGCTCCTCTCCGAGATGTGCCTGGAGGTACCAGCCCAGCCCCACGCATCACTGTGAACCAGCACGAGCCCTGCACCGGCCCGGCGAGAGGTGTCCACATAACACATGAAACGGAGGGAACAGATGAAACTTCCTCGGAGCCACGGGGCAAGCTAACGGCAAGGCTAGTCACCAGCTGAAGCACTGAGACCCGGCAACCTACACAGTAACCTGCATTGTGCCTATGAACTGCAACAAGCCTCTAAAAAACCCTTTTCATAAGAAAAACTGAAGCGATTGGACCTATCCTTGGATGGTTTTGAGATTTGAGTAGATTTCCATGGAAGACTTTTTTTTTTTTTAACTATCAGAAAGCATTTTCTGATATGTGCGTGAGTAGAGGCATCCATGACGGAGATGTTTCCAGGTTCCTTGGTCATTGCCACGCCGCGCAGCAGCGACCGCCCCAAAAGCGCTCCGGCTGACACAGAAGAGCCCTCAAATCTTCCAGCCTTGCTGGGAAAGCAGAATGGGGACAGCACAAACCTGTTGTGGGGTGCTTCTCAGCCCCAAACTTGACCTGTGGATCCTTTGAACTGTGAACCCTGGCAGTGGCTGTTCACACATACCTGCAGCTCCATGGATTTGATGCGTGTTGGGCTGCCGTGCGTGGTTAATGGGGGTGTCCAGCCCACTCAGCTGCACTAATGATCGCTTTGTTTGACTGCAATGCTTCTAAACAACCTTTTGGAGACAGCTGGTACCGAGGTGGAGTTTTACAATGCCTGCTTTGGCAGCGTATGGCTGCATTTCACAGGGTTTGATCGCCACAGCCCAAGGAAAGGATCCAGAATCGTGTTTGCAGTGCGTAACGAAGCTGGAGGATTGCTGCCGCAGGACGGGCACGCTAGGCCAGGGGTTTTCTCAGGATGCGGGCTCAGAAAAGGTCTCCTGGTCTTAAAGTTGGTCTCATCCAAATATTTCCCAGATAGGTGCATGAGGCTAATACACAGGCACAGTTTTCTTAATTAATAAGAAGTCTGATCAGCCCTCGACGCTCCAGGTGAGCAGTTGCCACGGAGCCAGGTGGGAAAGTCCAGGGGATGTGTTAAGAGTAAGGAGGCAAAACACCAGCAGGTTTGCATTCACCAGCAAATGCATGTAAGAGGGAAAAGTATAGTAAACAGGAGAGTGCAAGGGACTTTTTTTTTTTTTTTTTTTTAAAGTGAAAACCAGGAAGTTAAGAAACTCAGAAGATAAGAGCAAAGGAGGATGTCTAAGAAGAAACAGTTGATAACGTGCCATGATAAGGAAACTGTTATTTCCAGAAAAACATGTTCAGCAAGCAGGAAATACAGAACAAAGTGGGGCAAATTATGTCCCAAAGATGCTAAAACCATGCTCCTCCCCGTCCCCCCTGCAACATTTAAGAGTTCAGATTGCTCCAGTGAAGCAACAGTTGACACAATCACTCATATTAACGTCCAGCATGAACATCACGACACATGAAACACAGGTAAAAACTAAAGTAGTAATGCAAAGTAAAAGGCCTCACCTAGAACTTTGGCCTTATGCTAGGTAAAAGCAGCCTCTGAAAACATAAGCATGCAAAACCAAAACGCTGTCTAAAATCCCCTCCATATGTCCAAAAGTTTGCTTGGGAGATTTTTTTTTTTATTATTATTATTATTTTGAATGGAGCACAGATTTAACTCCCCTCAGCATTAACAAGTCAGTTTGTTTCTTTAAATACCTATTTCCCTGGCTTCTATTAAAATCACTTGGTGGCGTGCACGCTCACGATGAGGCAGCATTTGCTTTCCAGCAATGTAATAATATTCATGACAAGACAGAAGCATGTCATTCTTACCAACGTAAATAATTTCACTCCAGTCGCTCCAAAAGCCTCTGGTACAACATATGTGATGATTAGCTCTTATCTGTATGGAGTACCTGTTGGTAACATCAATCCGTAATCTGAAGTCATTTGAGGATATTTTCAATATCTGTTAGGAAAACAATATTGTACTTATAGATTACTTAAGACTAAACAACTCAGAAAACAAACTTTAATCACGTCTATCTTTTTATTTTTTTAAAACTCCTTTACTAGCTTAACAGTGAGCATCTGGCCTTGCTTTTGAGGTAAGATCTCTATTTTTACAGGTGTAAAAAATTTTCTCTCACAATACACCAATATTTCAGGGCAAATTCTTGAAAGACGCCTCATTTTTTTAATTCTTCCTTAAGACACTTAATGCTAGATTTTTAGAATTGGCCATCCTCCTACTGTTCTGAACCCAGACGCATACAACTGGATAACTCCAATTTTTGTCCTCCTCCTTTCCTAGGTCTCTTGGGGATAGTTTGATGCAGACATAAATGACATTGAAGAAAAGAGGAGAAATATAAAAACTGATGAGGCTTTGGCTTTGCTGAACCTTAGCCACAAACGGGACACAAGTTCCACCAAAAGTCCATAGTTCCAAAAATGTTCTGATAGCAGAATTTATTTTAAAATTTATAACATATCCATGAATATGAAGACTCTTTCACCAGATTGCATAAAGGCAAATTCTAGCTACACAGGACAGCCAGCTCAGAGACAGGAACGCTATGGCGGGCATCAGAGAAGCAATTACCTGCTTGTTACCTGACTTCAAGTTGAAGAGGTAAAATTCGTATTCAAAACATTCTTTAGGGAAAGGAGAAATTGGCTTCTCCCATGTGGCCAGGAGATCATTTTGCTCTAAGAATACAGTGACATTTCTGGGAACATTCACTTTCTCTACAAAAAGAAAACTGTACTGGTAAGTTAATTATAGAGCAAAGTTTAAATACTAACAACTGGAGCACTTTATAGCCTGACAGTGTTTCCAAGTAGGACCTATAATCCTTGCATTTCTTTCACATTTTGGACAGAAAAGGAATAACTATATTGGAGAAAATAGTTAAGGGAAAACAGTTTTAAAAATCCACTTAAAAGTTTTGGAAACTTGATGGGCAGGGGGGATTTATTAAATCAATTTTCACAAAAGCATGAAATTAATGATAGAACAGTTAGAAAAACTTCTTTTCAGGAAAAAAAAAAACAAACCAGATGTAACCAGTAAAGTTACTGAAAACTGGAACAAATTCACAGGAATGGCTCAGCAGCTATTATGGGGATGATTTCTAAGAAGCAAGTATGTCAGCTGTTCTGTCTGAGTGAAGCCATGGAAAAGGGAAATGTAATGTTTACAAAAAAGTGAAAGGCAGGGAGCTAATGAAGGCAAAGAAATTATTTGGGTGGATGAAAGATGATAGACAGTTGTGGCTGATACTACCGTTTATTCATCAGTCTAATGCTTTTCTTTACAAGGAGATGGTTATCCTGACCACCGTGTGTCTTTTTCCTTTTAAAGAAAGGCTGCAAAGTAAAAGGTAGCAAAAAGTGTACTTGAAGGTATATTGACTAAATCAATAGAAAATGACTATTGGAAATAATGTTTTAGCTAATAAACAGAATAACTAATTGTATTTTCTAGCTTTTTATTTTTGTCATTCTATAATATTAAAATCAAAGTTAGTTAAAACCATTCATTTCTGTATTATAATCTCTTCCAATTTCATTAAAACGTCTATGCAAAACCAGCACATACTTTCACCTGCCTCAAGAACCATTCAATCCAGCAATATTCTCTCACAGACCTTTGGACAACCCTGCTACACATATTTTATTTTTTTTTAAAAGGTATTTCTACTCACCAATGGCATTTTGGTTATACAACTGCTGGAAAGGTTTGATTGCAGCATACTTGCTAGACCCATTGATGTGTATTACAATGACATTGTCAACCTCTTCAGGATCAATATGAGTCACTGCAAACCTGCACTCAGTATTCCTGTTCCACTCGTCCTTGATATACTCTTGGCATTCTTCAGTGTACGCCTCATACCTAAATTAAAATACTTGTGAGACAGGATGCTCTTAAGGAAATCCATTGCTGGCTAAAATGGGAAAAAACACCAACCTGTAAAATAGAAAGTACTTGGTATCTTCTGGTGCCCCCTGGCCGGGAAGCCAAGTGCAGTGGAGCAAAACGGTGCTAGAAATGGTGATGCGAGTAATACAGGACAAATTAGTGATGGATGTCTCTGGAGCACCTAGAGAGTCAAGGAATTAGAAAGCAGGAAGAAAAATCTTATTACAAAAGTCGTAAGAAATTCATGTTGTTAAAACATTTTGATTACGGTCTTTGGTCTGTTATCTCTATGTCTGTTGTATTCAATTCTCCTCCTTATCACACAGCTCTACCAGTTATGGATGGATGAAGATTCCCAAACAGTGTAAGTAAAGCTGTACCACACAGCACCATTACCTGTTTCATGTACACCTTGCAATTCAAGGCAAAAATGGTCTTTTAATAGCCTACAGTATATGAAAGTAGGTTATCTTAGTCTTAGCAAGGAACCTTTAGAACATTTTATGACACTTGTAAGACACAGCTGGACAGGGTGCTGGGCCATCTTGTCTAGACCGTGCTCTTGCCTAGAAAGGTTGGACCAGGTGATCCTTGAGGTGCCCTCCAACCTGGGATTCTGTGATTCTATGATTCTATGTTTTGCACCTCCAGATTGTACTCCAGGCTCCACAGCAGTAGAGAAACGCCTGGACTAAATCATTTTGTAAGATCAGCCTAGCAGTGTTTTTCAAGTATTAAACCCACCACCTTTTGACGTCTAGTCTGCAGATGGGGGCAGAACACAAAATTCAGATGGCCCCTGCATTTCTTCTTACCTGGCAGAGGTGGGATTTTTTCCTTCACCCAGTCGCTTGTCATCTGAAGGCCGTTATGGAGGAGCAACGTCCGAATGTGTGCGGAGAAACCGTTGTGAAGGGCAGCTGTTCGGATACTGTGAGTCTTCTTTGTATCATACTTGAAATTAAAAAAAAAAAAAATCATCAAATAAGCATCACATGGGATGGAAGCCAATTTAAGGGACCTGCAAAGATATTAATGTGAATTAATGTAATGCGTCCCTGGCATTCATGTGAATTAAGTGAGCTGACTTGACCGGGGAGCAATATCACTTAAAACCAGGATCCAGCTTCCCGCCAGGATGAACGCTGCAGAGCCTGCCAATTCCCAGGCCAACCCTTGTCCCAGCAGAGCTGCAGCCATAAGCACAGCTGGAAGGGAACCTCTCCAGTGCTCAAAGGATATGTTGATGATATAAAAGTGATTCAATTTGCCAATTGTTCAAGAGATATCACACCTACTGCACCCTGCTTTGGTGCCAGATGTTTAACTCAACAGGCATTTAACCATCTTAGGATACTGGGCTTCTCTTTTTTCTTACCTCTTCAGGCACAGGGCTTAGGATTTTCACATCATATCTAATAGTGTAGTTTTTTTGTTCCTGATTAGGGTTTGGTTTCCAGTGTAAAAGTACTTGTGCTAATGCAGAGACCGTAAGGGTGAAGTTAATAGGTGGGAAAACCTGAACTGTAAGGGAGAAAACAAGAATATTCGTAACACAGTAATCCAGTGAACTGCTTAGAGCAACAGCTGTTTACAAGCAATACATGCAAATAATTTCATTTCAATATTATATTCTCTCAACAGCTTCTTACGTTTCTGATATTTGAAAAATATCTTTAAACAACAACCAAAACTTTACCAAATAAGAGTTTACTTAAAACTTAGCTTAAAAAATGACTTCTTAGAACAGTTTCAACTTGAAAATCACAACAATGTATTACATTTGCCTTGTTAATTAGGTTCAGGTTTTTCAGCTTGATCCTCTCAGCCACATAGACACTGGGCATCTGTACTGAAACGGGGCTGATCAAGCGATCCACCGTGCGACCAATTCTCACCCACATAAGCTTGCAGAAGAGCATAACGTGGGGGCTTTCTAAGGGCAGGCTGATGGCCACAAGAAGTTGTATGTGAGAGAAGAAACAAAATGATGAACAGAGGAATTAAGCACAAATGGAAGAAAACATAGAAGGATGGGAATGATAATTTAAAACGACAGGGCAAGAGGGATTCCTGGAGCTCATATGGAAATGAGGAAGATCTCATGCTGGGGGAAAACGTTAGCATATAAATAGCAAGGCAGTGAAATAATCAATCTACTCCCCTCCATTTCTAGAGTTCTTCAGAGCCTGCCCTCCCTGAATTGCCACCTCCAAGGCAGTTGAGGGACATCGGTCCCCACTTCTCTTCTCCCATGATTTCAGCCTTTGATGCCCACTAGTTCAGTTTTCAAGCCTGTACTTTGCATTGGGAAAACTGCCTCATAAAGGCTCAGAAAACCCCAACATGAACCACCCTGAACTGCTTCCCTTAAAACGTTCCTTGCTGAGATGCCCACAAAAGCTGTTGCCATTAAGGTTGTTGATACGCCAGGATTATGCCAGCGATGCTTTGTGTCGACGTGTTTCTGCAGCTAACTGCAGGTTTGTTCCTGGAAGTAAAATTGCTGTCTGGAATAACGCCTTTGTGCTGGCTGGATCAAATCATTGAATAAATCAGGCCAGGAACCACTGTCCAGCCCAGAGGGCAAGCAGCGTGGTGCAAGTTGTGTCTATGTGGCTCATGGTTCCTCCCTCTTAAACCAAACCAGTCCTCAGGCACTGGCTGGGAGCAATCTAAGACAGGGTACAACTGTCCCAGGAAGCATGGTGGTCATCAGTGGTCCTGGACTCATGGCCTGCCATGGACTGGTTTGTTCAGGTGTAGAATAGCATGTTTGACCAACACATAGAGGGACCTTGGTCATCCACTGGTACTAAAACGACACACCGGTCGAAAGAAAACACCTTACCTCCTGCAGCGTGAGGTACGCTTCGCTGAACCAAGTTCATCGTCCAAAGGAGGATCAGAAAAACTCTCATCACGCTGGGCATAATCTTTCGATGGTGAATGAGAACGGCCATGTATCAGCATACGTGCCGAGTCACCTTTTTGCAGAGGCCGATCGCTAAAAATGAACACAATCCCAAGCGTTAAGCCCGCAAACCGTGGAGAACGGTGCATCCACATGACCATAGGAATGAAACCGCCACCTTGCAGGGGAGAGACTCGTCTCCTTTCCTTGCAGGAAAATGCATCTTGTCATCGCTACCTCTTACGTAAGTACCACCAACCACATTTCATTTTGCTCCCTTTGCTTTTGCCAGCCCTCTTTGAAAAAGCTACGGGTTTCAAACACTAGCGTGTGCGGATGCCCAGAGCAGCAGTCACAGACTCGGGAGCATCTCTCCACGGAGAGGAGCGAGTCAGGCTGAGGTGTGCTGGCTTTCAGTAGCATCTCGTTTACTCCAAGAACAGAAATAACCATATTTTTAGCTGTCATCATATATAAAATAGCTACTTACTGGAATTACTTTCCAGTTTCTATTTCAATAGAGCTCACTAAAGAAGCAGTCTCCGTGCTCACCTCAAGGCTAATTCTCCAGTGTTAATTATTGGGTGGAAGAGAAACTGTTTTGTTTGTTTCTAATTTAAATGAGCGACTATTTTTAATGCTTAAAACCAGCAAGTTCTTATGCTTCCTACAGATTGTTTCATGGAGTACTGGGAGAAAAAAAAATCTGTGCGTAATCATTCATGGATAACCTAATATAAACAACATGGAAATACAGAACAGCAGCTTTCCAAAATGTTCTTACCGAAGAGAAATATGCCCTCCCAGCCCAATCACACGACTTCCCTGGGGCACTACAGCAATTGCTTGTATGGAAAACATAATATTTTCAGATGGTAATGAGCAGAGAAAGCATCTTTAACCCATCAGTTTTCCCTCAACCTCCAATAAATAACCCAGGGACTGGAAGCACGCCAATTGATCACAGTTGGAGTGCTTCTGCTATACAGTAACTATTTTTCAAAATGGTGTATGAATGCTGATTTCATTAAAATGACACATAATCTACAATGCAGCATGTTTCTTAATGCCCAAGTCCACTCATTGCCTATATTCATATTTTGTATGTATCTACTATTCTGCTAGCCGAAACACGCGTGAGGCTGATCGAGCCTCTGGAGTTGGCTAATGGATTATTCCTGGGGAGTCAGGATTTGCTTTTACGTGGGCTGGGTTATTGAAAGGCATTTTGGTTCTTCCAGAATATATGTGAATCACAAACCGTCAGGTAATTACTATTCACACCATACGTTTATGGCTACACATCGCCTCCGAGACTGTGTCCTGTTGCATTACCATTCCTGAAAAGTCTGCTCGTTTGGATTTTCTCACTTGGATGCCATACGGACCCCTGCTTTACAGGATTTTGTTATTCTGGAGGGCATTATGTGGACTGAACACAAGTTTACAACGGCACCTGATCTCTGCCACACCTATCCTGCATTATCTGATAAAAACGAATTAAAAAACTGGCTAGAACATGACACGTATTTCCAACGTGCTTTTGTACAAATGACTGGCAGCAGGCTTTCTTTCCTGCTGCAAAAAAACCATCGTACAGCTCATTTACCTGACGAGACTACTAAATACGCTAAAAACTTTTTTTTTCCCCTCTATTTAAAAGTAAAAATTTATCAACTTCAAGCCCCTGGAAATAAAGCCTGGCTCCTTGTTTTCATGCCAGCCATAACCCCAGTACAATGGCGCACGTGCTTTTACGGGTGCGTGCACACCTGCGTTCCTACGGGTCTACTGACATCACCCACCACATTCACCGCAGCTCCCCCACCGACCACCTACAACCAAAAGCAGCAGCTAAGAATCGGTTTTAAGTAGCTTAAGCTCTTGTAATGTGAACCGGGTACCTCGGTGAGCAAGACACGAGAACCCACCGCAGGGCATTCCCCCGGCACAGAGCCCCCAGCTGCAGTCAAAGCTTTATCGGGTAAAACTACCAGACTTTGGGAAAGAAGCTTCCTTAGTTCCACTGCAAAGAGAACTCACTCTTTTTTTTTTAGAAAAAGCAATCAGTTCAGTACATTATTAAAAAAACCCCCAACCTTCAAAAAGCCTCATGTTTTACAACTGCTTAGGATTTACTTTTACTAACTCGAGCAATGTCAGTACCTTGGTTTCAGGACTGCTCTGGCATTCAGCACAACTAAAAAGCTGGCGCTCTCTTTGGTTTATTTAAAGTGGGTTTGGTTACTTACAGATGTTTTTACTTTGTCCTCAAAAAATAAGGATTCTCATTCTTCCCGGGCACACGCTTTACCCTATGCTTTTGAAATGATCCTAAATAACTTTTCAAAGGCACTCTTGCTGTCTAAAAGCACGCATGTGTTAGATCCAACTTTTCTGAGCAGCAGTTTACTGATCTGTAAATGGATATAAAATGTTACTGTAATGCAGATTAGTTTTCTATTATCATCCCTGTTTTTCTTATCAGTTTATCTTTTCCCGCCTTGTTTTTAAAAACGCTATTTTTCTTTTTCTTGCTGTCAGACTAAGACTGAAAATACAGCTTTTGGAAGAGGTATTTCCATAGCTGTGTAAGACCACAACCTACAAGAACACCTTGAAGTCTGTGACACCTTGTGTGTTTCATGTGGGGAATTACTGAAAAGAGAATAAATATAACCGTACTCAAGTAAAGATGTTACCTAGAAATCTGCAAGAGGATTATGCTCCTCACAAAAATGGGTACAGTAAGTTCTCTGGACAAATAAAAGCCTCAATGATATTATGTTTTGGTTATATATGGTAAAAAGTAATAAGCAGAAGGTGAAGGATATATTCCCTTCGTAAATGGTACACTCCTCAAAGGACAGTAGAAATTCAAACCATAGAAAAAAGCCTCTACAAGGTAATGATTTTCTTACTTCTAGCCGACGTACCTCACTGTCTCACAGGCAACTGGTCAGAAGCAGATTCCAGACGCATTCCCCAGCCTAAGGCAAAAGCTGAATTTGCAAAGCTGGACTTTTGCAAGTCTTCAAACAAAGCACAACAAGACAAAAACAAATTGCAGCAGCTATCCCAGGAGGTTACCTGCGGAGTCTCAAAAGTTCTGTGAAGAGTCTGCTCCGTTTGTTCAAACGTCCTCTGGGTCATCTCCCTGTGGGTTTCTTTTATAACTGCTGTCTTTCAAGTACAAATGCGATAGGTACTTCAGAAATGATGGCAGATGATAAGTTAGACAAGCATGCATTGAAAAAGGGAACTACAGATTTAACCACAGGATGGAAGGCTTCATACCAGCACACAGCTTAGCCCAGAAATGGTTTTACTTTATTTATTGAGGGTTAATTACATACTGTAGTTTGATAATTCTCTAATAACTTGGCAAGAGCAGAAATGTTTAAGGACTGACCACAAAGAAATAACCTATAGCCAGCTACCTACGGACCACTGCTGATAGCCCAAGTTGTTCTTCCCCTCGAAAATCAAATCCAAACGTTGCTGGAAAACTGCACAGGTTTTGTCCGATGGTTTTATACCGTCTTGTCCAATGCTCCTGCCATACAGCCACAGGGACGTCAGTGGTATTTTGGGAAGTTACCTGTACTGGAGCAAGACCAGCTTCCTAACCTCATGCTGAGAGCTCTGAGCTGTCATCCCTTGGGTTGGATGCCACAAGCGGGACAAGCAGCAGAAACCAACCCAAGGGCCCAGAGAAGACCCTGCAGAAAGTGGGGCTGTATGCAATGGGGTTATAGGGAGGACGAGAAGGCGGCTAACGACTTACATTCATTAACAACCTGGACTGCTAGTTCAGAGAACCCTATTAAACATGCAGGTGACACAAGCTGAGAGGGGTGAGTGCTTTGGAGGCTAAGACCTTAAGAAAGTTCTTGACAAATCGGTGGAAATTGGGTGCAGTTCAATAGGGACAAGCTCTCAACTGCCTTTAGGCATTATCAACTGTCAATTACTAGCTATAAATATTCAATTATCAACTGAGTAGATATCTGCGCCACAGAAAAGGATCTGGGGTTTTGGAGGGTCATAAACTGAAGAGGAATAAACAATGATGTTGGGCACTTGTGAAATAGGCAGCCCAGGCCAGCCAAAAAAGCGAGTGTCCTCTGCAAGGCACATGAAGCAATCCTTCCGCCCTGCGCAGCGCTGATAAAGCCCCCGCTCACACGTGCTGTGTCCAGCTCCATGGAGCAGGTGAAGGGAAGCCAGCACAGGGCAAGGGGTACCTAAAAAACCTAAAAAGTACCAGCGAGGAAACAAGTTAAGGGAAGACTTGTGCAGAAACGTAACACGTTAAGGCTTTCACATAGCCTCCAAGTCCATTGGGCTGGGACTAGAAGATTAATGACAAGGAAAATTCAAGCCGGTCATCAGGGAAAGCGTTCAGTTTTTAGGGATAGGGAGGCAGTGGAGCGGGTGGCCCAGGTCTGACGGAGACTCTGTCACTGGGCATCTACAGGCAAACATCAACCAGGAACGACAGTCGTAATCAAATCCTGCCACCAGGCACAGAGAGAAATTAGGTGACCTCCTAAGGGCTGGCCAGCCCGCGTGTCTCTGAATAAACATCTAATTACTGGGCAGAGAGCTCTGACAGGTACAGCGCAATGTTTCTGTAGAAAAAGAGGTAATTTCTAAAGGTGAAGCAGGGATTTAATAAGAAACAGTAGTCACAAAAAAAAAAAAAAGCGTAAGAAAAGGTCATGTTCTTACACAGGCCTGACTACATTATTGTAGATTTAATATGGGTTTTTTTTGGAATAGGTCATTCAGAAAAAAAAAAAAACCAACACCTTTTGTGCTCATAAGCATTGAGGTGCTGATTTGTTAGGTGCTTAAAAGACCGGTAGATCTGTGTAATGTTTCTTCCCAGCTACCAAGAAACCTGTAGCACCCTTTTTGCTGAGGCAGAGATTTATCCAGGCCATGGCAGCCGCGGCTCCCCTGAGCCCTGGGGATGGGCAGTTGGCCAAACACAGGGAAAATTCAGTGATTTCAGTAATTCACAGCAGTGAATTCTTCCCCGCAAGGGCTGTCAGGGGCTGGAAGGGGCTGCCCAGGGAAGGGGTCGAGTCCCCATCCATGGGGGGATTTAACAGCCGGGCAGAGGCGGTGCTGAGGGCCAGGGTTTGGGGGTGGGATGGCAGGGGTAGGGGAACGGTTGGGTTGGGGGAGCTTAAAGGGCTTTTCCACCCCAAACCATTCTGTGATTCTACATTCCGCACTGTTCCTTCTGCGACTCCCTCCTTCCCTGCTGCATCTCCTGGCAGGACGAACGCCCAGCTGGCTTCACCTGCGGGACACGAACCCCGGGCTCCCGGCCCCCTCTCCCGGGGCTCCCGGCCCCCTCATCCCGGGGCTCCCGGCCCCCTCATCCCGGGGCTCCCGGCCCCCTCTCCCGGGGCTCCCGGCCCCCTCACCCCGGGCTCCCGGCCCCCTCTCCCGGGGCTCCCGGCCCCCTCATCCCGGGCTCCCCTCCCTCCCCTCAGCTGGGCCCGGCCTTCCCGCCGCGGGAAGGGAAGGGGCGGGGCGGGCCGGGCCGGGTCGCGCCGCTGAGCTCATCGCGCGGCGCCGGGGCGCGACGGGAGGCGGCTCCTCGGGCCCAGCGCCGCCGCAGCGCGCCGGGAGCCCCGCGGGTGGGTGCGTGTGGCGGGGCGGCCGGGGGCCCTGTACCTGCCGGGGAAGGGGCCTCTCCGTGCGGCGGGTGGGGGGAGAGGGAGGGGGCCGGGGTCGGGGTCGGTGCGGCCCGGCGCGGCTGACGCGTCGTGTCGCTGTTTCTCCCCAGATGTGGGCTGAGGTCTTGCTTCTGCCCCGCAGGGCTGGGCTGCGGCTGCTCCCGCCGCTCCGGCTGCGGCACCGAGCGCCGGCCGCCATGAAGCTGCAGTCGCCGCAGTTCCAGGCGCTCTTCACGCCGGGGCTCCGCAGCGTGGCAGGTGAGTGCGGCCTGGGCCTGAGCATCAGCCTGGGCCTGGGCCTGGGCTTGAGCCTGAGCCCGGGCCTAGGCCGAGCCGCGGCCCCGGGAGCGCCCCCGCGTGCCTGGAGAGCCCGGGCGGCGAGTGCAGGCCTTGCGCAGCCCCGGCTCGCTCCGAGGGAAGCGGGCAGGGGCTTTTGTGGCCGGGTGGTGGGTGCTGAAGGGCAGCCCCGGGGGGCTGTTGTGGCCTGGGGGTGGGGGGGTGCTGGGTGCTGCCCTCCTGCTCTCGTCACTGTAACTTTAAAACGACTGGAAGGACGTGGCGGATCACCATCGGCTGGGGTGGGGTGGTGGTTCCTGAGGAAATGTGGATTCACGGTTGGCTGTGCTCTGCCACGACTAAACTAAGTAGTTTTTCCCTTGTTGGCTACTAACTGCTTGAAATGTGCTGCAGCCCAGTCCCCCGGTATCAATTAGAAACCTGTTAATATTCAGGTTATCAGAAATGCCCTGGAAAATACATCAGAAATGATGGGGAAAATAACCTGGGGGTGCTCAGCTGTGTACCTAATTTGTGCATTTTGCTTGAAGCTGCGAGGTACGTACGTACTTGCTGCTTACTGCATCTTTGAGTGTGTGTTCCCACAGCTATGATCTTGATTTGTGAAAGGGTAGGTTATGGCTGACAGCGTGCTGTGGTTTTTCTTTGAGAGAGTGCCTTACGGTATTCCTTTCCTTCCCAGAACTGTTTGAGAAGAAGAACTATGAGCTGAGAATCGCAGGAGGTGCTGTGAGGGATTTACTAAGTGGAATGACACCACAAGATGTAGATTTCGCCACGACCGCTACACCAGCAGAGATGAAGGAAATGTTCACATCTGCTGGTGTTCGTCTGATCAATAACAAAGGAGAAAAACATGGAACCATTACTGCCAGGGTTGGTTTATATTTTGACTTGGATCTGTTCTAACTGTATCTGTGGATGTGCAGCATATCCAACAGAAAACTGGTGGCATGCTCCTTCTTTGTTAAAGTATCACAGTTAGAGCTTAAATGAGACCCTGCTTTAAAGTATGGAGGGATTTTTTTGGTTACTCTTTGTAGGATTCAGTCGATTGCCATTTTTTAATGCATGTTACCTCTGCATAGCCCGCTCATGTTGCTGTGTCTTCACTAGAAAAGATGATGTAGGCTGCTCACATGTTCAGATAATGTGGGGAAGTTGATCCTAGTGCTTCCTGCTCCTGACTTCCCAAGCCTTGCTTCCTCTACCTTGCTCGTTCCTCTGCCTCTTATTCCATCTTCTGCAGGAAGATTTCTGCAGGCTGTCTAGAAAAAGAATGATGCAAGGATTATTTTCAGGTGCTCGTATTTCTTGATTGCCCGCTCTGTATGCAGACATGATATGTGTCAGTTTGCCTGTGTGCACCAACTGTATACAAACATGAGGCTGAAAAAATGTACAGCTTTTACGTTTACATTCGTGATTGTGTCAAAATAACGATGTCTGTGGGATTTTCAGCTCCATGAACAGAATTTTGAAATTACTACTCTTAGAATAGATGTTGTCACCGATGGACGACATGCAGAGGTTGAATTCACCACTGACTGGGAAAAGGATGCGGAAAGGAGGGATCTGACTGTCAATTCCATGTTTTTAGGTAAATCCCTTCAAAAGCAAATATTTGGATGAAAGGCTGCTTTTCAAATTAAGCCAGTAAATTCCCTCAGTCAGTTTCAATTTTGTTTGTTTGCACTGCTATCACCTGAAAGGTCTATACAGATACGTGAGATGATCTGACAAACCAGGTCAAACCACACAACTTGTCTTCTGTGTTTTCAAATGAGGGTGTTTAATTGTGCCATGTCTGTAAATTCATATTTTTCTTTTTTTTTTTTTTTTTCTTCTTTTTCTAGGTTTGGATGGGATGCTGTATGATTTCTTTAATGGATATGAAGACTTGAATAACAAGAAAATCAGATTTGTGGGAAAGGCAAGTGAGAGAATACAAGAAGATTATTTACGAATCCTAAGATATTTCAGGTACTAGGTTTTGCCTTTCCTAGATAAAAAAAATGAAGTGAGCATTGCAGAAAGTTTCAGGAATGTGCAAAAAGAGATCACTGATGTAAAAAGAGTTGTAACTGTCATAGTGTTAAGTATTTCTCTAGTATTTTAAATTAGAATATTTAACACTGTCGTGACATTCGTTCTCTGAATAGCAGTAATAAATTATTCTCCCAAGTAATAAGGACAAGAGGAAGTGGCCTCAAGTTGTGCCAGGGCAGGTTTAGGTTAGACATTGTGGAAAAATTTCTTCCCTGAAAGGGCTGTCAGGGGCTGGAAGGGGCTGCCCAGGGAAGGGGTCGAGTCCCCAGCCCTGGGGAGATTTAACAGCCGGGCAGAGGCGGTGCTGAGGGCCAGGGTTTGGGGGTGGGATGGCAGGGGGAGGGGAACGGTTGGGCTTGGGGATCTTAAAGGGCTTTTCCAACCTAAACAATTCTATGATTCTGTATGGAATAATTGTTCTCAGTGTAACATACAGAGGTTTTATTTGGGCAGGTTTTATGGAAGAATCGCAGAGAAACCTGATGATCATGAACCTAGTACGCTGGAAGCGATTAAAGAAAATGCCAAAGGTTTGGCTGGAATATCAGGAGAAAGGATTTGGGTGGAACTGAAAAAAATTCTTCTTGGAAACCATGTAAATCATTTGGTTCGACTTATGTATGAGCTGGATATTGCCCAATACATAGGTAAGGTGAAATGAAGATTGATGTCCTACTCTATATCGTATCCACACAGACCTGCAGCATAAAGTGAGATAAAACTTGGTTTTATCCAGAAAGAAATAAGATTCCCCTCCCCACCACCCCATGTTAACATCCCCAATTCTTACAAAACTCTTTCTTGCTTTTTTTTTTTGTGTGTGTCCCTTTAGGACTACCACTTGATGGAAATTTAGAGGAGTTTGCCAGCGTCACTAAAAATATTCACAATCTGTGTCCAAAACCGATGACTGTTCTGACATCATTGTTCAAGGTGAAGGATGATGTCACAAACCTTGATCTGAGGCTGAAAATCTCAAAAGAAGAGAAAAACCTTGGCCTTTTTTTAGTGAAGCACCGGCAAGAGTTAACCAAAGCGATGGGTCCAGAACCACTTAGACCGTATCAGGACTTCATAATGGATGTAAGTGTGTTTTGTATTGCTTTACTTTGTTCTTCATAGGAAACTGAATTTCCAGTTTTACAGAGTAGCAGAGATGGCGATGCCTAGCAGAAAGAAAGGGCCCTAAAGAGTCAAGCAAGAGTCATTTCATCAGCAGGCTCGTTTATTGGTCATAGGCAAATTTTTGCCAGCGTTTTAAAGACCATGGTATTTTCATCAGAAAGATGGGATGTACTAGCAAAAAGTGTTAGCCAAATTCGAATTGCTCCCAGTGTAGTATCGTCCCAGTAACGGGAAGACTGTCTGTCTCTGTTATTGATACCAGTTCTAGTTAACTAAGGTGGTGTTTGGTTGGTTTTCCCCTTTGTTTTTCCTCTGGAGGGGGAATCAGAAATTAGAAGAGCTATTGCAAATGTCCTGGCATTTCTCTGCAACGTAAACAGAAACTTTGGTAGAAAAAGATTCTTTTCCTTTAGTAGAGTTCAGTTTTGCAAGATGATAAATAGCAGACATTTCTACTCAAGTTCAAAAGCGGTTTTCTTTCCCATCCAAAATACCGAGGCTTTAAATTAATTTTTTAGAGGTTATTTCAAGCAAACAAACACCGTATTTTTAGCAGCTCCAAGCACCTGGTGTTCTGTAGCAACTTTTTGACGGGATTTAAAAGCCTACCTTTCAGTTGGGCTGAAAAATGTCATATTCAGTCAGCAGAAAGAGAAGCTTCCTGTGAACACACCTAGGGACTGGCGGTTTGCTGTGCTGTCCCAGCTGATCTCCCCTTCTGCATTAAAACATGAGGCAGGATCTGGACCTCAAGAGACTGCAGCTTTTTTATGTGAAATTCAGCTCCTTGAGTTGTGTACTGAGAGTCAGTGCAGTTCCTGGAGCATCGCTGTGTGTTCTTTGTAGCCAACCTGTGACATTCTTCCACAGCAAAGTTCAAGTAATTTTCAGGTGAAATTCTGCACTTTTATTGCAGAACCTGAGAGTGAAGGTGAGAGATGGCGGTCTCTGCAGCGAGGCCTGTCTCCCACAGCAAAGGTAGTAGTTCCTCTCCAGTTGGAGGTTGAAGATAATGGTTCCAGCTATTACCTGGACTGCAAGAAGTCTCCAGGGATCTCCCAGACCCTCCAAGTTAGGACTGAGTTTTAAAACTTGTGAGGAAGAAGAGATCCTCGCTTTCATAGTTCCAACTCATCCAGATGGTGCCTAATAAGATGTCATGGGAATAACACAGTGTTGAGCACAGTTTGAGCTGTTTTCTGCTGTTTTGTAGTGAATCCTTTTTTTTTTTCTTTTAGTCTAGGGAAGCGAATACAAATTCCAAGATCTGTGAGCTGCTAAAATACCAAGGAGAAGAACATCTTTTACGAGAATTGCAGGAATGGACTGTTCCTTCTTTCCCTGTTAGTGGCCATGATTTAAGAAAAATGGGTGTGTCGTCTGGAAAAGAAATTGGAGCAGCGTTACAGCAGTTACGGGATGAATGGAAAAAGAGTGGATACCACATGGATAAAGAAGAACTGTTAAGTTGCCTGAAGAAGTTGTAAAACTGAGTAATAGTAGAGACCGGGTTGTGCCCTGCTCTGAGTGTAATGGAGATACCAGTAAATCCTCTGTCAGTGTTGTCGCAGCCAATGCAGCGTTTGTCATGTTTAAGATCTTCAGACAGCACTGTTCTCCTGTTACTGACATGTAATTTCTGCCAGGAGAGGTTGAATTTTGTAGTAATGCAAAATGTTATTTGCCAAATTCTACCTCTATTTTTCTATTTTAATGATAAATAATTAACTACTTACTTTATCTTGACTCGGGGGCATTTAGAGGTGACACCAACATTTTTCTCATTTTGACTTTGCTGCATCTTAAAAAAAACCCAACAAAACCAGACCAAAAAAGGTGTTTCTACCCTCTAGGTAAAATCATGGGCGGGGGTTGTGCCTAGGAGAGTGACAAAGTGCCTAGAAATAATGAGCTCTAAATCTTTTTGTAGTGAAAGCTAGATATCAGATTGAAACACTTGCTCCAGCAGTTCCCAAATAGTCTTACCCTGTGAAACAGGGCTGTTGGCTTTCTTAAAAGATCTTTATTTTCCATGATGCTAGAAGCAATTTTTAGATTAAAAGGATGACTCAGCTGAGTCGGTACCGTGAACTTCTTGTCTCGTCAGTAGGTTTTCAGTAACAAATTTATCACTGAGTGAGTAAATCCATGGAAAAACTGGCAAAGGGTTCTACGGCGTGTTTTCAACTGTGTGCGCGAGACCTACTGTTAATAGCAGGAGGGAAGGGAGATGCAGGTTCCCCACCTTTTCCCCGCCGCCTCTGCTTGCTTTTTTTCCTTTCCCAGCGAGGTACAAGCAGGATTCAGGTGACAGGGGGTGTGTGTGCCTGCACAGAGGCACCTGCAGCGAGTCCCGCGCCCGCAGGGTGCTCACCCTCTCGAGGAAGCGCCGCTCTGCCTTCTCTATTTCTCCTCCACCTTTTCCTGTAACTCGCAGCAGTGAGACCCAGGGCCCTTCGTCTCCTCTCTGATTTACAGGCCTTCTGTTTAACTCTGTAGGATTGTTTGGGGAAGAAGTCTTTTTAACAATCCCTGCTGCTATCCCACCAGGATCTTCCCTGTGTTGCTTCTCTGTTAATTATCCTTGCGTTTCTTCTATCTGAACAGATCCACATCAGAAATGCACTCTGGATTCAGCTCAAAGGGAAACTCTGCATAATTTGGCCCTTCAAAATTCATGAAGAAATGTATCAGTAACATTTTGGAAAACAGGAGGAGTGAGTTAAAACCAATGGGGGAAGGAAAGCTAGACGAGGCAGGAGTTGTTTGCCTGGGGTACCTAATCCCCCGCTGTGGCGTTGGTGGAGAGTCTACTCACTTGGAAGGGGCACCACCAGGTAACGCTGTGGAAGATGATGATGGGGTTTTGGAGCAGTGCTGTTCCTGGCTGGTCTTAACCAACACACATTGCCATCCCTGGCTGCTTTGAAACAAACAGAAAAAAAACAGCTGTAGCCAAGAGCATTTCTAAGGTATATAAATTCTACTGTGGGTTTAAGTTCTCCTGCAAACCCACGGTAACCAATAGAAGCGTTTGGATTTCATTTTCCTCAGCTGGCATTTTGCAGCACTAGGGGGCAGTGATACCAGAGCCATGCCACAAACCCCGGCCTTTCAGGCTTTCATATGGTTAACTTTGCAGTGGCTTTTTTTTTTTTTTTTTTTTTTCACCTAGGAAGGCAGTTATGTTAAATTATTCCAAAGGTACTTAGGAGTGTCAGGAAGACAGCAAGGGAACAAAAAAGGGAGAAAAAAAAAAAAAAAAAGCTGTTTTTCTCTGTTAATAAGGCAAATCTCGTAAGAACATGATGGTGTTTGATTTAATTATGTAATTAACTTGAAGCCTCCTTGTGCAATTTATTGAACTACTGAAATCTGGGGAGGGAGACAAGTATAAAATTTAGTACTGGGGTAGGCTCTTGTAAAGAACGCTTCACAAAACTGCATCTTTTAAGGCAACTTCTGGGGAGGTTGTAAAGTATTAGCAACTGCACTTTATGTTACCCAAAATTGTGGTCAGGGCCAAACCTCAAGGACCCGAGCTTGAAACCTTTACAACGGCCAGGGCTTGTGAAAAACAGCACGAACAAATTATTCTGAAAGCATCTTAATTAAACAGCCCCACCTTGAACTCAGCAGAGTTAGCACATCTGCTCAAATCGCTCATTTAAAAATCCTGTTACGCCTGAGGTTCCCAGTTAGTCCAGTGAATGTCTCTGTTTTGTTGTATTTCAAAGACATTAAACCCTATTAAAAATGAAACTGCATTAAATCAAGCCAATAGCTTATTTTAAGCAAGCAGTACCAGCTTGAGTTCTGGAAAAAATTACGTGTTTGAATAAACACTGGGGTATGAACTGTTTAAATATCAAACAGATAGATAAGAGGTGAAGCAGTTTGTCACATGCACAGTCAGGTAAAGTACTCTTCTGCAATGGATCACCTGACTATTTAAACAGTATTAGCAATGTGTTTTAATTAAGTTATGCATCAGAAGAACCTGTGTGGCATTGCTGGTCAGTGGCTGTGCCCGACTCACCAGTGTGAAGCCCTGCTTGGTGTTGAGTCCATTGCTCTTCAGGTTTGCTGGAAAAAGAGGCAAAGACCAAAGCTTCCTCTACACCCCTTGCCCTTGGGGGGGGGGGGGGGAGAGTAGGGGGGGGGGGTATCTGTACACAGATGTGTGGATTGATCTATAGGGGGTGTACACATGCAGTTTTACAGGGTGCTCCCTGCCCATTCCTGGTACTGGTACTGGCCTGCTTGCTCTGCTTCGCCCTCCTTTCTGTTTACCCTTGGTTTGTCCTTTGGTCAATGAAAATGAAATAAAATAACTCACTCTCTCTCACCTGCTGCTTGAACAACCTCAGCACTTGGGCTGCAGGTCCAGCCGAGCAGCAAAGCCGTGGTCTCCTGCAGGACCCTCAGTCCTGCCTGCTGGGTTTGCCTCCAGCCAGGCTGCTCTGGGACAGCTTAATGAACAGCACCTGCAAAAAGTCAGGAAAACATTGAGCCACCCTTGGGCTTCCCCATGGGTGGCTGCGAGCCACAGAATTGTTCCATTTTTCTTTGCCTCCCTTTCCCCTGCTCCCATAGGAAGGACTTTCTGCTGCCCTGGAGGTGCCCGAAGGGATGGTAGCCCTGGCCATGCCACCAGCACACGTGGGGCTGGCCGGGCACTGCACCGCGGTCCCAAAGCACCCGCTGGCACAGCGGAGCAGGTTCACACCCAGAAACATCACCAGCACCCACGGGCGCTGTTCTTTACCAAACATTTCTGGGTCATGCCAGCCTGTGAGGTTTATGCCTCACCCCAGCCCTGTCCCAGGTCAGCTTTGGGGGAGCAATGCCTCCTCTAGCTATAGCCGCCACAATAAATACGAGTTGTACAGGGGAATTCATCTGGCTGAACAGAAAAGCAGGATTATTATCCTTATTTTACTTCCCCATATGGTACAGCCATAAATGGCACATTAACCTCAAGGGGACTCTCGGGGGATTAGGGTTCAAGCGGGTTTTGATGGCAATAACCCCCCCCTTCTGCTCCTCTACACGAGGAACTGGGGGTGTTTTAGTGGGGGGGGGTAAAACGTATACAGAGCATCAAACACAAACCATGTCTGTACGGAGACAGGGGCCACGATACTCGGACACAGATGAAGTTTGTTGTCTAAAAATTATATTTACCTTCTCTAGGAGAGCAGGCAGCACAAGGAAGCCATGTAACATGCTTCCATTTCAGAGCCTTCGTAATTTGTAGCTTCGAAACAGTTGGGGACAACGGCTTCAGGTACCCGGTGCTCTACCAGGGCTTCCGTTCAGGTGGGTGACCTGTCCCATAAGCGCCAATAACTCAACAAATCCTACAGGACAGCACACAGCATGACTGGCCATAGTCAAGAATGCCTTTTCCTCCCTTAAAAAAAGCTGCTTCCAGGTCCAGTGGGACAGTAAGGATGACGTTACCTTGGCAGAGTGTTAGCGGTGGCGAGCCTTAACAGCGTCCATTATTGGACAGGGATTTAAAGCTTTGACATTTTAGCTAATTTCTTTGTAACATGGTAAGACAATAGCTCTTTAAGCAGCTGAAATTCAATTCAGCATGCTCCACCACCTGTGGTATCAGCTAAACTCCCCCTCCTCCAGCCTCCTGTAGGCATCGTACCTCCAGACAAAGGTGTACGGAGCGAAACAGGAGGCTGGGACGCTGTCCTTCTCCGCTGCTTCCCCACAGCCACGTGCCTACGGCTTTGCAGAGCAGCGACGTGGTGATCCCATCGTAAACTCCGTGCCACTGTCACAAAGTCCTCGTGATTTTGTATCATGCTTGGGGAAAAAAAAAAAAACCACAAAACCTGCAGGGCTTTTCCGTGGCAACCGTCCTGAATTAGCGCTAGCCAAACAGTTGTAACATCATCACCACAGCAATCCCAGCTCTCAGAAGGCACAAAGGTCTTAAAATACAGAGGAAAGGGAAGGTCCATGGCATGCTGCAGAGCTTCAGTGAGAACAAAAACATTTTGCACTAGGGGGAAAAAAAAATACAAAAAAAAAATCCTGCATCAGCAGCGCAGCCTCCAAAGGACAGGAGAGGCGACAGGGTCTCAGCCATGAGGTAGCAAGGACTTTTTGAGAACTGTCCTAGAGGAAAAAAATGAAGTTGTGTGCTGTGTTTTGAGCCCCACAGCAGGCTTAAGCCCATTGCACACACAGAATTTAAGCCTTCTAAGAGCAAATTAGATTCTGGTGCTGTGAGTTAAGCTAAAACTGTATCTTGAGGATTCCTTGGTAACCCAGTCCAGGGAACATTCTCCTAACAGAACTGCTGAATAAACCAGACTACCGGGACGCATTTCTGGTGCTGCTGGTTGAAACTCAAGAGGTCAGACCTGCACGAGCTGCCAGCGCCACGGCTGTAACCTTGAACCTGAACTTCCCTTCTTCCCCGGTTAAACTGTCCTCAGTACAGAGTTTAGGAGGGGGTGTAATCCAAGTCCTAGGCTTGGGGGAAGCCTAGGTTCCAGCAGAAGTTTATGCAGCTTAAAATTCTTTCCAGCAGCCCCTCCCAGCTCCCCTTGCTGCCGGGCTCACCCCAGCACCCTCAGCCTCACCGCGCACACCCGCCTCTTCCTCCCTCGGGGTGCTCCTGCTGAGCCCGCCCGCAGAGCCGCCACCGAGCTCTCCTCAAAGCATCTGCAGCTGCATCTTCTCCACATTCCACCACCTAACCCCCCCCTCTCACGTATTTATCTACTGATTTCTCTCTGTGGGAGAAACTGGAGATAAAGGGGATGCTGGAAAAACGATCAGGACTCTTAGACCTCGGGGGGTTAATACGGAGGGAAACAATTTGGGGCTGGAGCTAAGAATTACTCAGGTGGATTAAAGCAAGTAAACAGACAGACAAGAGAGAGAACTTTGAGATGAAGGACT
Source organism: Butorides virescens (assembly GCA_017310255.1). Lineage (NCBI taxonomy): Eukaryota > Metazoa > Chordata > Aves > Pelecaniformes > Ardeidae > Butorides > Butorides virescens. The sequence goes on along the minus strand of JADKXX010008506.1, from coordinate 48,117 downwards.
TCATGTTTCATTTTGATTATTCATGGGAACGACAACCCCCACGCTCTCCACGGTATTTCCTACCTTCCCTGTCCTTTGCCCATCGAGCCCACACATTCTTTGAAGCCAAAACTCTCTTTACCGAACGCGTTACTTTTTGAAGCTAACCGGCTTAAAACACAAGGTAAACCCAAACGTCTTCGTTCTTCCCAACAACCAGCAGAAAAAGATCGGGTTTGAAACAAATTGAATTTTATTCTTTGCAAATGCTTGCAAGCAACAAGATTTTTCTGAAAAGTTGTCTCAAAAGGCAGACAGAGGAAGAGTTAAAGCGGAGAACGTGCTACCCTTTCCGCGGCTTTTACAAAGCAATTGAACAAAGGTGAAAAAACAGTGAGAGGAACAAAACGAATCGCGGCACATACAAAAACCCAGCAGTGTTAAAAAACAAGCGGCAGAGTATTTGAACATGTTTTAGACCAACTGTGCCAAGTGTCCTATGCGATTCTACCTATTCACCAAAACGGAACTAAATTATACGAAAACTTGCAATATTACAGGCTCCGATTGTGTGACGGCTTTATGCTATTGCAGTGACAGCCTGGGAACGAGGGGTTCTACGCTACGGGTACCCCAGCCCAGCCCTGCTGCTGCGCAGGGCAGTCCCTCTTCCATCCCTACAAGACGCCCGTTCGTCCCTCCGCCAGCCCCGACAGGGACGTGGCTGCGCAGCCAGGACACCAGCCCTGCGGCAGCCGAATCCCGAGAGCTCACCCAGAAGGACAGAGATGATGGTGGGAGAGAAGAGAAAAATGATCCCTTTGGGCAGCAGCCAGCAAGTCAATGGGATTAATTAACGCCAACCAACGAATGTAGCAAATACAGGAAATCAGCATGAAACGTGATTTCCTTTGTATTTAGCTCTCAAAAGCATACAGTGTCCGTATTTGTCAGTAATAATTTTCCACAATCCCAGTCCAGTAGTTTTCTCTCCAAAAAGGAGAAAAGCAGCATAGAAAATACTAACCAACGTGCAGAGCCATCCACAGCTCCACATCCACCCCCCTACGCCACATGCTGTACATTTTGAGCGTTCTTACACATCTAGCACTATAACGGCCGGATTCAGCTTCTTCGTGGCGCCCCAAATCACGCTTGTTTTCAACCTGGAAAGCGTCATGGACTTTAAAATGGCAAACATTACACAGAAGGTTAGGCAGATGGAACGGCATCATCAACAATAAAATTAAATTAGTGCTAAAATTACTCCTGGCTTATCTCACTTGATTATATTAGCTTACATTTGACTATATATACACAATACCAAAAATATGCCTATTTTGTATTCAAACATTGCCAACATAATGCCATTTTTAGTTGAGGCAATCCGAAAGACTCGGCCAGAAACCCAAAGACCTTATGAAGTTCAGCGATAGCGGAGAAAATAATTCTGAAAACCTCACTCACTGTACCCTCAGCGAACACTTAAATTCAACGGCAGCAGAAGGTAACTTTGAAGCACCCTCAAATTTCTTGCTACCAGCGAGCCCTACTGAGGGTAATGGGAACAGCTGATAGGGAGGGAAAAAATAAACCAAGCCTACAGCTACGCGTCTGTGCCTGCGTGCACGCATGTGCATGTTCATGTGCATGGCATGAGGGGAAAGCCAAGTATGATTTCAGTGGTTATCCAAGTACAGAGGTTTCACAGTCTCCCTCTCACGCTAGTGCTTATCATTTCAGCCTTTTGAAAGCTTATTATAGAAACATAATCAAAATACAGAATGTTTTCTTGAAGAAAATGAGCCATCATTCACCCTCTATTTGTTCAGAATTATATTCAAAGAAGTATTGCTTTTCACAGTTCACTGGCAAGTCAGAGCACTGCACACAAAATTAAATACGGTATTAAAGGTGCCTATGGAGAGCACAAACGTTATCACAGAAGCACAGAGGTAGGAAGGCTTCAAAGAACTAAACCTGAGTTGCACAATCATTAGTTTCTACATACCTAGCATAATAAACTCTCCTAAGAGCCCTGCAGCATCTAGCATCTTTTCACGCCTGGGTGCCTCTTCAGCTGCACTCTTAAGAGGTGGCACAGCGCCGTTTAGATCAGCTGCTCGTCCTGAGGAGAGGTCTGACTTTGCCCCTCTCGGAAGTCATCTGCCCACAGGACAAACGTTTGATGCAGGGGCGTGACCGAGGACGAGGAAGCAGCAGCCGACGTCTTCAGTCTTAAGCAGTTTTGTGTCGTTATATTTAACAATGCAAGTTCTCAAAGGTTTACTGTGAAGAAATAAAGAGTGAATGATAAAGCTTCAAAAGAAAAAAAAAAAAGTGTCTACATACAAGTACTGAAGAAATTGTCAATTACCATCACCAAAGTGCATTCTGAGGGAAAAACACCCCAAAAATCAGTGGCAAAAGCTGTCCCATTTTGGCACCCAGTTTCTGTAGCACAGACAGCAATTCAGACCAAAAAAAAAAAAAAGCACTGCCTTTCATTTCTGTTTTATTTAGAAACTTTTGCTCTTTGTAAGGTAATGGTGATAATGTGAAATTTTACCTCATGATGTGGAAGTGTAAAAGAAAAAAAAAATATTAAAGAGATGTTGCCTCCCCCTTGTCAAAATAAATACTACTGAAAAACCTCCGTTGTTACGTATTTTAGACAGTACTTCACAAAACCCTGGGCATGTATGCTGGTAAACTACTCTTCACAGAAATAATTTTTGGAAAGTAAATATAAGCACATTTGACAGTAAACGACAATGTATTCCGTGTCTATTTTGTATAAATAGTTTAAAATTTAAGACTTCTAAAGTCGAAGATCCTAAATATATCAGACAACTTCTAAGGACCGAATACTTCACGTGGGTTCCTTTCCCTGGGCACCCCGTAACGCGGCCGGCCGAGCTGCAGGTAGCGGGAAGCTCGTGCCTCTGCCCGTTGCAGGACATTACCAACACAGCAGCAGTCCGAAGTCTCGTACTCTCTGTGATGGTTATTCAGCAAATATCTGAGAAACAGCACGAGCATAAAATTCGAGTTATTCCACACAGTTAGAAACAGGGATTCTCAGCAAAACCACTTTGAAGTCTATTGCGGAAAATACTCCCCAGCAAATAACTCCTATCTACCATCGTACATATATTGCATAAATCATACACTGTTAATTCGTAATTTCAGTCTCCCCCCACCTTCTTTCACTGCGAGTTGATAGCAGTAAACATTTTCTGCAATTATACAAGGAAGGGGAAAGTTCAGCCTCAAGTCTGTCCAGACAGATCAGCTCGGTTTCTTGGTGTCTCACGCCACCTCCTCTCCCCGGCTGTCATTCTAAAGAGTCAACCTTCAGTTCTCGTCCGAAACAACAGTAACGTGGATACACACCAAACCCAAATGTAGTGAGCCTGCTTGCTTGGTTGTTTTGTGGGTGTGGGTTCTTGGGCTTTTTGAGTAAGCATCAGAAGCAGAACTGAGCAGATGCACTGAAGAGACAGACTGCTGCCTGTTGGTCTCCAAAGCAGGCGACTAGATTACAGGCAGAGCAACGGTGATCTATCGTGGCCCGAGTCTTCCTCTGTTTCTGGAATCCGAGGCAGGAGAGCAGACCGTGTCAATCCCCAGAATTTCTGAGGTGACATATCCTTTTTGGTAGCTGTGAACTTCCATCCCATATGGTTCGCACAGATTCTGCACTGGGCTACAGTCCAGGCATACCTACCGAAAATGAAACAAAAGGTTGACGCTAGCGTGAGCAGAAGACACCTTAAAAATAGGGGAACAGAGGTCACCCATCAGGCACGAAGGGAATACTAGTCTCAAGCTAGATTTTCAAAGAATCTCTGGGAATTAAGGTGCTCAGCTTCCACCTAAAAACCCCACTGACCTTAAAAAATAATAAACAAAAATCATCATCCAAGTAGAGAAAGCAACTAAAGCATTTTGCTAGCACATTTCAACAGCATGGTGAAATACTGTGGGCCTTAAAGAGGACTCAGAAAATGGTTCTCTGAGAGGAAGTTACTTAATGGAAATAAAAGTGATTTTTGCACTGCTCCTAGATTAACATGGAATTGTATTTTCCAGAGCAACAGAGCTTTACTTTAACAGCAGAATATGAATATTTCAGAATCCTCATAGAAGAGAAGAGCTGAGAAAACACTTAAGGATGAGAAAAATTAACTCTAGATATTAGAAGCCACAAGTTTTCTTCAGGGAGTCTTAAAGAGTGCATTTCTTATGACACGTATGCTGCACACCCTCCAAGTCATTTCTCAGTGCTGTGTGATAATCCAGAAAAAAAAAACCCAAAATGGAAGAGTACATGTGTACATGCATTAGTCAAGAACTTGGGCTGGCTACAGACATAGCAACGTATTATTTTCTGCTGCTGCAGAAGAGGACAGGATAGCCAAAAGGACAGGGGAATGATTTCTAACACTGGCACAGAAAAGTGATCCTACAAAAATGTGTTTAAAGAGAATTTTTGTGAAGCTATAAAGAATATTTTTGTGACACTAAAGTTCAAATATTCAAATTTGAGTTATTTTCAAGAGTTAGATATTCAAAGTTTTGAATGACTGCCTGAAGCATGCTCGTCTAGCCAAAAAACATTAAATTTAAGCTACCAGAGTGGTGACATTTTGATGCAAGACCCTTCATTGTTAGGCAGCCTTTTAGATCCTGACAGTTAATTATGCTACTGTTACAGAGACAATTATTATTAGATAATAGTAATTAAATAAATGAATAAAACCCACAAAGGTAATCAGATCAATACGAAGTTAGCGATTTTTAAATTAACATTTTTCAGTTTTTAGATCTTAAAAAAAGTATCTCTATAAAGTAACTGCATTTATATATTATGTCTTCCATTTGCACTTTATTCACTTTATGACCAAAGCAAGCTGCGTGGAAACAGTAATTATGATTTTAAGTTGTGGCTTATACAGAACTATCCACCAAGAAACTCCCAGAGAATCAGTATCCTGTTTACAGCTCTCAGATGCTAGACTACATTTTAAAATCAAATAAAATCCATATACTTGAAAAATTCCAGAGAAATTCTGAAAACCTTCTATCTGAATTTTCCATTTTATTCTATGTTTTGAAAAAGTCTAAATTTACTTTCCTTTTTTCTTTTCATAGGAGCAAAATGACAGTGTATGTTCCAAGAATTACATATTTGCTATTCCACCGTCACAGGCATATATTCACAACCAAATTTCTCTCATTTACTAATAAATTTCTTTTCACTGTTATTACCCAGGAAACCAGCTGTGCTCTGTCGATGGTCGTCCGCTGAGATTCAAGTTGCAGGCTTTATATACAGTAAGGGTTTCATGGATGTACCCGTGAGGATTCACATACGCTGCCATGGGCCCACATAAGGATAAACTGCAACAGACAATTAACAGTGTTGTCAGAGTTCAAGGAAGAAACAAAAAACAAAGGCGGTCAAATGTAAACAGAGCAAAAACTGCCAACCACACTTGAAACTATTTTCCATAGCAAAAGAACCATTTTAGTCTGTAGAAAAACAAAGTACTTTTAATTATATTATTAAAAATGGAAAGAAAATAGATACTCATGTAAAATATCATTGGCCAAATTTTCTTAGAACTGCAGAAATGTAAAATATCATTGGCCAAATTTTCTTAGAACTGCAGAAATTTAAGTGTCCAGTGTTACAAAACCAATGCATTCGTCACTGACATCAACTATTCCTCTTACCTACTTATTAAGTCCCTACTTCAGAGAAGGCATTTAAAAAGATACTATCACGAGTAAGGATTAAAACATTCCTGTGTTCAGCTGAACCACACCCAGGTGTTTGTTAAAGGGGACAAGTTACTTAGAGGACAGCTGACAGGATGCTATGGAAGCTACCTCATTTAAGGCACTTTAATTAAACTTTCCCTCAAAAACCTACAGCTCAGTATGAAAAAAAAAATAAATAGAAGTACATGATAGACTCATAATTTATTTTACTTGCTGCTTTTGAATAGCAACTTCCAATAAAACCAAGTAACACCTATATTGCTACTCTAAAACTTTAAGCAAAAAAAGTTCGTTTATTAAGCTAACTTCTCATCATTCTTCTGTTAAAGGGCATCATATTGACACAGCAGGAATCGCAGTTTCTGGAAACCATCATTTGATTAGAGAAGAAATGGCTTTTAATTACCATGTCAGCTTCTTACCACACTGATAAAGGAAAACTGTGGGGAGTCTTGCTTTGTTAAACCAAGACACATTTTAACCTTCACATTATCGTGTGATGGACAGGCATTAGTTATTCAAGATTAAAATAGCGACAAGACTGCCAGAAGCCGCAATTATTTGGAAAATGTATAGTCTTATCATTGATAAATATGGGAGATACTGTATAGGTCAAATATATAATGGGAATATACTGTCTAGTGAAGTTATTAGGATTAAACCCTAGATTCTTAAAATAAAAAAGGTGTCAGAATGCTTAATGACATCAGTAAGTAGGCGATTTCCTCATGTGGCAACATCCAGGGAGCCTACCTATACCACTCAATTTTAATCTGCCATTGAAGCTTATTAACATATAGAAGTCAGGATGAAGCGCTAAGAGAATTTTTTGTTCTTTTGTTTCTGAATAAAGTTCATGAGATCCCAAATTTTACATTTAACAAATATGTATTTCAAAACTCACCGCAGAGTGCGTAACTCTTCAGCGGCAAGGTGCTGGACCAGGTGATGTAACGCGGCCTTTCACGCTAACTTCCGTTACAATATACATGGTGCTGTTCAGATTCACTAACTTTTTATTAAAAAAGCTCAAATAACCTGCTTTATTTTATAAAGTGAATTCCCTATAAATACTTAAATTTTATGAGAGTTGTGGAAAGCACAATAGTTGTAAGATATAACCTAGCTTAATCTGTTTTGCCGTGCCAATGTTTCTGATCAAGAACCTCCCAAAGATTAAGAGCAATAAACTCACCTGAATATTTCATTCTTGGTAGTTATTTCTGTATCTTGGCATTGCTTACAACAGAGAGATGTACACTTGAAAAGAAAAACAAAGAGGGTAATTTCGTTCATTTCCAGATGCTTGTCAGCACACTGGCAAATAATAAAAGTGTCTCTCCCCTCAGAATAGACTTTGTACCAATTCTTTTGTTTATCTGGGCAGCACTCACATACGTTTTCTCTTTCTAGCAAAGGATAAAAAAAAAATTTCTATTATTTATGGTAAACATTAATGGTTATCTAGAAGACAAAACATTTCTATATACTTTTTTTTTCTGAAAAAAAATGCAGACAGAAGAGAATCTGACTACACAAAGGTAATAAACAAGTCAACTTTCTAAGGTCTTCAGAAAATTAGCTAGTTTAGAAAAAACCCTTTGCCCTTCTAAGATATAACACAGAAAAGGTAGATGAGTACAAATGCAACCATTAAGTTTTACTAATATTTGAGAATACTGTAGATCACTGGTTTTAATTTCCTCAAGAAAGATACGTAAGATGTATTGATCCTTCTCTTAAAAGATTATAAGATATTATCTTCTACAATTTCTAGAAAGTAGAAGGAAACAATTCATCACTGACATTGCCCAGAAAACCAAATATTTAAATCAGCTTAGTAGAACAAACACTACTATTAATTTTCAGGACGTATGTTACTTCTACCTCTTTAAGGGTAATGCATGTGAGATTACCCAAAAGAATGACTCGCTACGTTTTGGAACAAAATGCTGTGCCTAGGATCTTCACTTGGACAAGTCCCTGTGGGAGAGTAGATCATAGCTTGTGCTTCTGAGTCCCCCCCAGCTCCGGCTCCTGCCCTCCACTCGTGTGATACTACACAGGCTTAGGTCAGTCTTTACTCTCTCCTTTCCTCTCCCCAGATACTCTGGGCTTGCTGCTGCATTTCACCTTCCTCCAGCTCCTTTTCCTGCAGGTGGCACTGGCTCTGCCCCACACTTTCAACACACTGTCTACTGAGCTTGGGGACAGGGAAGAAAATTGCTCTACTCTACAGACACTATTCATTGTACACCAGTTCTCTACACTTCCCTTCTTAAAGCCCACTTGGCCTGTCTCTCCTACCAGGGACCTTCAACGCCTACGATCACTCACTCTTAAATCACCCTTACTCACAGGTTGTAACCTAATGCTCATATATCCCTCTCCAAATCCAATTTCGACAGCTACTTAATTCCACCCCTCCATTTCCAAGCCTATCGAATTACTGCAATTAGCATGCTCAAGTGGAATTCACAGAAGTGTTATACCTGTGAGTGATGTACATTCCTTTCAAAATAAGCACAGAAACAGTTAACTATCTTTAATAACAGAAAAAGCTATTAAAAGTACAATACAATTCACTGATACCAAAGACAAAAGAAAATGGATCAGGTCTTGCAATCACTTACATTACTGTAAATTACATTCGGAACAATAAAACATGTTAAGTCCATCCTTCCCAAGTAAACCAAAATATACGCTATGTTGCCAGAGCACCCCTTCTCATTAAGAACCCTGGCTTAAAAAGAGTGATTTTGACCAAAATGTATGTTGCTAAAAAAATTGTAAAAACCCATAACGCACTTACCATTCTCACACTAATATAGAACAGTTAAACACACTTATAGAATAAAACATCACGTGTTGGTGAAGAAAACGCCTTTTTGGTGTAGGCTAAAAATCAACTTTATATTTTATGAAGGTAACTTAAGTCCTCTTGTCTCTTTGGCATTTATAGAAAATGTAAAATGTACTGAACGCAAACAGTTCTTAGCAGTACCTGAATATCAGAATATTTTCTGCATCAGGACAGACAAATGAAGTTAAATCTGATTACAGAATGTCATGCAAAAACCTGCCCATTTTTGTCTCAGAATTTGGAAGAGATGTTTTCTGTCTCCTTTTCTCTGTGCATTCCCTCTTAGACCTTTGGTGCGTGAACTTTGGGAAGACGAACAGTATAAAAATGATACTCTGGTTCTCTTTTGCCCAGAAACAGGCAGTACTTTTTAGGCAAACAGGGAAAATTTCCACTGCTCTATATCCAGTAGACAAACACCACAGTAACTGGGGTTATCATAGAATCATAGAATGTTTTGGGTTGGAAGGGACCCCCAGAGGTCATCTAGTCCAACCCCCCTGCAGTGAGCAGGGACACCACTAACTAGATAAGGTTGCTCACAGCCCCATCCAACCTGGCCTTGGATGTTTCCAGGGATGGGGCCTCCACCACCTCTCTGGGCAACCCATTCCAGTGTAAGAATCTTACACGAATGTTTGAGACAGTACTTGGGTATCCCCAGCAAGCTTACAACCAGCAAGGTGAGGGTCAATCAGGATGGACACAGCCATTCTTTGCGATATGAATGTATTAACAAAATATTAATCTGTCTCTCCGTTCAAGAATTGAACAGTGAATGTTCCAGCTACCACTATCAAACACATAAACGAGTTTACAGTTAAAATGTGTATTTATACCAATGGCTCTTTTCAGCATTTTCTCCTTGGAAAGAGAATAGCAATTGGAACTCCTGTTGGAGATGTGGCAAATGCTGTTCCTAAACCAGCTGGATTCAACATGAGGTTGACTGATGCTTAGTTGCATTATCAGTTATAATATATAATATTACTTATAGTAGATATTGTTATTAAGAAAGTATATATTATAAAGAAATGTACTATGTAAGAATAAAACTTTAATGTCCTACATTCAGAGCATTACACGGCCTTGGCAATGGAAAGAAGGGAAGGGAAGACAAGGTTTTGAACATCTTAAAAAGGTATTGGCTAACAAGTCAACATGTGTCTTTTGCAAAAATCCTTTCAGTCCAATACTTTGATTTATACTCAATAGCTCAAATACAATACAAAGATTCATCTTTTGTTACAAAATCCACAAGCTTTCATGGCACAAAGCTACTTGATTGCTGTGTATTATACTGTTAATACGGGGTTAAGATGTTCCTAAGATGGTTATGAGCAACATTAGACTTCTAGCACCATCTCTTGGCTAAAAAAATGCTGTGAGGCATTGAAATAAGATTTCTAACAAAAGCAAGTATTATTATATGTTTCTTGCTCACTGCCAAACATGAAGTCTAGTATTGAGAGTGCACATTTTCTTTCTTGAGCAAACTTTTAAAGGCGAAAGAAGAAATAAAAGAACACTCAAATTCACTCTCTAGAAGCATTATTTGGAAGTTTCATACGTTTTTGTTATAGACTGTAGCAGTCACTCCTATTTTTCTGTGAGAACAATTTAATGACAAGTAAAGAAAAAATACTCACTTTGTTCATAATATCTAATTCACACCGGAGTCGCTGAACAGCACTACCTATTTTAAGCAACTGTATACGTAATGCATCATCAATTGGCAGGCAAGCAGCGACTCTGTAAGAAAAATCTAGAAATGAGAAAGTACCAGGCCTGTTAGAATTTTACAGAGAAATAAAAATCTACTACTTCTCAGTTACAGACAGTGCTAAAACGTAGGTTTATAATAGACTTTTAGAGGTCATCTCAGTACATCCTTCTGCCCTCAGGCTGCATCAGGTACACGTAAAACCTCTTCTAAGACATTTGTCTAATCCACACTTAAAGATCCCCAGCGATGGAGACTGAACCTAGTAAGGTTTTTTGTGAAAAGACAGACAAGCTTTTATGAGAATGAAAAATTAAATAAAACCCCCCAAACATACACCTCCTTCATAAATTCCTCACTTTAGTACTAACAAAGTATTCTTTGCTGTTATATTGTGAGAAGGAAAAGGACTTACTTTGTATACAATCCCTCCTGGAAGTTTTGGAGGGTTTTTTTCCACATTTGAATGCGGACCAAAATTAGATGCAAAGATACTCAGTCAAGAAGACAAACTTTTTTTTTTCTTTTTAAAAGTTTACTATGATAGTAAGTTCTCAGGCAGCAATTTCAATCAGGTATTAAAAGGCACACACACAAAAGGTAGCAGACTTTACTACAGTCATTCTTTAATTAAGCTAACAAAAGCCTTGCTAAGCTGGAAATCACCCCATTCCTCACAGCCTGTAAAAGAATTCAAAAGCTGAAAATTTAAGTCAGCAAAATATCAGTGTGCTGTGAATCATGAGAAAAGAAGTGCCAAAAAGAGACTGGAATTTTTTTGTTTCTGTTCAGGTTATTTCATATGCTTTCCATATACGGTCCTCTAAGCAGCACTCTGGGCAAAGCAGATGGGAAGTACTTCAAATCAGAAACGAGAGTTCCATGTACATCAAAACTATTGAGCCCAGATCTGTATTTGGTGCTTAACTGATTTTAATTGAAGGTTGCAGTTTGAATTTCCCCTTTATTAGGCATTTGAGAGTCTACACGGGAAAGGATGTTGTTCCCCTTAGAAAGGTTTTAACTGAAATTTCCATCTTATTAGATCCTAGAGACCTGCAGAGAAAAGAGACTTGTTCACTGGGGCATAACCCCCACGCTGGCTAAGGTTATTACTGGTGCTATTTTCCCTCGTGTCTGGTAAGAGGTAATAAGAAGTAAGAACAATGAGATTATATATACTAACACTTAGACTTACATAAAGATAATTACAAAAAAAGAAAATCTATTATGCTTTTGGCTCTCGTTTTCTTACGAAACACATCACGTTCCTCCTGCCATAGAGCACCACAGAGTTCTATTTCTTTTACTGAACCTGTTTCCGCACGGTTGGAGGATCTTTATGTCTTTAAAAGCTCTATCATCCTTTTGTCAAAGTCAAAATTTCATGAAAATTTATTGGAAACTGGAAGTGAGGGATGGACTGCCAATAAAAGGTAATTATCTAAGTTTTGTTTTCTTAGGAAACTTTACAAAAATAATTTTGAGTTTGTAGGCTAAACATCATACCTATTGGGTTTGCTGGAAGAGATTCATCTTTAAGATTTTCATCCCATTCATGTAGCTGCCTCTTGACTCTTTCCATCAAGGTTTCCTTTTGTTAGAAGAAAAGCCTAATTTAAATATATAGGTATTTCTGTTTTCTTAGGAAAAAAAAAAAAAAGGAAGCAAAACGTAGAGTAAGCTATTTTCCCTAAGTGGACATTAGCTTTTAAGCCTTACAATAATTACAGGCTCATTTTGTATCCACATATTATAAACTGAGAGCAAAATAGGATGGGAAACAAGCCAAAATGAACCAATGGCCCATGGTGGTTGTAACTCTCATTTGAGATAAGGAGGTAACTGTTAAAATTCTAGAAGTGTACAAATGAGATAAGGGCGAGCCTCCTCCCTACTTCTGCCTCTCTTACAGTCATTACTTCACATACAAAGTTAATATATACATGAATATAGAAATATGTATAAAGAAATAATAAAATAATAATATAGTAACAAATAATACAGTAATACGTATAAAGAAATATGTGTATTTTGAGGAGTAAACCAACTCCAAGAGGAAAGATGGACCTAAGATGATCCAGCATGCTGGTGGGTAGGACATTCACCTGGAGCACATGGGACAAAGGATCAAGTTTTTGCTCTGGGACAACACAGCAGGAATCTGAACCTCTGTTATCCACCCCAGACACGTGCTCTAGCGCGAGGGAACCGCTGTACAGAGGGGGAAGCCCTTCCTGCTCTTTTCACAGTAAACTGAAAATCACATTTTGTTAAAACGTAACTTATGAGCCAAAAAAAATTAAAGCTTTTACATTATCCAATAATTAGTTATTAAAACATACAAAACTAACTGTAGATTATTTGGTAATACACAGGGTGAACTTACAGCATCATATAGAGAATAGAGCCAGGGAGGCCAAGATGTCAAACTCGCACAGTGGAACTTCCTCTAAAACCAAAACACAAATATTTATTCTTTAACATTAGCAGATTTCAGGCACAGTTCTTGTTCAAACAAATAAAACAGAGAAGAGATACCTGATTATTTACATATACAAATTATCACCATCAGGACCAGTACTTCAACATGAAGCTTCTCAAACCACTTCTCAAATGCACTAAGACTTCTGTACAAGACAGACAATATATGGATTTTCTCAGAAAACCTGTCTCAGCATTAGAAGTATTTCTAATATTTAGCAATAAGAAATTATGCCTTCCAAAAGAGCATTTATCTGAAATCTGGAGAGTTCAAAAAATTTAAGTACTACTCGATAGTGCATCCGTTCCTTAGACTCCATCAATTGTTGCTACTTCAGCAACTGCAGCAAACCACTAGGTAAAGTGATTAAACTATTCATATCAATTTAGCCAAATGCATAAATACAATGAAAGAAGAAGATTAATGGGTCATATCAGGTATTTTAAGCTAACAAAGATAAATTCAAAGGATATATGATGATATCTTTAAAATGGAAAACTAATCTGTTAAAAACCAACCAAAAATACCACCACGCAAGTGCGCTCCAAAGGATGCCTTCTCACAGCAGAACAATTAGTGATTAAGAAAACTCGGCTCGTCGTGATGTTCAGTCATACATTGCTAGCCACTCTCATTCTGGTATCCTTTTTTAATGAAAATCGTATTTTCAGAAATGCTTTCTGAACATCAATGCTTGTGCCAGCCTACTGAAAAATCTATTAAACAGCTTTATTATCACTTCCCAAAGACAATGAACAAAATGTTGTACTATATCCATCTAACAACACCCTATGATGAGAAACTCAGATCAAAATAGAGCACCAAATAAGAAACAAATTTGGAGGAGGAAAGCAAAAACAATAGAAAAAACCCAACCCTAAAGGTATCACAGCTATTTTTTACTGAAGGGTATTCTTTCAAAACAAATGTTTTACTAATAGGAGTGGCCCATGTTACTGTATCCACACTTTGCTGTCAACATGACTAACGCATTCACTGGAATTGTGTACAAAAATATCTATACAATACAGAGCAGATATGGAGGAACAAAATACAAATGGCCACCAATAGCACCTCTAAAAAAATCTTCAGCCTGTACATAGCCAGTGCCTATCCTGCAGACAAGAAAACCTAGTTTATAACCAAATTCCTTAACCACCAAATTTCCAGCAGCGTAAGGTTTTTGCTTAGTTAACCAATTCTCTACAGTAACTTCAGAACACTTGAATTTATAGATTGAGGTTAATAAAAACCTACATAGCCACACTGCTTTCCAAAAGAGGATCTCAAATTGTTCTATAAATACTTACAAATTAATTTTTCAGTTTCTCTTTGAGGGCAACTACCCTTCTATTACAAATGAGAAAAATAATTATCTGGCAATAGAGATCCACAGCAAATAAATGGTACTTTGGAGAAAGAATTCAGGAACATCAAAACTCAAGTTATTCTTTTAATTAGCATGTATATTTTCTGTAACATCTGACATGGGGTCAACTCTAGTATGGAGCAGAAACCATTCTTAAAACATAACTTCCATTTTTCTGATGTTTCTCATTCTATTAGCAAACATATGGAGGTACACCCTGTCATACTGGAAACTGCCACAGTTCTGCTGACATCAAAAGAACAACGGAGGTCAACAGGATAACGCCCCTACTCTGGATCTGTATCTCAATCCACAAAACACATGCACTGCATTTCAGCTCTCATCAGACAGACTCAGTCTTGGAAAGGGATTTCCACCCCCACCTCTGCTAAGATTAGGGTTTCTGGGCTTGTTAACTTATAGATGAACTTGTTCAAGAACTCTGAGAATCAGTAGCTTTTTCTTACCAATATTTTGTTTGGGTTTTTTTTTTTTTTTTGCTACAGAGTTCAAAACCATTAAAGAAAAAAAACCACAAATCCAAACCTTAACTGCATCTGACAATGAGAAGGATTCTGTATTACTATCTGGCGGTAGTTCCAAAGATCTCTCCAGATACAGAAGATTTCAATCTATCTTTCCTCTTGTATGCCACTGACTGAAACAGTGGGTTAAGTAAATAATAAGCAAGACACAATCTCATTTTTTTCAAGTGTCAGGTTGCCCTGTTTCACCGCATCCTCTCCTACTGACCCCAGTGCTAACTCTTGCCCATTAACCTTACCGTGCATATTTGCCCACTGTTAATTATAGTGTCCTTCAAAAGCTTGCACTGTGCCTAAGAACGAGCTAGGTTTACACTTGAAAGGCTTTTGCTGGTGTAACTATGCTAGTACGATACACTAGCATGGTGCTTATTATGGGAAACATAATTTATTCCAGCAAAATTATCCTGTTGACAGTAAGTTTTATTTCAGGCTCCTAAAGGAAAATGCTCTATACCAGTAAAAGTGCACATTCACTTGTATAAATGCATCTTTTAGCACCTTTTAAACAGCACAGCTGTCTCTAGCACAAATCACACCTTATTATTCTCCTGAGCAATGCAAAAGTTTGTAGCTTAGGCCTGGCATCAGCCACTTAGGACTCTTGAAAATTCTGCCCTACAATCTCAGCGTGAATTCCCTCCTGATTCCAAGTACTGTCACAGCTGCAGTGCTGCAAAAATACCGTAAACAAGCAAAGGCAGGATTTGTGCCAGTGAAGCAAAATTAGGTTCTAGGAAAGTAGAACCTAATTCCCTAATGACAATACTAACATCTTGATAACGATTATTTCTCCTCTACTCCTGAAGAAGTGTAAAGTCTGCATACTTATTAAAAAAGCTCTAGGAAATAAAGTTGGTAAGACCACGGAACTGCTAATTCACCCACTCTGTGTGAAAAAGCACCCCCTTTTGCTATTCACTATGTCACTATATGCAGAATGCATGAAGAAAATTAGGTATTTCTATGGCCCTTTCCTATCTTGTCATTTTTAGTACCATAACAAAATATAAGAAAGTTTCTAAATTCAGTTAATAAAAGGGGGGAAAAAAAAAGATTACATAGTAACTATCCCAGGAGGTAAATCTGTTGAACAAATACTAATAAATCAAAACAGACTTAGAAATACACATGCAATTGGCCAGAACGGATGGTATAGAAATACTGCGATCTGACAAAGATAATGACTAAGCACATGTCAGCAAGAACTTTAGATATGTGTTATATAAAAATTTGCAAGACGAAAGTGCAACAAAAAGCATGCTCAAAACTATGAAGTACAGCCTAGTTGTTAGCCAACAACCATCTGTGCGGGAATATTTGACTGCGTTAAAAAAAAAAAACGAGTCTGTCATTCTAAGGAAGATCCACGTTTTCTGTAAACAAGTAACTGCAGGTATAGAAGTTAATCCTTTAACTGATGCAGTTTTAAAGCAAAATTAGCAAATGGAACTGTGATTACAAACTAAGACACTACAGGTCTTCAGTTTCATTGCTGAAATTTGGGAGTCACCTCTAAACCACCTCTGCTCTTTAAAGACCTCTTCTACCTGAATCAGCCACAGAGAAACGGTTACAAAAGCGTCTTTATTGCCAAAATCAAACCCTTATGACAAGTACAAAGCAAGAGCACTGGCACTGTCAACACTGGTTGCCAAAATTTGTATTGTCAAAGCAATGTCAGTAAAAATCAAGATGCTTCTTTGACATCCATACAAATAAAATCCTATAAACCTACTGTTTTTTCCACCAGCACTTCATCATCTACAAGCTTTACCAACCAGCACTCTCCCTGAGGCGTTTGGATTATGTAAAAAAGTAATAATTGTATTACATGAATTATTATGTAATAATACTAATCTAATAATAGTGTAATTAAAGCCAACGAGAACTCATAACACAACACATGTATTTCCCCATTCTTGATGGCTGATAAACAATCACACAATACGCGACAAAAGCAGGAGGTTGGCATCTAGCATCCCAGTCGTGCACCCTCCTCTAAAGATGAGCAGATGGAATTTTATATCGATTTTCAAAATACCATCGAAATTTTAAAGAAAAACACCACCACAACTAGCTTCTAACCTTCTGATATTTCTGCCACCACTGATGTATAGCTCGGTCCTGCCATGCTCTAGGTTTCGAAGAAGGAAATATATGGCATCGGCTGAGAGACTGCAGCTGTACTGCTGACATTGTTGAAGGCAGCACTCGCTCAGGAAGGATTTGTACTTTAGCCTGCTGGATTCTGATAAAAAAAAAAAAAAAAAAAAAAAAAAAAGAGAGATGAGACATACACACATATACAAGAGTTAAAAAAATGGATTTTACTGCTTATAAAAACATAAGCTTGGGTAATAGATCTAATCACTACATAGTACTATAGAATTTAAGCACCAATCCATTTAATCAGATTTTTAAAGTTGTATTAACGTAAATCAAATTACCTTAGGAAGCATACAGCATATCTGCAGCAAACCAAACCCATAGTATTCTACAACACAGATTATCTCACGCCCTTGGGTAAATTATTAAAGCCACTGTGCTGACTGGACTTCAATCTACCTAAATTGAAGACAGAAGCAATCTCTATTTTTCCTTTTCCTTTAAAAAACAGAATTAACTGTTTCCCAAATACTTTTTCACTGGTATACAGAACTCTACAAAGATCACTGCTTTAATTTTTTCAGGAGAAGTTTCTTTGCTGGTTTTTTTCCTCCCCTCTCACAGCTAGCTTCCTTTTCCACGGGATACAATGGGCTGTCTTTGTATTTTAGAGCACTAGATATCCGTTGGGATTGTGGTGGACAGAATTAAAGCCAGATTGGCAGTGGTAACACAGCAGAATATTCTACCATCTCAGCATTGTATTTTTAGATTCTTGTCTCCTCGAGTTACTTCTGCTATAAGCTAATAGCCAGCTATTGCATATCAAGCCCTCAGAAAGGAAGTTGAGCTGAAATGCAGTTTGCTGTCTTCAAACCACAAAAGCTTAGGTGCTTAGCTGGAGTTCAGAATCAGCAGAAATAGGATAGAGACTCTGATCATCTTTTAATATCCTAACATCAACCAGGTCACCTATCCCACAAAGAGTTCAACAACAGTTATGTGGCTACTAAGAATACTGCCTAGCAGAGAACTTTAGATTTTAACAGTATTATGCATCAGAAATCCTGAAATATTAAGGTGCATGTCATTACAAATTTCCAACTGTATTTACAGGGACAACACTGTAGAACAAAACATTCAATAATTAAAGACCTCTGAAATGTGCCATCTCCCTTAATATTCACTACAGATATCCATGTGTTAAGACACTTAAAATTCTTGCCAGCGACAGACACTAAGCTAGCACGTACTAAGCTAGCTCACCTTGTCCCTCGGACAGCAGCCTGCCCGCTAACCTCATGGCAGCAGCCCTCACAGCTGGATCATTAGGGGTCCCATCACCAGAACCAGATTCCCTAATAGCACCAGTATCCAGAAAGCCTTAGGAACTTCACTGTACAAAACTGCAAACGTAAACGTACATAATAAGGTTTAAAAGACCTAACAGATTGCTCTTGCAAGTGACAGAATTAATGAGAATTAATTAGCCCAACCACTAAATCAAAAAGGCCTGTTTTTTGTTTGCCCCAAAGGAAAGTTTTCAGCATTTCTTACTGCTGATGGTTTGGAAGAGGTTCACAAACGGGTAAGTACCCTCAAATACTGACTATATTACTGACACTTGAAGCATTCATCCATGAGCCTGGAAGTTTCTGTTGCGACAACTGACATATCCAGGTAAATCATCATGATGGTATTAAACACCAATCTTGCTTCCGCGCTCATAATATACAGACCCCCGTTTGTTTATGTAGGGTTCTGGTCATTTTGCCTGTTACTTGTGTAGGTTTACTCTGAAGAAATACTGGGAAGTGCTCTGAAAAGTGCCAGAATACTGAGACTGAGCAGCGATTCTAGTTGAATTCAAGCATTTTGTATCCCATATGCATCCCTAAAGAATTCCCAAGCATGTGACTATTTGAAAGCAGAGTAACTCTATATAGTTTAAGTCATTCCAACAAACCTAGAGCTTGCCATGATGAGAAGATTAATCTCGCCTCCCTTATTTCACACATTTAAAAATTTATATTTAGAAAACTTGTGAACATGCTGTGTAAAAGTGATCTAGTCAGCAGATAGAAAACCATCATAATAACATGTTTTAACAGTACAACAAAGTCACTGTACATTTTAAATGTTTCTGGATACTGAATGCTCAGTAACAATACCATTGCTCACAATACCACAGCTGTCCAAGTACTGCCATCTTGTGTTCAAGCGGTGGTTTTTCTAAGCTGTGAAATTTGGAATATGTTATCTGTAACCAAATGTTAGATAGCGATAAATAGCAAATAGCACGCGTATTCTTCATTTCTTCAACTGCAAGTTACAAAAGCATAAGAAAATGCTGAGCTCAGACTGTTCCTAGGCCTCCTTCTAAAGCAATGCCACTATACTGAACAAAAGCAGAATGCAGATGATTACCTTTAGATTTACAGATTTGGAGTAAAATGTTATATGCCTTGCAGAAAAGATTACAAAAACCTCTAGCAATTGTGTTAAGAATTATCACATGCTCACCGAGTCAAGGTCTGGAGTCTCTATCTCTGGACAGTGACACTGTCAGAGGCTCATGATGTAACACGTGATGTCAAGGAGAACTTGAAAATGACACAAGACTCGGAATATTCTTAACTAAATATTAAGGGTCTCAGCCACTTTTATAAATGGGCAAAGGTATTAATTACATAGTATGATAAAACTGTCAGGAGCCTCTAAATATCACAGGTATCACATTGGAATATGGAAGAGAACAGGACTAGAATATAGAATACTCCTATCAAAGTTCATTTGAGCATGTTTGACAAGCACACGAAAAGACTTGTCAACCAGTAACAGAAGTAGCATTTTTCTGACAGTGAATTATCAGTGAACAGTTAGAAAGGAAGAGGTAAGACTTGCTGAAGGTAAGGATGTACTAAACTGTGACAACAGTTAAAATAAACAAGATTTAGTATTTGAGAAATTGAAAACGATGGGCCACTTGTAGTTAGCAAAAATTAAGAACCTATTTTTGTATTAAAGTACTTATCCAGAAATCTCAGTGTGCTTTTATGTTTTACAGAGGGAAAAATGAACAAGAGAAGCGACTTGTTTCTCCGTTATTACCAGACTCCAGTCCTCTCCTTTCACGGGCAGCTTCTCATGACAACCAGCACCCCTCTGGGCACAGTTGCTGTCCTCTCCCTATCTGAACCATGCAGCTGAATCCTTCTGCATGCTGTTGAGGCTCAGTCATTAAAGATCACTCAGAAGTACAAAAAAGGACGAGCATATTGTGATTAGCTGTAGTGTCAGACCCTTGCCTGCAGCAGTTCAGAGCTGCAATTGCACATAAGTTATGAAGTGGAACCGGTCCAATGCAGACCGTCTCTAGAAAGGTCTCCCTTCAGAAAATGAAAGTTAGATTTTTTTCAAAGGAATGGAATCTGGTTGCTACCAGGGAGGCTTTCCACAAGACAACAGAAGGCGCACACTTGATACTGTATCCTCTCCTTTCACATCTGGTTTGAAACAGGGATGTGAGAGAATTTAAAATAAAGCTTTAGAACTTATAACGCAGGCAAATCAACATCTTTTCCCTCACTTAATTTTCAGAAACAAAGCCATTTTGACAGATGTTTTCCCACGCACATCAAATCAAACTACAGGTGGATATTCTTCAGAGAATTTTATAGCGAATCTATTAACAACAAAAACATGAGTCTTAGAACAGAAAATGTCAGAAGTTCTTAATAACCAGAGAAGCTACTGATTAAGCATTCAATTAGTATCTATACTAATCAGTCAATTGTGTGACTTAAAGTGCAGATGCACCTACAGTAAAATGTAAATGTTTTGGTGAAACAACATTTGCAATATGTAGAATTAAATGCGTAATTTTCTTACCCATCTGACTGGGTTCTTATTTCAAGCACCTTGAACCTCTGTCTTCCTATTGCTTTCACTTTGACCGTTTCGATTCCATATTCCTGCTCTTCTCTGTAGGCGTATATTTCTGCTGTTGTTCCAAAATGTGCTTCCCTTTCACGTGCGTTACTAGAAGTAACAGAATTAGAAAGGTTACCTACCCTCCAAACAGATTCATTCAGATTTCATGAGTTAGTCTACCTGCACTGACTGTATCTGAATAGTCCTATCAAAAAAAGAAATTAGGTAAAATACCTTCAACTAACTGCAATCGTTATTTTTCCATTTTAAAAGCAACTTCTAATGTTTTGTTTGGTTGAGGGTTTTTGCCAGTTGATTCGGTTTTATTTTAAGGTCTAGAGGTGAAATTCTGGGAACACAGGGATCACCAATGTGTCTGCATTTGAAATGCAGATACTGAAAGTACCAACATCTTTTAGACTGATTTTCTAAAAACATCTGTTTCCACCTCCTACACAATTAAACCGCAGTAAATTGGTGGAAGAGGGAGGAGCATTCCCAAATTCCTTTGGCACAGATTAGCCTTTTATCTTTTCCGCTTTTCTATCACCTCCTGTCTCTCAGTTCTATTGTGAAACATTTGTCCGTGCTTGATAATTTATACACAAAACAAGCAAATACACCTTTACAACGATACAGTTCTCAAAACTAGAATCTGATTTTTACATTTCAGATCAAGGCTTAAGAATAAGCACGACGGAGCAGTGCATTCCAACAGTTACTGAAGTCAGGAGGACGCTCAAACAAGGAAAGCAGGTCGACACTTTCTGTTTCTTTACACAAACATGTGATACTGTCATGCAGCTGCCCCGTATGACGTGAAAAACCTTTTTCATTACGTACTGGAAGACAGTTTTTGTCAAACAATTTCAAACCACAACTTATGTTATTCACCACAGAACTGATGCAACCATGTGCTTTTGATTCAGTATTCAAAGAAATTGTGCTAAAAATAACATGCTGCGTACCATCAGTAAACCCGCTCGTGTATTTTACCTGTATGCAAGAACAGCAAACGTTCTGTCTTTCTGAATTAAATTCCGCACCATGCTAACCTCTTGGGGGTGAAAAAGCTGAAGAGGTAACGTCTGTCCAGGAATCAACATCACCATCACGTGGGGCAACACTGGAATCACCTGACAGCTGTCATCATCATGCACCGTCCTTCCATGAAACTCTTCCATATCAGAACCTAAATACTGAAAACAATAAGTAAGGACATGACAGTAGCGTGAGAGGTTTTGGGGATTTACAAGGGTAAAATAAAATTAGATCCAGGATGCTGCAACAGAATTACACAAAACCGATCAAAACCTCTTCAAGATGCATTTAATGGACAATAGGAAAAGAACATACCACATGTGATGTTGGCAAACTGGTATCAAAATTTATGATGTTTGGCTTTTCCGCATCTTTACTACCTTCATCTTCAACTTCCATTTCATTGTCATCCTCTTCCTCACTCTCTGCTAATAAGCACATACAGAACATTGAGTAGAAATCAATCAGCAAAGACTAAGATACTGAGAAAAATCAGAGAATCACAGAAATCCATTCCATATTCCCAGGCTACAGCCTTCCACGGGGAAGCAACTTTTGTATTTGTAAACTTGCAAAAAATAATTTTCTTGCTGTTACAGCAAAATCATCATTCTATAGAGAGGGTCAAAAGCTGGTAATTTATTTTTGAGAGGCTAAAGAACAACTTTTCTTGGAAGAAAATAACAAACAAATTCTGTCATCTCAGATTTGCACTACAGCAGTATTTCCTTAACTCAATTCTAAACATCTTCCGCCTGTACACCGGGATGCCAGATAACTTCATTTCTTGTAGGATGCTGAATACAGCGTTTGAAGCAAGACAAAGCTGAACAGTATAACTGCACACATAAAGCAAGCGAGTTAAAAATAATCGGAAACTCTGTATTTCTGCAGACTCCTGCTAGTATTTTAGACAATTCCACTGCTGTCAGCCTCTCCTGTGTGTACACCAAACACACCCCCACACACCCCTCAGCACATGCACAGACCCAGCAAAGGCAGCTGTTAAGGAGGGAAATAACACGACCCTGCAGAGGATTTCAGGTTCAAAATAGTATTTAAAAATGACCACTTTCTGTCCATTTCTCAGTTTCAGGTGTCAATTCTAAAATGACTTTCAGGCAAGAGGACAGTTAAATTACAAGTATGTTTTATTTTGGAAACATAAATAGCCCATTTATCTGTATAGAATCTGTATAAATATTTAGAAGTAAATTAAAAAACATATTGAAGATAGTAATAATATAGCCATCTCTAAAATGCTGGTTTCACTGACCATTCTGTGCACTACCATGCAACTGCAAATACTCACCCAAAACAAATGCAATGTAATTATCACACATCTGTAACTGTATTACTTCATCCTAATTCTTTTAACACAAACAGTATTTATCATAGAATCATAGAATCATAGAATCATAGAATGTTTTGGGTTGGAAGGGACCACTAGAGGTCATCGAGTCCAACCCCCCTGCAGTCAGCAGGGACACTGCTAACTAGATCAGGCTGCTCAGAGCCCCATCCAACCTGGCCTTGAATGTTTCCAGGGATGGGGCCTCCACTACCTCTCTGGGCAACCTGTTCCAGTGGTTTACCACCCTCATTGTAAAGAATTTTTTCCTTATATCCAGCCTAAACCTACCCTGATTTAGTTTAAAACCATTACCCCTTGTCCTAACGCAGCTGGCCCTACTAAAAAGATTTTCCCCCTCTTTCCTATAGGCCCCCTTTAGGTATTGAAAGGCCGCAATCAGGTCTCCCCGCAGCCTTCTCTTCTCCAGACTGAACAACCCCAACTCTCTCAGCCTGTCCTCATAGGAGAGGTGCTCCTCACCATGCTGTATCCAAAATAGACATTATCCTAAACTTCGCAGACCAATCTGCAGGATTCTTACACCAAGAGCTGCTGGGTAATGAATAGTCCCAATGGTGCTGAAAAACATCACTTAGATCCTGAAAGCTATTACATTACAAGATAGGCAGAAAAATATCTTTACAATAGGCTATCTAGTTGCCTGCCTTTGCAATTAGGATCTTCTTAAGAAATTAGCCAGCGTTGAAAACTTAACAAGGTGAAACGATTAGCTTATCTGAAAGGTATCGTAGGCAAATCTTACAAAAGAAAGATGCTTCAGAAGGAAGGAGTCTTCCTTCAGAAACCGGAGCACCACCGCCCTCTTTCACAGAGCGCTTACTGCTTCTGAGAGTGGGAGGACAAGAGAACAATGAAGAAGACATTATAAGCTGGTTTTGGAGAACCTTTTCCTTCCCTCTTTGGCCTTCAGACAGATTCATTAAATGTATTCTTTACAAAAAGTTTAGTGAATGGTCTCCTTTCTGCTTCACCTCACTTTTTTTTTTCCTTTTAAAAATTGCATAGTTTACAGAACCTTCTCTGTAAGAGGCACGGCACACTGATGGTATGGCTCCATCCCATATTGTATTTATCTCAACAAGAAACAATCCAGCACAACAAGAAAAGACTCTCTTTGATGTTTTACCTAATTAGAGAACTTGAAGCAGTAAGACATCACCTTCATAATTACTGTAAAAAATATCCCATTTCTTCATGAAATTTGTCAGCCATTACCCTAACCATGAACGATTGCAAAATGTTCAAGGCATACAAAACGGCCAGCATTTTGCTTATCTTGATGGAGGGGAAGAGTAAATTTTTGCTTGGTGCTGGGGCAGCAGTGCAGGATGGGGGAGGGAAGCTGACTTCATCAAAAATTATATTCTGGCTTGCATGCGCTCTCATCAAGTTGCGTCCATCATTAGCAGTTTTAATAGCCTTTTAGAGAGAGGCTGGTTCACTTGTTTTCCTGAACACAAAAGGAATTAACAGCAGTTGATTAGAAAGGACTGTGCCCTGCAAACTTTTTGCTCATTCTTGCCAAAAACGCACGCTAGCTGCTGCGTGGTGGCAGAGAGGAACGATGACTCATTTCACTGCAGCAGCACCGTGTGAACGTCGAAAAACCACCACCGTCTTCACTCTCCTCCTCGATCACACAGGAGGCGGAAGGCAAAAGGAACCGCGTCTTTTACATCCTTAACTATACATATTTCTGATTTTTTTTTGTATTTCAAGATTAGCGAGATCTCCAATGCACAGGACAAGGGAACGGCAAGTGCCAAAGGCACCCTGCGTGGCACGGCTCACATTCCCTTCGCAGCAGGTGAGGCATTCCTGGATGCTCATCCCGGCCCACTAATGCTACCAAATCCACCCTCACCACCTTCATGCAGAGATGGGGACATATGAACCTCATTTAAAAAAAAACAGGAACAGGGTAGGAAATATTAAGGCTGTGTTTCTTAAAATATTCAGGAAATGGTTTGCATCTTTTTTTAAATATATAGGCATAAAATGCTCATAGCATTTCCTGCTATAGGAAATTACATTGGTTCCTAGCAGGACTTACTGTTACATTCTCCTCTGCATGCTTATTCTGCAATAATGTTTGGGTTTTTTTTTTTTTTTCCAGTTTAGCACGAGCTGCTTCCAAAACCATACGATCTCCTGGCGGTTTGGAGGCACTATAGGCTAAACCAAAAAAAAAAAAAACCAAAAAAACCACGTTATTATGCAACAGGTATCTCCATGGGGAACCACACTGGGGGGGGGGGGTGGATGGCCACGCCAGGCTGCTGGACAAACTCCAGCCCAAACACAGCGCGTGGAATCCCACACCGCCCCACGGGCAGCACCTCCTGCTTCCCTGCCATGCGAGAGCAGGTGAACCGAGGGGAGGCTTTTCTCAAACAACAAATGTTGTATTTTCCTCACGCTTTGTGTGGTTTCAGAGAGGCCCCAAATTTAGAGGGAGGAGCGCCCGCGTTCGCCCGCTCCGGTGGGAGCCTTCGCAGCCTGAACTCCCCCTGCCCGCGCAAGCTCCTCCGCCACCGCGGAACCGCGGGCTGGGTCACGCCGGGCTGCAGGCGGCCCCCCCGCCGCCACCGGCTGCCCTGGGGAGGCTGCGGCCCCGCCAGCCTCCGCCGCCTCCCCCCCGAGCTGCTCCCCTCACACCGCCCGGGCTCCCTCCTTCCCACACGGCCCCGCAGCCGCCGCCCCCGCGGCCCCGCTCCGCCCTCCCTCGCCCCCTCCGCAGGCCCGCGGAAGGCAGACCCGGCCCCACCGCTCCCCCACGACCCCCTCCGGCCCCACCGCTCCCCCTGCAGCCCCTTCCCCCCCCCACCCCCCGATCCCACCCACGCAACCGGGGTCCGGCCCCCTCCTCGCCCGCCGAGCCCCGGCCCGGCGCCTCACGCCCCCCCGCCCCAGCCTAGCGCCTCCTCCCCGGCTCGGCCCAGCGCCCCGCCGGCTCCCCGCGCCCCCCGCCGGCCGCGGCCATTACCGGGCACCAGCTGTAGGTGGTTCCCCATGTTGTTATGGGGCTCGCCACCTCCCTCCTCGGCGGCCATCGCTGTTTACCCCGAGAGGAGCCTGGGAAGCCGGCGGGGCGGGGGGAGGAGGAGGCGGGAGGAGGAGCCCGAGTCGCCGCCGCCGGAGCTGAGCCTGGGAGCCGCGGCCCGGCGGCCTCTAGCGGCGCCTCCCGGGGCGGGCAGGGGCTGCTGAGCCCGGCCGCCGGCGCTCGGGGCTTCGTGCCGCCCCGCCCCGCTCCAGCGGGTTTATTCTGTGCTGCGGGCGCGGAGAAAGGGTGCGCGGGGCGGGGGCGCCCGGGGGCGCCCGGGGCTGGCCCTCAGCGCTGAGGCGAGGGCGGCGGCACCGCGTCCCCCGGGGAGGGACGGGCGCTGCGGAGCCGCCTGGAGGTCCCCGGGGCTGGGAGAAGGGGGGGCGGCAGGCGACAGCGGGGCGAGGTCGTGCGGCCCCCCCCCCCCCTCGGTGCCGCCCCTCCTCAGAGGAGCCGGCCGCGGCCGAGCTTGGCAGACCCTCCCGGGTGGCTTCTCTCTGAAGCGCTGCAGGCCTGAGCCGTACCTCTGAGTTCTGGGAGAGGGGATGGACGTGAATAAAATCCATCACCTTTGGGGCAGGTAGCTTGAAGCAGAACCCATAAATGCAACGATTAGTTACGTGCCATCCCAGCAGAGATTCCTGAGGGAGACCCCATCTCACTGGGGCAGGAGCGTGAGCTGGAGAGGAGCCAGGGGAGCTGCGCTTGGCGCAGGAAGGGTGAAGCCACCTGCGTTATTCCTGGGACTGCGTTATTCCTGGGACTGCGTTACTCCTGGGACAGACCTCGGGACCTGCACACAACCAGCACAAGCCGACTGCTTCCCGCAGTTGAAGATCCCACCAGCCCATTGCCTCCCCTCTGCCATGAAACGGCAGCTCCGGTCCTCTGGCACACCGCTGGGTGAAGATTTAGCGTGGGCTTCGAATATAATCTTGGCAAAAGCAGTGCTGCTGCCAGGCTTGTGCCTCAGGAAAACGTCTGTGTGGTTGGCAGAGTGCTTGACGTGTGTCCATGGCTTGACGTCTTCCATAGCACCAGAGTGCTTGACATGCGTCCATGGCTTGACGTCTTCCATAGCACCAGAGTGCTTGACATGCGTCCATGGCTTGACGTCTTCCATAGCACCAGAGTGCTTGACGTGCGTCCATGGATTAACGTCTTCCATAGCACCAGAGTGCTTGACATGCGTCCATGGCTTGACATCTTCCATAGCACCAGAGTGCTTGACGTGCGTCCATGGCTTGACGTCTTCCATAGCACCACAGTGCTTGACGTGCGTCCATGGCTTGACGTCTTCCATAGCACCAAACCGCAGGTGTGCTGTACATGGCACTTACTGTGCCTCGCTGGTGCACAAGTAGTGGTTTCTTCTCCGTGAGAACTGAGATTTTAGTGAAAATACTTCTTTACTCACAAAGAAAAAAAAAAAAATAGGACTGTTTCGTACTGCTGCTAAAAGAAAGTGGTTGAGACTGGTCAGCTAAACTGGCAAAGGGTTGTCCTGACGTGAGGCTGGTGTGGTCACCAGAAACGGTTCCCAGGATGGAAACCTGGTTGATAACACCCTAAAAAGTCCTGTGAGATAACACCCTAAAAAAGTCAGTTCGGTGGGGCTGCCTCCACACTGCCCAGCTCTTGCACAAATGCTCTATCTCATCGTTTATTATCGTTACCTTCCTCTTCAAAATAAACCCAAACCAACTAACCTGCCAGACCATGGCTGTGGGATTTCTCCCTTTGTATTAAAATGCTTACATTTCATGGCCGTTGGCACTCGCTGGAGACTGTTACAAATCATTAAATCCCATACAGCGTTCCCAAGCATTTCACAGTTCCTCAGTATCTCGGCCCTGGTTGTTATCTCCCAAATAAAGCCTTTTTCACAGGGCAAAATTCTGCACTTTCCGCTTTCCTTAATACGTCCAATTTCAGTTCAGCAATAATGTTCTTCCCAGACCAGTGACAGAGTAAACCAGTGATTAGCCAGCAAGCAAAATATTTTTTTTTCAGCATTAAAGAGTTAATTAAAAGTTAATTAACATTTTAAAGGTAAATAGCAGTCATTTCCTTACCATCATGGGTGGGAAATTTCAAAATACTCACTATGTATGCTGAACTGAGTATGCCTGTAGAGCAACAAGCAATATCACGTTTGCCAAACGAGGAATGCATCACAAACAGGCCTGGGATGATATATTAAGCATTTATAAGAATACGATAATCACTTAAATGATTAAGTTAAGATTCCATAACTTTTTCTGCATTATCTCAGTGTAATATGCATAATTCCAGAGTACTGTACCTGGTACATATACCCTAATAAAAAAAAATCAAATGTTTTTATTGTCAGGCTAGATCGCAGTCTGGCAAACTGAAGTATTAAAAAAATATGAGCCATTTCTCCTCTAAACCCTGGGATCTGATTAAAAAACGTTATGCTAAATATTTTTGGCTTCTTTTGATATGCTAATCTGTTTGATTTCTGTTGGGTTTTTTTACTTAATTGCCGAGGGTACACTTGAGTCACACTTTTAAGCTGGTTTCTGCAGTCTTGAGGGATAGAACTCATTTTTTTAATGGCTACTGAGATTCTCAACTCACATGACTGAAGGAGCTGTTTTGTTTTTTTTTTAGGAAACACTAAATACAGTAATAATCATAATAAAATGATGAGTACTGGAAACTCTGTGACCAAAACCCAGCTGTACTGACAAAATCTTCGCCATATAAAAAGCCAAAGCTCATTTACATCCCTCAGCATCCTTCTACCTCGGCGCTAGTTGAGATAAAATAAGTTGTCAAAACGTAGAAACAGCCAATGCACTCAGTCTTCTCCACCTACATACTCGAATTAAGTGGAAAATTAATTTACTATGTTAATATAGTGTATTATTTTATGTAGTATTAATTTACTGTATTGCCGGGATAAGAGGCACTAGATGGTGCTGTAACATACACTTTTGCAGATTTTGTTTCTTTGTGAGAATTCATCAGTCAGCTGTGCTGCCCTGGTAGCTTTGGGATTTCTATTTTTAGGGGATTCGCAGCAAACAATGGAGAAGTTTGATCCCTGGCCCTTTAAATTAGGTTTTTGTGTGTTTCTGCAACATACTGTTTGGACTGCTGTTTAAAAAGTAGTCTCTCTAGTCTAATTAAAATAGGGAAAGTCCTGTGTATGTGTGCCATTGATTTCTGCTCTGCCAATAAATTGGCTTGTTATACACCCAAACCCACTCGTTCTAGGCAGAACAAAGTAATATGTCTAAGTATTTCAAAATAAAAAGTGACTCTCAACCTTTAGATGATTTATTAAATCCTGACAGTAAGAAAGCGGTTACGAGACAAAAAGAAAATCTATACTGCAGACGTGAAAAAAGCCAGTTACAGAAAATACACGAAGCCACCTTCATACCAACAACCAGGCAGTCCCGACGCTGAAGACCCTTGCCGCCTCCGCGTGCCCAAGGAAATTCCTGGCTTTTCAAGTCAATCAACACAAGTTCCCAGTTGAACTACCTTGGTCATGACTTTGCTGCGCAAATTTGGAGGATGTGCCAGGTATTACCTACCACCTGAAGCACCGAGCGTGGCATTCAGGTGGGCGCAGAAGTTCGGTGCAGAGCTTCTAATCGAGGGCCCTTGCACGCGCACCCAGCAAATAGGGGGAAATCCCTTCTTTTAGTTGTAAAACCAGAACAGATCCTCGGCTGTCAGCTTCACATACCCCAGGTGATCGTTTGCCATCCCCAAACTACTACATCATCAGAGTTGTCCGTTTCAATATTAAATGTACTCGAAGAGAACACTGGCAATGGAGTAAGGCAAATCCAAAAGCAGAAAAATCAGTGATGGGCAAGAGAACTATTCCAGAAATGAGCGTGGTGGGACAACGTTTTGTGAAGTTAAAGAGCAGCTGATGACTATCCTGAAAGAGCTAATGCTTGCTTCAGTTGGCATTCGAGTAAGAACAGGGCATATTTCTGACTCTTTTTTTAATATTTGCTGCCTAGGTCAGGCTAGTGTGACAAATGAGCAGCTCTGAATATGCAAAAGGCTTTCAGACAAAGAGCCTATTAGCCAAACATGCCTATTACTATGCGTGGAAGCAAATTCTCTTACTCGTGAACTCTCGCCAAGTAACAAACTCTTTGGCATGTGCGCAAAACCCAGATTCAACACAAGTGACAGACAGCATGGCACAGAAAGCAAATGTGACTATGCACAGAAATTTGGTTCAATGAAGAGAAGAGAAAGTGAGGAAAAACTCCATTCTAGGTAGCGCTAGCTGGAAGGGTAGCCCAAGGCAGAGACCCCACGTCCTCCAGGTAGCCCGTAGGAGTATGGCCGCTGCCTAAATCCAGATCCCAGACAGCTTAGAGACGAGTGTACCCTTCTGAGAAAAGGGGCCAAGACCTGTTCCTGTGTGACTGCTGCTCTTACAAATAGAGCTGTAAATCAGTGTTGTCGATGGGCAGCTTTACAGTTGCCGATGTAAATTAAAGACGGGCCCTAAAGCTGCTCCAAACACTCCCTTCTGGGGCTGTGGGGGATTGCACTTTAAAAAGATTTTCAGAAGCACCAGTGGGAAAACAGCAGCAGTGTTGAGCAGAGTTGCACCGTGCTGACTGGGGAGCTTGGAAGAAAGAAATTTTGTTAGGGCTTCCCCAACCTGCTTGGAAACCCCTGCGGTTTGCACGGCTCCTGGGCCACCACACAAAGTGTACAGAGCTTTCAGATGTAGGTTAGCACAGACCTGATGTGTCCACAACCGGTATAAGCTGCAAAGAAGAATTATCAGAGAGAAGGGTCGGATTTTTCCTTTAATTTTTTTCCACGACAACATTTTTGCTTGTCTTTGTGTTAATTAGGTGGCGCAAGCTTTAGCCAGCGTAAACAAGAGTAACTCCATTGAGTTGTACTAGCTATAACATTTCTTTTTCTTTCTCCGTTGTTCTTATCGGATCTGTCAGCACCCATCTCAGCAAAAAGACCCATGTATACATAGTTCTAGACAGTATTGATGAAGACGACCTAACAAGCACAATCTTTAGCCAGCGTGAACAAGAGTAACTCCATTGAGTCGTACTAGCTATAACATTTCTTTTCCTTTCTCCATTGTTCTTATTGGATCTGTCAGCACCCATCTCAGCAAAAAGACCATGTATACATAGTTCTAGACAGTATTGATGAAGAAGACCTAAAAAGCTCTGCCTGACCAGGAGTTTATGTAGAGCTCACTTCAGCAATCCCTACTCAGAGTGTCGGTTTTATACGTGTATATATTAACCAATCGAGACAACGAAATTGTTTCCATATATTACATAAAACAATATAAATGGGTTTATATACATTTGGAGCGAGGTAACTAGTTAATAAATTTGACTTAAGTTTCAAATACACAGTACTAAGTCTAAGTTAAAAGCACTGTTTTTCTTGCACTGTGTATATAGAGCATGCCACTTCCATTACCCATGCAGGAAAATCACTCAGCACTCAGGAAGGTTCAGAGAAGTTAATAGGGCGACATTTACAATAATATTGCCCTTAATCTTGGGGAAAACATTCTTGATACCGTTCAAGGATTCGCTGGCTTCACATGGCTGCGGTTTGTCTTGGGGAAGAAGGCACATAACCTCAGCAGATGATGGCAGCAAAAACAGATTACCAAATCAGAGCTAACGTTGACGAAGGGTGAAAGAGACACAGCAAAGGCTTCAAAAACAGGAGCTTTCTGAGCTTTTTTCATCACAAAGTACTGAAATTTAGTAGAGACTGAGTACACTTTCTTTGTAGTCTGCTTACTTAGGTTTTCTCCATTACTTGGGCTGAAAGTTATCTTGTTAACTCAATTTCCTAACCATTTTTTTTTTAGTAGTGGTACTGAGTATTGCATCACTCCAATCCAAAGGTGGTTGCACTGCAAAGATAGTGGAAAAAACTATACGCTACAATGTCATGGACATAAACTCCATATAATGGACATAAATGCCAAACTCTGCTGGATTTCTGCTGGGGGTAGCAGAGGAATGGGCACTCTAGACATGCTTTTATGATTTGGCAGTTCTCATTTTGCTCTTGCTTTTCCAGGACTTCCATCATCCTTGACCCTCACATAGGTTGGAGCAGCCTAGGTCCCATAGGTCATGGTATATCAGGCACCTCGAGACTAGTTGTACTTTCTATCTGCCTTAACGTGTTCTTTACCATTTCCTGGTGTGATGCTTCAGAACATTCGCGCTCTGAAATAAATCTCAGGAAACCCTTTAACTGCTTTTCAGCCACTTTGAAGAACATGGGAGACATGAAAGAGCTGGAAAATCACAGAGAATCTGGCCTTACAACTCATATTGGACACACCAGCTATATTGAGCTCATACCAGCCTGTAGTCTAATATTAGAACTTCAACCTTCCTGTCACACACCAGTTTCAGCCAGGCAGATTTATGACAATCCCAGTCTTGCTCTCAGGGCGTTACCCAGCACGGGGACCTGTGACCACGTCCCCCTGGTACAGGGAGTCCCCTTGGGAGGGCAGTTACAGCCCCAGAGAGGTGTTCAGGTTGCCTTCTGCCCCACGTTTAAAATCCATCCAGCTGCCAGTTTCGTCTCTGTTGGAAGGAAAAAAAAAAAGGATCCTGCTGCCAACAATATGGATAAGGAAACCTCTGTCAGATAACCTCTCTCATGTACAAAACTACTTATAGAGTAGTATTTTCCCTTTACGAGCATACCCGTCACATTAAGAGGATTCCTCTACCTGAGAGAATCTCCTAGTGAAGTGCTGAACCGACTAACAGCTTTAAAGGACTTCAGATAAAGTGACGGCAAAAACCTCTGCTGGGAGCGGGAGAAAAATATACCTTCCGAAAAATGGGAATTCTCATTCTGCACAAGATGTTTCAGGTATGTGATTCAGAGCTGGCATCGAATTAGCTCTCAACTGAGAATTTTATTCTGTTTGTGCATTCTGAGTGCAGGCTGTGTGTGTCTTAGTCAAAGTTCAGGAGGTCTGGATGAACGTGTGGGTGAATATACACAACATGGGTGCAAGATTCCAAGTAGGAAGTGGTTATGGCAAAGCTCCTTAAAGGGATGTCTCCACTGAAGGATTTCACAAGCAAATAAATAAAACAATTCTTTGAAACATCTTATAGATATCAACCCTAGGACTTGGTTAATGTCTAAAATACCAGATAAAGCAGAGAGATCAAGGAAACAGACATTCTAATAATATACACAGTGATACGTAAAAAATGCAGTAATCATATGTTAAGCTGTTATCTAATTGCAGAGGATACAGCACTGCAGAAAAAAAAAAAAAAGGAATTCAGTCCTCAGAGTTATCACACCAAATTTTCACCTTGTTTAAGGGCAGATGTACACTGATTCCAAAAGGAAAACAGAAGTTTTCAAACCATCACAGCTCATTTATGGGGATAATTACCTGTAAATAGTAAGGTTATTAGCGTTATTAGTTGAATATCACTATCTATGAAGCATGAAAAATTCATCAAAATAGAAGTTCTACTACTGATGTCCCACGTAGGATTAATTTCCTTCAGCGGCTGAGTATTTAAGGAGACTTTCAGCAATATATCCTATTTTGTTGGCCATTCACGGAACAGTTCATTTTCTACAATGTTCCAAATCACCGTAAGCTCTACATTTTAAAACACTAATACCTCCTCAAAATTTGTCATTGATTTCATGCTTCCCAAGTTTTAAGACCCTGAAGTCAACAAACTCTTCCACAACGAACTGCCCTTCATTTAATGACCTATCATTATCGATGGCAAATAAGAATAGTAGAAACCGATACTGAGATATAGATTAATAAGCTCCAGTCCAAATTTCCAGGTAAATACCAATTTTTTCCTCCTTTTCATTCATTCTGCTTCATGTAAATTGAATATTGTAGGGTCTTACAGGGCTTAAATATATATTGTCTAAATATGTATCATACAGCTAGGTGTGGCTTTTTCAGAGTGTTTTTTAAATAATGTATTGGGGGGCACATAGTTAAACAAACTAGAATGGAGGCCAGTTCATTTTGTCTTTGCTGAAATTTCTGAAAATTCAATTAGTCAATTAATCTTTTATTACAAATACCAATGTATACACAAATCACTAATGGCTTTAGAAAATTGTAGTAGGTTAGCAAACTGTATGTGTTCTCTCCTCTTAAATTTTCTGTTATTTTGTTGAAGTACCTTACTGCCCATTCCATATTGTGGAAGGCAAATCTAAGGCACAAAAGGTTTGAGACTGCTAAACCACTGCTGAATTCATTTCCAAAGTCAGGTGAAATGTCATTCCGCTGCTCTTTTGAAAGTCATCCCTGCAGCACCTGTAACATAAGGAAATGAAAAATGGAAGAGAGTATTAAGCCGAAGGGCTTTTTGGAAAGATGGAGCGAAAGCTATACAAATGATGCATTGTGGGCTTAGCTAAATGCTGTGTTTTCTGTGCTTGCTTTATGTTTTGTTCTTGCCCCAGAAAGGTAGGGATTGAAATAAAAAGAGGCCTGACTAGAAATGTTTTCACTGACTTGATCAGTAGGGTCTGACACTCAAATGCAAGAAGACTGGCCGTTTTATAAAATGCAAAATGGAATAATTCCCTTTTAATGTCCTATTTATTAGGAGTTGAAGAAGGCTTAGTTAGAGGAAAGAAGCCTTGTTTCCCCTGAGTGCATGGATCACATCTAATTGTATTCAGCCCAGACCGGCCACGACAGCGAGAGGAAGGGGAATCGATATTGCGATGGAGACGCCTTCCCCATTACAGCGCAGGGATGTTTACCGTTTGTAAGAAAAAGGTACTTGCTGCAGAAGTAGCCTGGAGATGCAACACGATTTTAACCCTGGCAGCCAGGAACACAGGTTTGGAAAGCTGATGCTAACTCAGAGGTTTCCATGTCGGAACGCTCCCAGTGTGCTGCAGCTGACTTAACTTTGTTTCAAGAGCTTCACACCTCGTGCTAGGACCCGCTGGAGTGACTGGTTTTAACATAAGTGGTTCAGGTTCAGTGGTTTCACGGCGCGTCCACTCTCTTGCCCTTTCCAACCATTTTAATTTTGGGAGCAGTTTTGCAACATTTCCCAATATAGCTTCTAAAAGCAGTGGATTCAGGGATGGTTTTAAGGAGGAGCTCCTTCCATTTTCAAACTCACCCGTAGTTACTAAGAGACCCTCTTCCAGCTGCCTTTGAATTGGTCAGAAAGGGGCAAATTGGACGTGAAACAGCTTTGCTGACCTTAAGGCATCCGGGGGGCTAATTTCCAATGGAAATTCCAGCCTCAAGAGTCTGGGTCCCTAAGTCCCTCAGAACGTACAAGGGGGTTGGAAACAAGATTAAAATTGTAGCGCAATGTTATTTAAATCTAGCCAAAATAATGCAGTTCTGCATTCCGTGACCAGTTAACTGTATCCGCTCTTCATTCATTGGCACTCATGTCA
Source organism: Butorides virescens (assembly GCA_017310255.1). Lineage (NCBI taxonomy): Eukaryota > Metazoa > Chordata > Aves > Pelecaniformes > Ardeidae > Butorides > Butorides virescens. Next base: position 12,400 of record JADKXX010008506.1, on the reverse strand, counting down.
AAGCTGAGCAATCACTGCACGCGAATAAACCCTGCGCTCCGCTAGAAACAAGTCTGCAAAAGTCACATTCAGACAAGGAAACTGCTTCATTAAACAGACCTGCTGTTAGTTATCCCTGACACACGTTGTCTGTAACATAGATATAGCAAACACGGCAGATCTCACAGCCGCTCCTGACTAAATTAGATGACAATGTTTATGTTTTTGTTAATTACAAAAGAACTAAAGGATGCCGTTCAACGGAGACATTAATTTAAATTATTAGAGTGCTTTGACAAAGTCTTGCTCTCTGAAGCTGTTAGGGAAGCCTTCCTTCCCAGCTGCAGCTTTGACCTGTTAGCGATAACCTGGAGGAGGCATTCTGGTCAAATTTGCAGATGGCATCAAATCAGGAGGACTGGTCAATGTGCTTTTAATTCAGAGAGACCTAAAGAGGCTGGAGGAACGGGCTGGCCGTCAACTTATAGACTCAATAAGAACACATGCAAAGGAATTGCCCCTTCCAGTAACTCAGGCTGGGGACTGGCCAGGTGGGGAGCAGCCCTGCTGAGGATGACCTGGGGTCCTGGAGATGGCAAGCTGAGCCCGAGCCAGCAGCACCCTAAACTGGATTAAGGACAAGAGGAAACAGCCTCAAGTTGCACCAGGGCAGGTTTAGGTTGGACATTAGGAAAATTTTTTTCACCAAAAGGGTTGTCAAGCACTGGAAGGGGCTGCCCAGGGAAGGGGTCGAGTCCCCATCCCTGGGGGTATTTAAAAGCCAGGCAGACGCGGTGCTTAGGGCCAGGGTTTAGTGGTGGGATGGCAGGGGTAGGGGAACAGTTGGGCTTGATGATCTCAAAGGGCTTTTCCAACCCAAACAGTTCTATGATTAACAAGAGAATAGCTCAACGGAAACACTTATCTTGCTTTATCCAGCACTCCTTAGACCTCATGGAGAGTCCTGCATCCAAGCTGGGGCTCCCCAGCACAGGAAAGACCTGGATAAATGGGCGCAGGTTCCGCAGTGTCTGGAGCGTGTGGGGACCGGCCGTGCGCGGCTGCCGATGCTGCAGTAGTTGTGGTGATGCAGAGAACTTCAAACCCTTGCATCAGGGCAACAGAAGAGGTAGAGAAAGCGTTAGTTTCCATTAATGCATACGGCTATCGTTTACCAGAGACAGGACCAGAAGGTACAGTCTGACATTCCTGGGGCACGTGGGGGTTTTTTCTTTATGGGAAGTTTCTATCTTGAGTACTTACATGGACTAGTTTCTGGACCGAAGGCAATCACAGGCGATGAGATACAGACACATTTGGAATAGTTCTGTAGTTGTTGTTGGACTCGTTGAAACTGTAAGCTGCAATCAGTCAAATAAATAAGTGGTTTGGGGAACTGCACGAGCAGGGAAGTGAGCAGCTCGCAAACAAGGTCCTGGATGTGCCGAGATGAACACTGAGCTATCACCAGAATTTTTAAGCAAATCCCTACCTGAGAAATAGAGAAGAAAGCCAGCAGATGATTAGTGGGGGACAAAAGAAAGTACAGTCAAGAACACTGCTGCTGCAAAGGATCGGAAATTTTGTCATTGGAGCAGCCATATTCCTGAGTTACCCGAATAAAAGGGATTGAACCTAAAGACTGTAGATAGGGTGACCATCTCAATTTTCTGAAAGAGTCAATGGCAAAGAATCTGTTCCATTGACAAAATTATGCAATTATTAATAACTGCATGCATATAAGTTCAGGACTGATTGATATCAGTTAAATTTAATTAACATCCGTGCAATGCTCTGAGGGCATTAAATGTCATGTAACTCTAAAGAATTCTTACAATTAATCCTATTAATCCTATTTTTAGGATTTATTAATCCTAAACCAGTTTTTTTTCTGCATTAGCACACTGCTAACCACAAATCTCTCCTCAAGCAAAGCCAGGTGGTGCTCCAAAGTTTTAGGCTTATTGGTAATTCTTTTGTAAGGAAAAGGAAAATTTTTTCCTGAAACCGAGTTCCACTTGAAACTGGCAGTAATAAGCAAATCAATATTGATGACATTTTTTTAAATAACCATATTCTTTATATCGCTATTGATTCTAGCAGGACTGGCTAAAGAAAGGATATACATAAATATACGAAAAAAAAGAAGAGTTGGGTATTAGTGTCATCTTTCATCATCGTAGGCACTAATGTGGCTGGAAAATATCGATTACCTTAAAAGCCCCTAATAACTAAAGAACGATTGGCTTAATATTTTCTCTAATCCTCCATGAAATTTTACAGTAAGACCTGATGTATTTTCTGTTAAGGGTTTTAGGGCTGAACTATATCATGCACTTATCTGAAGTGTCAGCTCTAAGGCTGCAGTTGATAAGGACTATGTTAAAGGTGAGTAATAACGCCAAAGATTTAAGTGTGGTTTCAGGGACTTCGGAAATCAATACATCTTTGAGTGTATATTCTATAACTTCCATCTTTTAAGCAGTCTTTATAATTAGGGAATAATATACATTTATTCAGTGGAAACATTGGTCCTGGTGGTAATTACTCAGCTATAGCTGGTCTGAAAATTCCCTCCTCGTAGCACGAGCAGCTCGACAGCCAGTTTTATTGCTTCTTATTTTGTTATCGCTAACACATTCACAATCCAGTTTTCTGAAACTCCAGTGAGTTATATTTATTGAAGTTAAATAAGGGAACAGTGAAAAAAAACTTAGCCAAACATCTGGACTCTTCAGATCCCATTAAGTGGGTGGATGATTATTATAATTAATTTTTTTTTTTGTTTGGCTTCTTTGTTGGTTTTGCATTCCTAGTTTACTGAAGTGAAGGTTACCTGGAAGGTCCACTCACCCCTTTACTTTCGCTATGTTTCGTATCAGAGTATTACAGGCTCCAGCCCAAGGCATGGCCACCATCGTACTAGATCCTGCACCGTCACGTAGCAAACAGATTTTTTCACCTTAGTTCACGATTGGTTTTGATTCCATGGGACTGGTTGAACACAATAAGCAGCCACGCCGGTACGGACGAGCTAACAGCCTCCCCCGGCACCTCGGCCCTGCGGCGGAGAGAGAAACGCCAAGTGGCAAAGAGTCATTTTGGTGCATCGTTAATTTTTGGTAATAGTTTCAGCAGCAGATCCCAGTGCAAGTTCATCTGCTGTGCCTCGTTCATCAGAGCACGATGACGTTGAAGCTCTACGCACCCTTTAATGATGATGGGTCCTCTCACGGATGCGCCGGGGAAGCGGCTGTGCCCGAGGCACCTTTGCACCGGGGTTGTACTGACCCGATGCACATTCCTAACCTGTACAAAACCACCACATTCCTAACCTATACAAACCCACCACATTCCTAACCTGTACAAAACCACCACATTCCTAACCTGTACAAAGCCACCACATTCCTAACCTGTGCAAAACCACCACATTCCTAACCTATACAAACCCACCACATTCCTAACCTGTACAAAACCACCACATTCCTAACCGGTACAAAACTCTCCAGCCCTTCTACCACTATAAATCTTACCTAGATCCAAACTGCCGACGCAGAGAAAAGCTTTGCACGCCCTCAGCAATTCCCCTGAGCCGACTTCTATACATTTCAAGCCTATTTACAGAAATACCTTCAAGAAATTGCTACCCAACACCTGAATTACGAGAACGTCTCTTTGGGGTTTTTTTTTCAAAAAAAAAGAGAAAAGACTTTTCAATGAAGAACTAGTTGGAAAAAAAGTATAGAAGAGCAGTGCAACTGTAGAGCTCCTTCTAACTCACGTCCTTGAACAGCGTAGTGGGGCCTCATGGGCTTGGGGTTTTCCCAAGACCCCTTTATATAGTGAAGGTGACAGATAACAGGATCCAGCAAAGAAGAATAGACATTTTTTCCCTCGCCTCCACTAAAACTGAGCACTTCTCTTGATCCCAGTGGGAAATGAGTCAAGGACTGGCCTGAGCCCCCTGTTCCCCCAGCAGCTCCTGCCATGCCCGAGTGGTCCCGGGAAGCCCGGGATGCTCCGCTGCGAAGGGCCGGGCGCGCGGCCGGCGGTGCAGCGTGTCACCTCCGGGCCAGCGGTTATTTCTCCACCATATTTCTCCACCCCAGCCTCGTTATTCCTGCTCTAACTATGCTGCTCGTAGCCAATTTGCTTTTTCTTTGTCTCTCCAAGGAAGTGCAAATCTAGGATGTAATCAGGAGGGTGAGACCCTGCAGCCAGTGCTTGCCACACAGTTTAGCGAGCGCGAGCACCTCCGTTAGAGACAGAAGTTGAAGCAGCTTTAACAGACAATTTCCAGGCAACTCTGAGCATCCACGCAGAAAGAAACCATCTAAAAATCATGATTCATTTTTAAAAACGCTGCCTGAGCTCGAGTCCCTTAAAAACAAAACCGGCTTCACTAATTCAGGGAAGTTTTCGTTCGGTCACAAATGCTGGCATGCGAGTTTGGTAGACACAAACGTGTAACAGCGCTTCGCCCTGGGCTTGGTGTGTCAGAGATGTCTCCAGCATCCCCTGGCAGAGCAGCCCCGGACAAGGAGACCTCGCGCAGCCTCCCCGAGCGCGGAGGCAGAGCCGTCCCACGCCATCAACTGCACTCGCTCCTTGCAGAAGCAGCATAATGCACATCAGATGCAAATGGAGCAGAGATTAGACATAGCTTTTAAGGGCTCTGCAAACACATTTGAGAAAAACACCAGAGCATAAACTCATTATTTACCACTAAACAAACTCCTTTTTTTTTTTTTTCCCCCCCAGTATGGCCTGCTTGCGTTCAGCTACAGCCCTGCCTCTGTAGGTGCCTCCCCACAACTCCAGCAATATTGTAGTTGCCTAGGTTATGAACATACCCACATTTTTGCTGTTGGACATAAACTGGACCAGAAGCCACGTTCAGACTGATGCTCCTGGCCATGGGTGGTGCCAACCACAGAAATCCTCCATCGCAAAGATCAGGGTCCGCACGCCACAGCCCGGCTCTAGGTCAGTAATTAGCAAAGTGTTCAAGGGCTCGCACCTTTTTTCTGCTCCAGGAATCCTCTGAGGAGGTCACGTTCCTCAAAGACACTAGTTATTGGAATGGATTTAGCACATTTCATCTCAAAGGCTCTGCTCGCTGAGAAGGCCACGGATGCTCAAATACCAGACTCAAGTGTGATCAGTTTGATAAGCTACACAGCAGTCTTTCTCCTCCCTGATGAGGTGCCTGCTCAAACTCTTCCAGAAAGAATATTCAAAATGAAAAATCAGGAAGAATTACAGTTTTTCCATGCTAATATTTTTTTTTACAGGTCATTTATCAGCGCTCAGCACGCTCCCAGAGAGGCAGGGCGGCCGTGCAGGACGACGTCCCCCTCTGAGCACACAGAGCCCTCTGCAGTTACACCAGCAGAAAACTTCACACATGGGCTGACCACCTTTTAAAAACTGCCAGTTTTAAAATAATACTGCCAGTTTTAATGAGAAAGCATCGGTGAGGAAACCTCTGTTCAGATACGCTGCCCTTCTCCGTGCCTGCCTGCAGCCTCTGCTGGGACACCAGGGTAGAGCTGTACCCCTACAGTCACGTTCACTGAATTTTTAAATACTGAATAATTTAACATCTTAGTTCTATTCTTGAAATAGTCTTGTTTAGTTCGCGTCACTTTAATAGGTCTAATTACTTATATTTAGCTTGGACCGCTGTGCACGCGCGGGGCCGATCCCAGAACAGCCTGAGCTCGCCAGCCCCTCTCCGGCTGCTGTCCCAGTGCCCCAGCTCCCCCAACTTGGCTCTTTGATGGAAATAATCAGGGCTGAGAGTCACCGCTACACCCACTGCACCCTCCGGGCCGCTAAGCATCCAGCTGAGCCCTGCGGTGCCTTCGCTTGGGCAGCCAAAAGTCCTGGGGGTTGGTACGAGGGTGAAATACCTTCTCCTTGCAACCGATGCGGCGCGTGTGATAGAGAGGGCTGGCTAATTCCTGGGCTGGCTAATTCCCTGGCTGGCTAATTCCATGGCTGGCTAATTCCATGGCTGGCTAATTCCATGGCTGCGCCCATCATGCACAGAGCATCGCTTCTCCGAAGCCGACAAACCAAAGAGCCGAGATGAATTTCTCTTCGGTAATTTTCCTTTTGCCCATTACCGCGTGCACCACAGAACACAACTGCACATTTCTTTGTGACTCAGAAATAAAGGATTGTTTGGCTGTTTATTAAACAACAGAGTTGAATGAAATTAGTCACATTATGTTGGCTGGAGTATGAAAGTTAATTGGAAGACACAATGATTTACGGAAGTTTGAAATACCACACGGGTTTCTGAGTAAGTTAATGACAACTAGAATCAGAATGTAACTGTGGAAAATGGAAATTTTATTTTAATTCCTACTGAAGTACTTTTGTAAATGAGCTTGCTCTCGACTCATCGTGAGAGGTTTATCACAGCTTGGTTTGCTGTTACATATTTAAATGTTATCCAAGGGTACGTTAAATACGGCGACCGGATCACATTCATCATAGCGCACTGGAACGGCAATTTAATTTTTCTAAATAAAACACAAGAGGGGAGCGAGAGTGGCAACTGGGAGGAATCTCCTGGACAAGGAAGATCATGAAGAGCAAACTGCCTGGTAGCTGAGGAGCAGGAGCGGATGGGGAGCCCCACCGGGCACCCCCAGCAGCCCCCCCGGCTTTGCTCCCCGAAACACACGCAACGGTTTCGATCATGGAAACGCAAAATGTCAACACGGTCATTTCCCAAAAAGCCAGCGTGGCATTTTCGGAATATGCTTCCACCTCCGTCTTTTGTGCCTGCGCTGATTGCTGGTGCTTTTTTTTTTGGTAGAGGAGGCACATCTGCAGAAAATGCCGGCGTGTTTATTCCCTAGAATAAAGACAAATAATAGGAAGGGATCCAAATTCTCTCAGCAACAGTGGAATAACTCCCCAATAGCCCGCAGAGCCCAATGAACGCTGCACAAAGCTAAAACTGAATTTATACTGCATGCAGCAGTAAGGAAAATGCGTGCCATTAACAGGAAAGCTTAAATCAGTGGAAGAAGAAGGTGGAAACATTGCTTTTCCCACTGAAATGCTTTTTAACGTGATTGCAAAGAGCCCGAAGAGCAAAAGCGAGGCAGCCACCAGATGGTGCGGGTGGCATCTCTGGGTCTCCTCGCTCCCGAGGTGGGCAGAGGCTTCTGCAAATTAGAAGCAGCATTTGGTAAGTGGTGGGGAAAGGGATGTTGTTTATTTTCAGGATCCTAGGAGTATTTCCAGCAGTGGAGCATAATGAAAAAAAAAGAAAAAAAAAAAAAAGAAAAAAAAAAGGAAGGAAAGAAAAGAAAAGAACAGCAAAGTGTCCCTGTATAATAACTGCTCTGCCACTGCTGGCGACGTATCGTGCCGTGGGCTGGATGCAACGCAGGGATGCTCCGCTAACCGTGCTTCGCCTCAAAGGACCTTCCAAGGCCTCACTCATTTGATGGGGGCACAGACTTTACTTCTTCTTTTTTTCTTTTTACCAGGATAGCACATAATTTTTGCAGACATTTCTGTTCTTACCAAGAGATGATCAAATTCCCCCATCACATCATGCCAAGAAATATAATCTTGTTTCCTGAGCAACTTTCCATCCTCCTCCTCTCCCGTGGAAGAGCCACCATCCTCCTCCTCTGCCACCTCCTCCTCTGCCACCTCCTCCTCTGCCACCTCCTCCTCCTCCTCCATGAAAGACAGGAACCCGCTGGCGTTAAGAAAAAAAATGCCTGTTTCCTTCTCTCTTCCTCCCCACCATAACATTTATGAGTTTTAATTTTACTTGAAAGTGTTTTCTACCACTAGTTTGGAGAAACTCCGTGCTGGCCACAAGCACATCACCTGCCCCGGGAGCCAGGGATGGTCCTGGGAGCTGCTGATCCCTGACTGCAAGGAAGTTCATCCCGTTCGCACGAGTTGAGGACCAGATCCTCTCAGCATTTTATTACAATCTTTTTTTTCCCCCCTCATTTCTTTTTACATCTCTCTCCCACTGATCTCTTAATCCTTGCGCTCAGCAGGTTGTTTATTGTTTATCTAAACATCTCCTACTGTTGTCTAATATTCCCTCCTTCGACATTTGGCTTCTTCTGCCCTTTCTTAGCATAAACCAGCCCAGAACTGAATTGCACTGCAGCCCTTTCAGTGTAACAGCCGCTTATTTTTCTCCAGTTGCTCTTCCACAAAGTACCCAATTTCAAAACAGTCTTGGAGCTCCAATATTTGGCTCCTCTAACAACCACGGAGCTCCCACAGAGCTCTGCTGAGAGACAGCTGGGTTACAGCAGGTTTAGAGATCACACCTTTCCAGAAGCATCAGCTCTTATACAACTGGAAAATAAAACCCTTAACATCTCCTGGATTATTTTGTCTACAGTCAGAAATAGATTGCTGTTGCAAGGGAATTATTCCTGAGATACTGCTATCTGCTCGTTCCTCCGCAAGGACAGAGAGGGGGGGGGGAAAAAAAAAAAAAGAGATTATGCAAAGCTTAAAATATGTGGAAAAGGGAAAAATAACAAATCTGAACCATTTGCAAGTGAAAACATGTCATGCAATTCAAATTCCTCGAGAATTTACAAAACAGAAAAGTTGTTAAGTGTCAGTCCAAATTTCTCCTTACATTTCGTGTTTTTCGCCCCCACCTCCAGACCTCCCCCAGATTCCCAGTACACTTGGCAGCGGGCTGGTGAGTGCCGACGAGGGGGGTGAGCCTGGATCCCCCTCCAGCAGAGCCGGCTCCCTCCCGGGATTGACCGAAAGGGGGAATTACATCTTCGGGGCACTCATGGGTCCCCTCCACGTAAAGCACAAACGGCCCTTGGGTTGAAACGCAACACGGTCACGCTGGTTGGAAAGGTAATCTGTAATTTAAGGAAGCGTAATCTGGGATAACGAGGTTTTACAGGGATCTAAATATTCCTGAAATTATCTACTGCATTTGGAAGTCCCCTCCATTAAACTGCATAACTCCCTTTGCTCTCACTCCCATTAGTATTGTAAATTTAACGATCCCGCGATGCTGCTTCGTCGACACTTGGCTTGCTGTCAAGCAGGAATTTCGTAAAAGCTGCCTGCCACGCTGAACGTCTGAACCAACAAACCGTACCCAAAGCCACCTCGCTTTACCTTTGCACCATGCCCGCCTCCTTTCCCAGAACTGCTTTTAACAGCTATCAGCCCAACCGATACCGGTACCCTTCCAACCACTTTATAGGTTCCTTTCGCACATCAAATATCTCTGTGACCGTTCGCTCATTTTTCCTGATTTTTCTAATTGCCCAAGACTAAAGAGCAAAGATATGAAACATTAAAATGCTTTGGCCATTGCCTTTTGAAACCTTCGTGTCTCTCCAGCCACCATCTCCACTGAGGCACAAAGGAGCGGGCGGTGGTTGGAAGCTGAGCTGGGTGGCAACTGCAGCATAGACTACAGAGAGCCGGAGGGGCTGGTAGTCCAGCCTAAGATGCCCGAGGAACTGAGCCAGACCTTCAGGCAGAGGCTGGTGGTCAGCACTGAGATGCTGGAAGAGATTTGGGGCTGCTGAAAGGCCACGGGAGCCCGTGGCAGGGCAGAGATGCTGCGCGGCGATGGTGGCACGGGCAAGGTGAACTTGCTGGGGGGGGGGGGGTGGATTTTTACTAGTTTCCTGCCTGAATGTATTGACCTAGTTTTCTGGCAATTCCTGGATTTATGCTTATGAAAAAAATACTGTACTGACTTTTCAGAATACATATCAGAGAAGGGAAATGGTGTTATACATATCAAGTAGGTCCTTTTTCAGTTACAGCCGTTTTAATACGGGTTAGCGGTATATATATGAAATAAGTGCAATAAGGCTGCTACAAAGCTCAACTATACTCTCCTTATTAATTCCACGATACCTCCCATCCGTGCATCACTTAAGGTGAAAATGTATGCCTTCCCATGCCTCCTAAACGGCGTCTATTTTAAGAAATATTGAGTGAGACGCGGGGGTTCAGCGGGATACTTTGCCAGCACATTGATTGGGATTTGCATGGAAGGGCAGTTTGTGTACAGTCCTGTTGCTCACAGCACGCCCGAGTGTTAACTGCGACGTGAATTCCCTTGCAATTTATAGCCCTGCTCTTTTCAATTTGCTCCGCGAAGTCAGTCGGCCCCTGACAGGTCTCAATTCCAAACGCTGGATCGTTCAACGCAAACCAAAACGGCATCGTCACCCGAATCAATACGCACTGGTGGCAAACTGCAAGCATCCGAACGTCTCGCAGACTGGGCTTTGCAACGGGCCAGCTGCACCCCTACCCTCACCCCACCTGCAAGGGCTTGAAACCATGAGGCCTTCATCGGAATTCAAACGCCAATACCTCTAAATGGAGCCAAGCCCATGACATACATCCACTCGAGCTACCCTGAAGAGCGAATATGCAAATACCTTCCTCTTCTTTACGTGCTGCATTTTACAGTGTTTTTTCTGTCTCGTGTTTTCTTCTCATTTTCTGTTCTCTTCCCTTCCTACTTTCCCACACTCCCCATTCCACCTCCCTCGCTAGCCCACCATCAGCAGACCCTCACCATCCTCTCGTGTCCCACCTCCCTCCTCTGCCCTTCCCCAGCCCGAGGCTCTCAGGGGAGGCTGTGAATGCCAAGAAGGACCAAACCCAGCCCATCTGTGAAGGCCAAGAAGGACCAAACCCAGTCCTTGCCACGCAGCCCGTGTCCTTGCCAGCGTACGACAAGCCTGCGGTCTTTCCCTCTACTCTGCCCCAGCGAGACCGTGTCTGGAGCACTGTGTCCACTTCTGGGCTCCCCAGTTCAAGGATGAGGAACTCCTGGAGAGAGTCCAGAGAGGGCTACGAAGATGATGAGGGGGCTGGAGCATCACCCCTGAAAGGAAAGGCTGAGGGAGCTGGGCTTGTTTAGCCTGGAGAAGAGAAGGCTGAGAGGGGATCTCATAAATACTTACAAATATCTCAAGGGTGGGGGTCATGAGGACGAAGCCAGACTCTTCTCGGTGGTGCCCAGCGCCAGGACAAGGGGCCATGGGCACAAACTGAAGCAGAAGAGGTTCCAGTTGAACATGAGGAAAAACTTCTTGACTTGGAGGGTGCCTGAGCCCTGGCCCAGGCTGCCCAGGGGGACTGTGGAGTCTCCTTCTCTGGAGATATTCCACCCCCGCCTGGATGAAGTCCTGTGTAACATGCTCTAGGAGAGCCTGCTTGAGCAGGGGGGTTGGACTGGGTGATCTCCCAAGGTCCCTTCCAACCCTTGCCATGCTGGGATTCTGGCAGCGATGACTGTTGGGGACCCCTGCCTCCACAATTCCCCTGCAACAGAACCAGAAGTAGTGCTGCGGTTTTTATCCCTCTCACACAGCTCCATGACAGTACTTGCAAAGCAGGGTTGGCCAGGAGATCCCATTCTTCTGGCCAGCCGCTCAGCTTGTTTCCTATCATTTAAAGCCCTGCTGGTGACTGGTTTGGGTGAAGAATTGCCAGAAACCAATAAAATCCCTAAGAAGAATTAGATTGGGTAAAATAAAATACATACGGAGCAGCCTTGGAAACGCTTCCTTCCCCCCCCAGGTCTGGGTCCATGGGTGGCACGAAGTGAGACGACGGAAAAGCGGGGGGGAACGCAAGCTCAAAGATGTATTTGAGTCCCTGCACCACCTCTGCCCGGGAAATAGCGAGCGATGTGCAGGGATCGCACCAAAAAGCACCGATTTCCCACTGACGGGAGCAAAAGAAAAGGCAAGCTCATCGTCCGCGTCGGTAGCGCAGCGCAGGCCGAAGATGAGGATGGAACGCCGGTAGCGTTCCCTCCCCGCGCCTTCAGCCTTGCTGCCCACCGCGGCAGAAGTGCTGCCTTCCTCCGGGCAGACGTGTGGGAAGCTGCCTTCCCATTTCTGCGGAGTGACACGTAGAAAACACCTTCTAGATTATTCCGTTCAGAGGGACTATTCCAGCCAGAAAAGTAACACTTAATGTCGCCATCCATCACGGGGAGAGCAGCAGTCACGCCTTTGCCACTACGCAGCAGGCTTCAAAAGAATGAAACAACGAAAGACAAATATATGTTAGAGAAGACAAACAAATATATGTTAGAGAAGACAAAACAAATATACGTTAGAGAAGAAAAAACAAAAATATGTTAGAGAAGACAAACAAATATACATTAGAGAAGACAAACAAATATACATTAGAGAAGACAAAACAAATATACATTAGAGAAGACAAAACAAATATACGTTAGAGAAGACAAAACAAATATACCTTATAGAAGAAAAAACAAATATACGTTAGAGAAGAAAAAACAAATATACGTTAGAGAAGAAAAAACAAATATACGTTAGAGAAGAAAAAAACAAATATACGTTAGAGAAGAAAAAAACAAATATACGTTAGAGAAGAA
>JADKXX010008505.1:0-16464 GCA_017310255.1 Butorides virescens | reverse complement strand
CAAATATACGTTAGAGAAGAAAAAAACAAATATACGTTAGAGAAGAAGAAACAAATATATGTCAGCAACACACTGGCCTCGGCTGACAGCAGCTTGTCATTCCTGGAGACAACCCTGCCATGTTTTTGTCTCAAGTTTCCATTAATGAAGTTAACCAGCACCCCAGAAATAATGCACAGATATTGTATGGCATTAGACCGTCACATATTGATTAAAAAACCCCAATGCCCCCGGGACAGGAGTTCCCATTTTAGCTAAATTTTCAGAATCGCCGTCTTTAAGCCCGGGTCGGTTGCTGCCAGGCTTTACCCTTACGCAGCGCAGCGTCGCACACGGTGGGTCAGGCTCCATCTCGAAATATTTACAAGAAATCCTCTGTCTTCTTGCTCGGAGGCTGCAAGGCAACCCGAAAGCCCACAGAAATACAACATCCCTCTCCCTGTCTTTTCTGACTGCAAGACCCAAATGTACTTTCTCTACATTCAACCTCGATCAGCTTTCCCAATTTTTCTGTGCTGCGTCCGAGTGTTTAGCTTGCACGGGGCCAGAAATTGAGACAAAGTCAGGTTTTTGGTTTCCCACTCCCTGATTTTCCAACTGTCTGCATGAGAATGAGACTCCCAAGAGCTGCTCCAAGCGGAGCGATTGCCAGGAGCCCCGTGACCGGCTCCCATCGCGGCTGCTCGACCATGGATATGCCAACGAAAGCGGAGCTCGTGTTTTCAGCGTGGCACGGGCTGGGTCCTTTGATGGCTCCAAGAAGCTGCGCTGGTTTCGGTACCAGCAATTCCTTCCAGCCTCCATACCTTCCAGCTGCCGTGTGCGGAGCTGCAGAGGTGCGCTGGAAGAAGCAAGCTACAAAAATGATCCGCGGGCTGGAGCACCTCTCCTATGAGGCCAGGCTGAGAGAGTTGGGCTTGTTCAGTCTAGAGAAAAGAAGGCTGCGGGGAGACCTGATTGTGGCCTTTCAATACCTAAAGGGGGCCTACAGGAAAGATGGGGAAAATCTTTTTAGTAGGGCCAGCTGCGTTAGGACGAGGGGTAATGGTTTTAAACTAAACCAGGGTAGGTTTAGGCTAGATATAAGGAAAAAATTCTTTACAATGAGGGTGGTAAACCACTGGAACAGGTTGCCCAGAGAGGTAGTGGAGGCCCCATCCCTGGAAACATTCAAGGCCAGGTTGGATGGGGCTCTGAGCAGCCTGATCTGGTTAGCAGTGTCCCTGCTGACTGCAGGGGGGTTGGACTCGATGACCTCTAGGGGTCCCTTCCAACCCCAAACATTCTATGATTCTATGATTCTATGAAAATCCATCCTGTAGAGTGCAACGGTGCAAAATGTGCCAGCGCCGCGTAATTAATATCAATCATCACTAAATCCAGAGGACTTGACTTTCAGAGGGGACCTGGAGGTAACGGCTTGTCAATCTACCTTTGCAGGCCATGCATTTTCCGATAGGTTGGTGTGAATCCTCACCTGTGGTGGCACAAAAAGCACACGTGCTTTGTACAAACACAGCCAGCGGGTGCGATGTTCAAGACGAAGTAAAAACCATCTAAAGAACAGATGGAGCAGGGCATCTACACACCCAAAATAGACATTTCTTTAAAAATAGATGAAAGCAACGTTTAATCTAGTTCAAAGGTTGAAACGAACCATTAATAAATCTGGGCTCACCTAAATACCTGCTTGCCATGTATATTTAATTGTTTTCCTTTCCATTTGCGCTCTGCGCAATGACCACAGCTTGTCCTGAAGTGTCTGACCATGGAGAGGGATTTTATAGTATTCCTAAATGCAGAAGAGGAGGAGATTTTGGGGCAAAAATAGATGCAGAAAAACACCCAAAAGACGGTTGTGAAGAATTATTAGTCAGTCCCGTCCCTGAGCAGGAACCAGTGTGCTTGGCACAAAGAGAACGCAAGAGCAGGGGTACGTAACAGGGCAGCAACGGGGCAACACTTGACAAATACACGGGTCTTAAAAAAGCCCTGCCACTTGAAGCCAGTTTGGTAGAACAGCACAGAAGAAATCACCATTTCCTTTCTTTTTCTTCAAACCAGGACAAACCTGTGGAGACGGGGCAGGCGGGCGCCCGCTCGCCCATCACCGCTCGCCCCTGGGCGTGCGGGGCTCTCGTACGCGACCCCGGAGAACTTCTAGGGGTGGGAGATATGAACCACTGCCTTGGTATCAGATCAGCTGCAAAAGGTATTTCAGAAGTGGCTCATTAACAAACTTCTGATAAACCCAACGCGAGCAGATACCTGATGTTTGCGGTTACGCTGCCCGCAGCTTCCAGGCTCTAGATACGTTTTTCCGAGCCCTTGAAAAATTCATTTCCTTCACAAGTCCACTCATTATTTATTAATTACTCTTATTCTTAATTCTGGACCACCACAATTTCCTCACTCACAAGTATAATTTCCCCCTCTCATTAAAAAGTAGTACGTGCCTCCTCGGTTGGCTCGTTTTCACCTTCGGGCAGTGCTTTATGTTTTAGACAAGGCAGTAGAAAATGAAAACTCCCGTGTCCTAGTTCCAGTTTTGTTTCTGGCCATCAGCATTTTTTTTCCAAGCCAGCAGCCCTCTCTGTGACCAGGTTGCCCCCATATCAGGTACTCACATGGCCCCAGCAGCGGCGTATGAGAGGTCCTCAAAGTCTTAAAATACTTTCTCGTTGGCAACGCCTGCTAAGGAAGATTGGTTTCCAGTTGAGATATTGAAATGCAAAGGCATCAAGACCTGGAAGTGCCTGACCATGCAGAGAAATGGTTTTCTCCATACAAGAGGCGCCTTAAACACCAGGACATTTTTTTTTCTGCCCTTTTACAATTCCAGAGAGGTTTCTGCATCCACGGGTCCCGGTGCTGGTTACGCATCTGGCTGTAACTCCCTGATCTTTCCAACAGCTGTGGCCAGAGCCACTTCAGCAGTTTTGCCATCATAGCTGTGTCAATTAGGGGCATGAAAAGCTGTCCTACTAACTGGCTTCATTATGAAAACAAGTTATTACATGGAAATTCAACTAATGCGAGCATAAAAAAAAAAAATTCTCTTTCTTAAGCGTCGTTTGGACAGATGGTTTTTCCCTCTTTGGGAAGGGTTTGGGTTTTCAACACAAGCTGCCTCTCCAGTGGAGGGGAGGTGGGGTAATCATCTCCTAATTAATGCTCGACTGGCTGAAAAGCACATTCTTTGAGTGGAAGGCAGTAGATGTCATTTTCTTACACAAAATTCAGTTCTAAAAAAGAAATCATAAAACCACAACTGTTTTGGTTAACGTCCAGAAAATTTGTATTGAAGAAAATACCACGACTGAGGTCCTGATTCTTTCCCATTTTACACCATCTTGCAAGAAAAACCTGGACAAAGGCTGCTCAGGAGTCCAGCGTCTGTTTTCTCCGGGGGTGAACCACATCCACCCGAAGAATAAAGTGACAATCCTTCAGGTTTCTGAGTTCTGGATTGGAAAAATAGTCCCAGCACCACTGATCAGTGGGAACTGCAAAGAGAGATGTGGACCATCCATTACGTTTCCTCCCCATTACCGTCCTTCTGCCAAGAATTGCATTTCATGGGCCTCCTAGGCATCAGAAAAAAAGGGAGCGGGATTAAAAAAAAAGCTCATAAGAGGGTTTTACTTTTTTACTGAATCTGATTGCCATAGACCTAGTTACGTTGGTAGCAAAATCTGAAGTGCTGGGGCAGGTGGGACCAGTTTGACGGTCTCTACAAAATCATGAGATTTTTTTTTTTTGCACTTTGTAGCCAAAGCAAGTAAAGGAAAAAGGCATTAAAATATATTTTAATTAAAAAAAAGTTTCATTGACTAAACATTTGAAAAACTTACTTCAAGGTGACTTAGTTTTTGTCCAGCCCGGTTAGGTTTTACAGTCTCTTAAAGCCTCCAAGATTGCATTTTTTAGGTAATCGTGAGGTGAAAGCACCAGTTTGAAAACAGAAGCCAGAACCATCTCTCAAAGTTGTTTTTTCCGATCACTTCCTTCCCTTTTTGTTCACAACTGCTTGACAAATTTTATCTACAGCCCTTAATCATTTTCAGTCAGTTGAAAATCATTTACCTGGGTTTTGTTAGGTGAACTTTAGCTCTTCGACCCGTTATTTCAACCTAATGAGCTCCCCGGACCTGCTTTTGGAGAGGAGAGGAGAGAACTGATTGCTCCCTTATTCTTTGCTATTGGAACCCACAGATGATCACGATTCCATCGTTCACTCCCTCAGGCGAATCGTCTCTCCCTCCAAGACCTATCCCAAAGTTTTCATTAGAGCGGAGCATCACCCCTGATGCCAGGAGAACACTGGAAAGCAGGAAAAAGAGCAGCATCACCTGAGCTGTTGGTACTTTTCCATAGGTTTTTTTTTTTGTTTTTTTTTTTTTTTTACCTCCAGCCCATCAGTGCCCAGCAGCTCCCGTTGTTCCTAATTGCCCTGCTGGAGGACGAGCATTTTCTGGTAATTTCCACCTGCCTCGGCACAGGTCAGGCACTCGCTGTTGGGGGAGGCTGAGGCTCTCGGCGCTTCGGGAGCGCTCTCAGCAGCAGCAGGACCTGCCCTCCAAACCCTTTGCTCCAGGTTGCGGCGTAGTTACGCGAGCGAAATAGCAAATTAGCCCAAGCTTTGTCTCAAAACTCTTGGCTGCCACTGGCACAGCAAGGTGAGATGCGTGACCGGGGGCATCTTCCTTTCTGCCTGCCGTCAGAATTAAGAGGGGCTGCTGCCCGCGCTGGGAGGAGCACGTGCCCCTTTGTGACTGGTTTGACTATCAACGGCACGGAATTAAATGACGCGATCTTTAAAGATCATTAACGAGTCCTTATTCTCATTTCGGTGTAACTATGAAATCAGCCCTATGGTTATCCAGAATTAGACACGGCTTTATTTTGCAGGGCACAGATAACAGTAGATTATATTCAGGAAATCATGTAACAATTATCTCTAAAATTAGTCCGCACACAGGGGACTGGTGAGCTGGATTGGAAAAATTGAAATTTTTTTTTTCTCCCACTCCAAATCCTGCCTCCTTAACCCAGATGACCTTGACATCCCTTATTTATTTGTGCTACGTTTTGTGCTCGCACAGTTCCACGGCTCGCGATACCCCAAACGATCAAAAGCCCCCCAAATACCATGTGAAGGCAATTCGAGAGAGGTCTGCTTTGCAGATGCCAGGCGCCTGTACTGATGTCGGAAAAAGCGGGGTTTGGCCACAAACATGGTCTAGTTGGCAGGCAACGGGTCCACCCAGCCACAGCACCCGTCCCTTGCGGCGGCTGCAAGGTCTACGCCAGCCTGAAGGACTCAACCAGGTTAAAGACCACGTGGACTTAGTTTCTCCTCTGTCCCTAGGTGGATGGATGCGGTGTCCTACACCCAATGCCCTCTTTCTCAGCATTTCTCAACCTCTTACGTATTGCTAAGCCCAAAACTTCAAGCCAAACTCTACGTTCAGTGAATGATCTGACCGTGCATCTTCGTAGAGGTAGAAAGAGCAGATCCCTTCCGGCACCAACAGAAAGAACAGAGAAATGACAGTAGATGATCAATGGTTTTGACTCAAAAATAATCTAATTTAAAGGAGAAAAACTGCTCCTGGAGTTCCTGCAAGATGGACTGTTTTGCTTGGGTGAAAAGCTGGTTTGCATCAACAGCGGCTGGGTTTGAACTGCGCTTCGGCCGGTGCTAAAGTGACATCCCTTCCTTTTGGGGACACATTCCCATGGGAAAAGTCAAATCAGTAAGCGTGAGCATTTCACGTAATTCAATTACTATTAGCATTATTAATTTTTAATTTTTTTTTTTTTTTAACAGAACGAGTTGGGTGCCAAAAATACAGCTGCTTTGTTAAAATCTAGATTCAATTTTAATGAAAATAGTAGCGCAGGTTTGCGTTTGCAGCACCTGCCATGGACCATGCAGCACATCTGCTTGGGACCAAACATAGCCAGAATACAGAATTAAAGCTCTGGGCCCATCAGAGTGGAAGTGGCCTTGTTAACAGCAGCTCCACAAACCCATCACTCACCAGCATATCACATTAATGACAAATGCACTTGAAAATTGCAGCGGGGTCGGATGGCTGCCGATGCGGGAAGCAGCTTTTGCATCCAGAGGTTAACAACGGGTTTACTTGTGGAAATAATAAAAAAAAAAAAATGCAGGTTCATATTTCATCCTGTAACGTGAGAGGTTATTTGTGGGGGTTTTTAACGGGAAAGACTACAGCCTGAAATCTCCCCAGCGGGGTTTGCAGTGTCAGCATTTCTAACGGGCTGAGCTGGATGAGGTCCCGGCCGGTGCTCGAGACAGTAACCTCCCAGGAAAACTTCCAAGCCCTGCTTTCACCGATTCAGCCGTTTCTCAACCTTGAGCAAAGGGGCGTTATTCTTCGAAAGACCATTATTTGGACAAATCGAGTGTGGCCATGCAGGGAGCCCAGCAGCGTCACGGCAGAGCAGGAGGTACAGGCAGCTGAGGCAGGAATAGGACCTGAGCCATTCAAAAGACAACGTACCCAACAGCGGCTCTGCTATGGGTCTCCTCCAAGAAGAGAAAGCCAATTTGGTCCTTTAGTTATTTACATTCCACCATCCCAAGTCCTTTTTGAGATTTCTCATTGCACAAAGCACTTTTCTGCTCCTTCCAAAATACTCTGCACATGGAAACCGCTGATGAAGCCCCACGGGGGTAATTGCATCCCAGCAGGCGTGGAGCAGCCCCCCCACACAGACCGTCCGTGTCTTCTACTCCCGAGCCACTGCCAGCAAACCAGAAAGTGGGGAGAGCCTGCTGGACCCATCCTCCCTGTTTTCTGATGGCACAGGAGCCTCTGAGGATGTTTGTGAATTATAAACTGCCTGTGCTCCCAAAGCATCTGGAGCTCCACCTGGAGGTTGTGGCTTATGGGGAGGTTCTTTGGCTCCACGGGCACCACCAGAGACCACAGAACCCTCAGCACCCAGTGTCTGACCATAATGAAATGAGGCAAAGCTCAGCTTTAAGAACAGAAACCTGAAGCAACCTTCTCGGTGACGTTCAGGCTGCCAGCAGGCATCCCTGCTAAGCCTGCGCCCAGGCTTTGTGCTGATCCTGGTACCGCGCCTGGCTGGTTTAATGCTTACCTCTGAACTCGCCTCCGAAACAACGATGTTCTTTTGTAATTCTCAGCTGGGAAAATCCTCTCCTGTCAGGCTCCTGGCTGCTTTTCACATCAAGTAAGCCTCGTGCAAAAAACCAGGTTTCACTTTCCAACAACTCTCTTTAGCTTGACAGGTAAAACTGTAAAAAACAGTGGGTTAAAAAATTGTTTGGGGGGCAGTAAGTCTGCAAGAATCATCACTTAGAGAGTCCTTACCGCTGAAAAGCATTTCAGATATTTTAATCTCGGCCTCATTAACCCTCTGGATATGAGGAAGGGCTGAGAGGAACCTGCCTCCCCTGCCACCGTGGGCATCCCCGCGGCTCCCGCAGCGTAAGGCGGCGGCTGGGGCTTTGCGCCGCGTGCCGTTTTCGTGCTGTTTGGGTACGTGTGCTAAACAGCGTGAGTCCGCACAGGCTGAGTTTTTACCTGTCAGTTCCCATAATAGGTCCCAGGTTTGGGCATTTTTCTAACAGAACACCAGGTTGTCAAGGAAATAAATGTTTATATAGAACATTGGATTTATCGCTGGAGTAAATCAGACGATGTTTGGGAAAATATAGTCATGGAAGTTATCTACAGCCATAGCGATTTAATAGATCCTTCTTACCGTAGTACCTGAGGAAGCCCTTCTTGCCGGGACCTCCCCAGGAGCTCAGCTCGCCCGAGGAGCCGTGGAAGGAGAAGCGAGGCCCTGGGAGCCTGGAGGAGAGGATGAGGCCGATGCTGCTGGGAGGCTTGGAGGCAAGGCCAGGCTGGAGTCCTGTCCTCTTTCCTAGACCTTCATCACAGCTTTCAAGGTCAAACTGGGAGATGACTTTCAGAAGTTCACGGTGCGGCTGATCAGCAGGACTGGGGTTTCGGTCACCTTAACTGACCCTTATTAAGAAGATAGAGTTGCACAGCAAAGAGCGCTCATTTCCCAGACCCTAGGCTAATACCGTGCAGTCGTATCGTTGGCTTTGGTCTTTAATCATCCCAGATACACAGCTCCCGTTGATGTCAGCACAGGTTTTTGCATTCTTGCAAAATCAGCATCTTTTTTTTACAGCAAAAGCCCGCACTCAGCTTTAGTGGGAACTGGGTGGCAAAACCACAGTGAAAAATCCCAGGCAGGTCTCCTTTTTGACCTGACTTAAAATTAAAAATGCAATAAATAGCACTCAGCAGAGATCTAAGAAAATGCTGGAAGACTGCACAGCAGCAAACACCATGCTTGCTTTGAGGCAATTTCTTTGTGTATGCACATAACGTTTACGCTTTTAAAAAATCAGGACTCACGTAGGGACTGAAAACAAGGACTTCCTACATGTCCATGTTGCATTCCTACATACAAAGACAAGGCTTTTGAATTTGGGTTATAAACACTGAAGAGGAAATGTTTACATTCATGCATCTTCTACTGAACTCATTTTAAAACATCTGTTTAAACACTCTGACCATGGAAATAAAACCAGTTTACCGGCTAGCGAGCTATAACCTGCCTAAAGTAAGGTTATCTGAGGTAGCACCGCTTTGCTAACCTCAACCAACTCCAAAGAAAGCGAATGAGAATCTCTTTAATTAAAGTTCATCAAGGTAACTTGCATTGCCTGGCTTGCGCTGCAGAAAAGACGTGGTTCTCACAGGTCAGTTGATAGATGGGATCCTCAGGGCAATTTGCTCATGCGTCCACAGCCCGACTTCTCCTTTTTTTGAGCGATACCAAAAGTTTGACCTGCCATGACTTCAGCGGTTTCCTGCCAGAGCCTTTTGGGCACAGGCTCCCATCAAAGAGAGCAAGGAGGAGGATGCTCTGCCGCATTTCTCTCCCCCTGGCAGCTGTAAAGGCGTTGCCACCCCCTTCCAAAGCCACCCTCGGGCAGGCGCGGGTCCTCGGGGACACAGGAGCAGTGGGGAGCAATGCACGGGCAGGACCGCAACCTGGCAACCCCCCAGGAGAGCAGAGGTTTGCCCTTCTACACTTTTGTACTTGCTAAGATATAACCTTATTCTGGGAAAACGACTCTTACTCCATGAATCGTTCCTGTGGGTAGGAAAAAAAAAATAATACTTTTTTCCTAAAAATAAATCAGAAAGCCTCGCAAAAATTCATGAGTTGATCAAATTTTTGAGGGACTGAAAAACTCTTAAACTTAATTTAGGATTCAGCTTTCCCCCTGCAGTTTCTAAGCCCTGGTAGGAGCTGTAAGTATCTGAGTCTGGAACACACATATTTTCAAATTTATTGTCGGCGTGACAATGATTATGTAGCCCATTGAGATCGAGTGGTGTGATTTAGTGGTTTGGAGGCATTTGTCATGTTTGATGAATGCATCTGGTGATTCAGGGCAATGAAAATGCGAGATTTCCAGCTGGTGAGAGATAAAGGATGCTGGCTGATACACAGGGTTATGGCAGTGACTATAGGAGGTCACAAAAATTTTATTTGTTTCTCATTCAGAGTTTTAGAGGAAGCTGGGGAGGAAGATACGCTTTAGCTGGCTCCCCAAGCTGGAGCTAGACGGGCTGCGTAGGCTTCCTTAACGCTTTGGCAAAACTTATTTGGGGAACTAACTGATATTTTGCTCTTCCTTGTGTTTCTGGTTTCTTGCCTGGTGGCACATAGCACCCGGGCAGGAGCTTTCGGGGAGGCTGTGCGAGGTTATCTCCAAATCACCCCAGCATTCACAGTTCTGGAGGAAGGCATAGAAATATTTTATTTTCTCTTCGCGTAGGGCACACTGAGGTTTGACACCATGCCAACGGGAGTCAAGGGGAAATTGCCATTAGGCTGGGTCCAAAATGCAGGCATTTCCTCAGACAAATCGAGTCAAACGAGCCTCAGAAATTTCATCCGCATCCAGAGAGCGGCCAATAATTTATGTCACACTTTGGTTTAAAAATCACGGACGCAAACAGCTTCTTATGCAAACAAGGTATTTTCAAGCGTGATTTATGTTGCATCTTTGCACAGAAATCATCTCGCTCTCTACGGCACGGGGACATCCCGTTTCAAACACAGGATGCCAGAGAAAGCCCCTGGAATCCAACCTGATCTCGGTATTATCACTGAATCGCCGATGGCTTGCGGAGAACGGAGATGTCTTTATCAAACGTGGCGAAATGGCACAACGTGGAGGTAATCAACAGCTCAGAAGTGCCATTGCCACCTCTGGCAGAGCCATCTCCAGTTCCCTGAAAGCCATCATTGCTACAATAATGACTGGCAAAGGCCATAAAAAAAAAAGACGTCTTTCCCGATGCTTTTCTACCGGGCGTTTCTTCTGCAGTAAGTTACAGTAATTCAGTAGGAAATATCCTGAGCGTGAGCAACCTCCATGGATTTGAGAATTACCTCTACATCCATTTTGTGCATCTGTACGTGGGCAAAGGCGGCGGCAATGAGAGGATAAGGATACTATGGAAGGCACGTGGCCACAGGCAGCACCCGCTGGGAGACCCCACGTTCCCACGACCATCACCATTTTCTGACGAAGCCAAACTCTGTGGCAGTGGTAGGATCAAGACTAAGGGCAGTAACCTCTTCTAATATTGGAAACACAGCATTTATTCACTTCTCATACATCTCTTTTTTGGGGGTCAAAAAGAGAATATCCCCCCCGCCTTCCAGCCAGAGCATCTGACAGGTGCCTAAAGCTAGAGGCTCTGCTTTCAGAAGAAAGCCACACCTGAAATTCTGACTACACGAGAGATGCCACGTTGTATTTTTCAGAAATTGGCTTGTAAAAACTCCCACGTTCCTACCAAGTGTCAAGTCAGATCATTGCACGGCACCTACCCCAGTTCCCCTCCCGTCTCCGCAGCACGTTGTTCATCACTCCCTGCTCTACACGGTTGTCTTTCAGAGTTATGAGCCTTCCACGCCGGAGGAAGCTGACTTCGGTAACGAATGGGCTATAATTTCAGTTTGACAAATTCGCAGATCCTTTAGGGATCCCATGAAAGGCGAAGCCCTGTGTGAGCACAAGCTGTCACTCCGCGGAGCTCAACACGGCCGTCCGTGGAGCGAGGTGCCGTCAGCCTGCAAGAGCTGGTCACCAAACACCATGGACATTTAACGCCATGATGAGCTTGACTGTGCTCCAGCCTCATCCTCCTTCAGACTGCCACCAGCCGGGGCGTTCCCATTCGGGGTTTGCTGAAGTTTCTGTTACGAGGGGATATATTTGTCATGCTAAAATAGATTTATATGCAGCCATGCGTTTATTGAAAGCTTCTCTGGAAGTATTATGTGTCCGAGCAAGCCCATTTGTTTCTCAGCTTATTATGAGCTTCAACTCTTCTGTGATTCTGTGTGACAACTCCTACGTATAAATGATCCACTGAGAGATAATGTCCACTGAAATCTGTCCCAATCAAGGAACTACTTCCGATCTAGGATCCCCATCATATCAATCAGTGTTTTAAAAACTCAATAAGGCTGAGCTATCACAGGAAAAAAAGTGCTAAAAAGCATTTGGTTTTCTCCTTCTCTATTGTTATTTCTTTTGACTTCTGGTTTGGTAAATGCTATGCATACATGGACTCAGAAACTATTGAGCCCTAAAATATTGTGATTAATGTCAGTCTCCAAGCCTATCCCATTTAAAATCCCTCCTGACTTCAGTATCTTGCCCTGAAAAGTACTGGGTGCTTTGAGCTCACAGGGTTGTGCTTCTAAGGGGATGAAGTAGAAACCCACCTACCTCTCCGTAATCAAAAACCACTGGAGAGTGGAGGCCAAACCATGCCCATCAGAGCTCCACTTTGTGGAATGGGATTTCCTCCACAAGTAGCCCCATGAGGTCCGTGGGACACATATCTCCCTGGAAGTAAAGGTGAAGAATCTGGCCTGGAAGGAACATTAGATTATTTGTACTATTCATAGAATCATGGAATGGTTTGGGTTGGAAGGGACCCCCAGAGGTCCCCCAGCCCAACCCCCCTGCAGGAGCAGGGACACCTTGAACCACATCAGGTTGCTCACAGCCCCATCCAACCTGGCCTGGAATGGTCCCAGGGATGGGGCCTCCACCCCCTCTCTGGGCAACCCGTTCCAGCATTCGTATCAGCCAGTTCTCGCTATAAATTTCATTCACGTGCAGTAACGACAAAACCACACAGCTTTGCCGTTCTCACGCATGGCGCTGGAGTGGTGCCTCTGTTAGCACCAAAGTGTGACTCCTGCTGCAGAATCCTCACCACCACTTTCAAACCAGCCTTTCAGAGCCATGGCTGCGAGAACCTTGAAATCAGGGTCTCCATAGGTGAAGGAGAAATATTTACCAGAGCTGAATAAGGCATGAAAACACCACGCAAATAAAACTCAGGTTAGAGGCTGCTTAAGGCAAAAAGGAAGGGGATTGAGGATACCATGGCTTCAAGCACAGGCAAAGAACCACTCTTACTTCACTAATGGATATTTGTAAGTAAATTCAGATGTGCCTGTGCTAGTCCATCTTTCTGAAATGTTTCGGACTCCAGCTTTCAGATGGAAATACTCCAGGTTAACGAATACCTCATTTTACCTTATGTTATTGAAGGTTTCCAAAGAAAATGCATTCCATTTATATTAGTCAGTAAAAGCAAACCCATGTTCTGCCGCTGTTAGCTGAGTTTTAACCCAATCTGAAGCTCAGCTTTCACTTAACAAAACCCGCTTTAGATGTACTAGAGCGTCAATCCATATAGTAGTACTTATGAGGAATAAATTGATTTTCTCATTGCTCTATGTTGGCTAAAAATTATTTGATTATGTATTTAGCTACTAATGGAAACTCATTAGTAGATTTTCATTTCATGCTTGTTTGCACCTGCAATCCATTTCTTCTCGTCCAAGGGACTGTTTCATTTAGGTTGCATGCTATAAATTTTCTTGCATATAAACTGATAAGCATCAGCCAAAATTCAGTATACGTGGTCTGAAATAGCTGGGGGCCATCATTTTTACAACAGCATCACTAAAGCAGCAGATCTCTGGTGATTCATTGGCAGTTATTACTGTGCATAACGATGCTATAACTTGCCTCTTCGTTTACTCGTTAAAGTTGTTATCTTTGCTAGTGACAGTCCCTTGACGCCCTCCTGTTTGCTCATCCTTGAGTTCTCCTGGAGCCCAACAAGGCTCCTGTCCATCTTTTTTAACCCAAAGGTGGGACATACCAAACTTTGGGCACCAAGTCTGGATGCCGGCCCAGGGAGGGCAGGGGCGAGGGAGCCATCCCCCCGCGGTGGGTCAGGGCACCCCATTAGCCCACGCGGGCCACCCCACCGTTTCACCCCTGAGCCACCATCACGGGGTCAAGCTACCTAATTTTATGTGGGATGTAAATTCTCCCGCAGGGGCTTACCTGGCACCTCACAGGGACAAACCCTCCAGCCCTGCTCGGCGACTCCTTCGCTTAGGACAAGAGGAAAACAGCCTCAGGTTGTGCCAGGGCAGGGTGAGGTTGGGCATGGGGAACAATTCCTTCCCCAAAGGGCTGTCAGGGGCTGGAAGGGGCTGCCCAGGGAAGGGGTCGAGTCCCCAGCCCTGGGGGGATTTAACAGCCGGGCAGGGGCGGTGCTGAGGGCCAGGGTTTGGGGGTGGGATGGCAGGGGGAGGGGAACGGTTGGGCTGGGGGAGCTTAAAGGGCTTTGCCAACCCAAACGATTTTATGATTAAATCCCAGGAACATTTTCAAACTATGACGTGGCTGTGAGCATTAAGTGCTGTGCATACCCCCAATGATTTGAACGTATTACTTTATGTTTCGGCCACAATTAAACCAGAATGCTAAGCTCTCTCAAAGGGGAGTGGGCTGCATTTGAGGCTTGAGACAGACACTGACTGAAGACTGACTTACAAAAATCAGTCCCTTCATCGGGCTAATGCAGCATTAACATCAGGGCAGCCATATTTCTAGCTGTTCCTGATTTTGAAACCATCATCTACACCACTATTAACCTAGTTAAGCTGCACTTCGCTTGCTTTGATTCATGCTGCATATTCCGTGGCTGTTATTCTGCAGCTGGAGTTTGAAAAACTAGTGGAAGTGACTCTTGCAATAGCAGGAGTTTATTTTGATTTTCTTTACCCCACTACAACTTCAGTAATCCTGAGCTTAGCATAACTATGGCAGAGCAGCAGGGCTGGGCCAGACCTTTGAGCCTGAGCCCCGTTTTCGTGCGATTCCGTGGGTCTGCAAGGGACAGGAAAGCGTCACCGGTCCCACACTGACTGAAGCTGTCTGTGGATAAAGGACTCTGGCATTATATCACTTTAATATCATCATAATTACCACAGTAAAAACCTCTGATGTCCCATAAAACCCTAATAAAACACATGGTCGGTGGTCATTTGTTTTATGTGGGGTGACAGGTTGTTATCGGTGTTGGAATGATACCCTCTTCTACCCCAGCCAAATCCAGCTACTGTGCCCCCTGGCCACTTTTTATAATTTTTTCTAACGATCTAGCTCAACTATACTTTTAAGGGCATAGATCAAAGGAGTATTTTTGCCCTTAAAGTGTTACGTAAGAAAACGAGCCCAGTGAGCCCAACTAAGCCACCAGGAGAGTCGCTTCAGTCGGGGTATTTAGAGGGGGACCAGAGGAAACCCTCCGTGCCAACGGGCTCCACTGGAGGGACAAGCATGGAGCCAGGCCAGCTCTGCCCCGTGGTGGCACCTACCTCTTGTCCCCAAGACCTCCTCGGCCCGCTGCAGCACAGGAATGGCGACACGGTGCAGGTCCAACCTCCCGATTTCTCACGCGGCCAATGCTTGTGGCCAACGAGCCAGAGGCCAAAGGCTTTTCAGTGGGTCTGAATGGGATGAGATGCTTTTTTGGGAGAGGTCTTCGAAGCAACTTCAATTAGTGACGACTGTCTTCCTTTTGGCTCTTTCATCTCCCTTTGTTCCTGCTCGTGGGAGACAGAAAACACAGCTAAATCTCAGCTGGATGCCACACGAGTAAAAAAGCAGAGTAGTCACCCCTACTTACCCATCCAATATTCCTTCAAGCATTTCCAGCTTAGTCACAGACCACCCTGAGCTGTGCCACTGGATGGCGATGGGAAGGCTCCTGCTGGCAGAAATTAGAAGACGACCAGGGATTAGAGGCGTAGGTGCAGGAGTAGCAGATGACCATAACTTTCACACTGGAAGTTCCTGGGTGTTTTATTTTGGAGTTCTGAATTAAAAAAACCCCACGTCCTGGTTAGTGAAGCGGAATCTGATCATAATAATTATGTCACAGTTTGTTTTCATATCAAAAATTAAAAACTTGTTCAACTTCAGCAGAATTATTCTGAATTGATCCAAACACAAGAGCTGAATCTATTAGTGCTGTGTACTAATACAGCCTCCCCTCCCGAAAAAATACATTTGCTGTAAAAATATCTATTTTATCAGCCAGCTTAACCCGCTGAGGCTCTGCCTGCATTCCCCACCAAAGTAACCGAGAACAGGGTTCCGAATGCGCTTGTTAAGTGGTCATGATCAATACAAATCTATTTTTCAATTAAGTAGAAGACATTGGGGGGGGTGGGTGTGTATTGCCTGCAGGCCCAAATAATTTTGAGTAAAACTGGATTCCAGAATACAAAGTTGTGTTGGTCTTGCTCTGTCTTTTAAATGAGCTTTACCAGCATGCAACAGCAATCCTTGTGAACTCTGCAGATTAAATTTCCTTGCGGTAATGACCACTAGGAATTAGTGAAATGTTAATCTTCCCACCTGCTGTGTATGATTATACATGAGTCTAATCAACTTGATTACGAAAGAAAGCAATTTCTGCTTTTACAGGATTTTTTTGTTGTTGTCCGCTTTAGTTCGTCCTGAGGAACTGTAAAATTCCTTACCCTATATATTAAAGCAAAAATAATAATTAAATTAAAACGCATAAAGAGGAGCAATGGAGGCTGATAGTAATTGCTTTGCAACAGATACAGTAATTGATGCTCTGAGGATTTATTTCAAAGTATAGAAGTCGAATTAGAAACCGAGCTTTATCTGGATTTACGTTGCTTTGATGAAGTCACTGCGTCTTCGTGTCTTGATTTTTAGCTAAACTGTTCTTAATGAGAATGCTAATAATTACAGTAGGACTAAACTGTTTCAGGGACACAAGAGGATAAAAGACAAATTTGTATTTCATTTAAAGGTACAACCACAAACGTGCCACCTCTCTACTGTCAACCCTGAAACTTCCTGATGGGAAAAGGGGAAAATGCACCAGTGGAATTCATCGGAGACAGCTACTTCATGCATCGAAGGCAGATTATAAAGACAATCTAAGAGCTAAGTCTAATTGTATTCCTTGGGGAAAAACTTTGTTTGAG
>JADKXX010008504.1:0-88026 GCA_017310255.1 Butorides virescens | reverse complement strand
CCTGCCATCCCACCCCCAAACCCTGGCCCTCAGCACCGCCTCTGCCCGGCTGTTAAATCCCCCCAGGGGTGGGGACTCGACCCCTGCCCTGGGCAGCCCCTTCCAGTGCCTGACAGCCAAGCTTACCATGAGCCAGCAGGGTGCCCTTGTTGCCAAGAAGGCCAATGGCATCCTGGGGTGTATTAAGAGGAGCGTGGCCAGCAGGTCAAGGGAGGTTCTCCTCCCCCTCTACTCTGCCCTGGGGAGACCCCACCTGGAGCACTGGGTCCAGTTCTGGGCTCCCCAGTTCAAGAAAGATGAGGAACTCCTAGAGAGAGTCCAGAGGAGGGCAACAAGGATGATAAAGGGACTGGAGCATCTCCCCTGTGAGGAAAGGCTGAGGGAGCTGGGCTTGTTCAGCCTGGAGAAGAGAAGACTGAGAGGGGACCTCATCAATACCTACAAATATCTTAAGGGCAGAAGTCAAGAGGACGGAAGCAGTCTGTTTGCAGTGGTGTCCAGCGACAGGACAAGGGGCAATGGGTACAAACTGAAACAGAAGAGGTTTCAGTTGAATATGAGGAAAAACTTCTTTACTCTGAGGGTGCCAGAGCACTGGAACAGGCTGCCCAGGGGGGCTGTGGAGTCTCCTTCTCTGGAGATATTCAAAGCCCGCCTGGAAGCAGTCCTGTGTAACATGCTCTAGGAGAGCAGAGCAGGGGGGTTGGACTGGGTGATCTCCCAAGGTCCCTTCCAACCCTTGCCATTCTGGGATTCTGTGATTCTTTGGGGAAGGAATTGTTCCCCAGGCCCAACCTCACCCTGCCCTGGCACAACTTGAGGCCGTTGCCCCTTGTCCCATCGCCCCTTCCCTGGGAGCAGAGCCCGACCCCCCCCGGCTCCCCCTTCCTCTCAGGCAGTTGTAGGGAGCGATGAGGGCTCCCCTCAGCCTCCTCTGCTCCAGGCTGAACCCCCCCAGCTCCCCCAGCCGCTCCCCAGCAGCCTGGGGCTCCAGACCCCTCCCCAGCTCCGTTGCTCTCCTGTGGACATGTTCCAGCAAGGTATTTTGTCACCCGGCCAGGGTAAATCCTACGGAACGCTTTACAAACCCCACAGCAAGTCAGCAAGCCGAGTTCCCACCAGCTGGAGTGTCCCACTCCTCCATCTCAACCCAAGGCATCAGAAAACGCAGGCTGGCAGCCCTTTTAAGGGTGGGTTTTATCACCCTCTTCAAGCCGTAGCTCCATCAGCTCCACGCCTGGCTTGGGCGCTGGGCTCGGCTGCAGAGGGACGGGTGAGAACGCGTGGGACCGGCCCCCCCCCGTGCCCGGGGAGAGGGGCGCCCATCACCCCTGGCACCACATCTCCCAGTGCCCACTGGAAGCCAAGGCCAAGCCAGCGGGGGCCGCGCAGGACGGCACCGGGCCGGGGTCGCGTGGCCACCACCGGCTGCGCCGTCACCGACAGATGTGGCTGTGGCAATCGGGACTCATTTGGCCGGCATTAAAAAAATGAAGAAATAAACTTATTTATATGACCCAATGCGTAAAATGCCTGGCTTCTGCTGGCAGTCTAAATTTGGCCTGTTTGGTTAATTTGATCGGATGCCATGAGCCAGGGCATGATTTGAAACCACAAGTCATTTTTCTCCTTGGAAGAGTGGATAACCGAGTCTATTAATCTGACAATACATTTAAACTGAGTTATTGTGACAAGGGACTTCCATTATCCATTTCATCTAGTTGCAAACTGTCAGAATAAATCTCAGGGGGTTAGAGAAAAAAGCTGCCTGCCTTTGTTTGCTGTTTTTATATGCCACAACAGTTTAGATTTGGTTCACTTTAACTCATGATACTGTATAACCGTACGGGGGAAAGCTCGCAGAGAACCTAGCACAGAAAACAGCAACTTTATGGCCATCAAAGTAAAATGTGACCGCCTGGCAGAATCCCGGCACTGACTTCCATGACCCTTTTTTCTTACACGTTTCTGGTTTTCAACTATAAGTGGTTCTCCCTTTGGAATCAATTAACAAATACCTTCGGAAATTAAAAAGGGCTCTGTTTTCATCTTGCTTGTAAAGCAAGTTGACTTAAATAGTTAAAACTTTTCTAACCAGAAATGAATCAACGTAAGGCATAAAAGCGTGAGCAACGGTATCAAGCTTAAGATGTCAAACTGGAATTGGGAAGGCTGGGATTCCCTTTCATGGCTCTACCGCTGACTTCTTAAACGTAGGGCAACATTCCCCCGCCCGTTACGCTTTCTCATTACCCACCATTTGCTTATTTTTGTAACTGAACCTGTTCTAGCAGAAGAACAGTATTTATTGATGTAACTGGCCAAGAAAGTCTGGAGGCCAGCGAGGTTGGTGCTGCAGAGCCCAGCCCCTGCTCCTCCGCAGGTCCCGCTCCGGCTGAGGAAGACGAAGGAGACGGTTTGGGGAAGCCAACGCCACCCACGGCCGGCAAAACAGACACGCAAAATTCCCGGTAAATCCAAGCCCCCGTGTGCTGATGTGCCTGTGTCCGTACGACTGGAGGGCGGGAGGTGCCAGCACGCAGGGAGCTGCCTGGAGAGCCCGCTTGTGGGCTGCAGCCCCGGCCGGTCCCCCACGGGATGGGATCTTTGAAGCTTTCCTCCCGCGGGGATGGGATCTTTGAAGCTTTCCTCCCGTGCTAATGACACTTTAACCCCTATCCAGCACTTTGTTGGCAATTATTCCCCTTAAGTTTCATTTCAAAGCCCCCTGTGAGCTGCAGGAAGTCCAGCGAGGGGCAGCTACAGGCACAGCAACAACCCCCCCCCCCACCACCACGCTTTAATTACAGCCTTTACAGGCAAATATTAGTTTTGAGAAGGGAAATGTAGAGGTTTTTAAGAAATGCTAAAAGCTGGCTGTGCTCCCATGCAAAACACGGGCATAAGCTCAAAACTCAAGTGCACCAGAGGGAAAGAAAGAAGAATAAATAAATAAATAAATAAATAAATAAAATCAAAGCTACCTGCTTCTGGAGGGCAGATAAACCCCACGCTTACGAGGCAGCGTCCTTGCTTTGAGTCCCAGCTCTGGATTTGGAGTCCTGGGTCACGTTAATTGTGGGACCAGAGATGCTCGGAGGGGCAGGGCTGTCAGCGGTGCGGGGGCAGGTTACGCCGACCTGGGTATACAAACACACATATGCTTGCAGGCTTTTAAATAAAAAGGGGCTGCACTTTTAACAAGATTTGGTTGAAACAAGTAGTCTGGCCAGTCCTAGTACATAGAATATATCACAGGTTGAAGCCGGGGGCAAGGGCAAAGGGGAAAAAAAAAAAAGCTGTTTGTCTTAAAGTTTTTATATTTTGGGTCAATTTTTTAAAGCGCCTCTGCTAAGGAAATAAGCATTGTGGCTTCAGCTAATTTTAATTCTACCCTCTCAGCACCATTCCTGGGAAATGATGAAAACTCTAATTCCTGATCTTCCCCAAAGTCGTCGTTTGGTCTCAGGAGGTGGTCGGAAGCTCGGTACAGAAATGTCGGTGTCACAACTTCACAGCTCGACACTGGGTTTCGATCGGATCTGGGAAGTGAGAAGAGAGGCAATATGCTCGTTCCTCTGCTGTCGCTGCGGAGTATTCATTAGTTTTAATTATTTTTTAGGTTCTAGGGGGAAACCATTAAAAAAATTAATCACAAATGAAAGGAACAACAGCCGTTTGTGGCCATAAAAAGACAATAAAGCATTTTAGGATGCACACTTGTTATGATTTATCCTCTAAACAGGACTAGAGCTAGCATATGGCGATTGCCATAAAGTAACATTTATTATAAAAACATGGAGATTTATCTCCAAGCCTGGCTGCATGCAAGAAGTTGCATTTACTTTAACTTATTTTCAGGTGGTTGTAATGCCACAACTGATGGTACCGCGTGCCCAAAGGAGACTCTGATCAGCTCAAGGTTCGCTCTGCTTCAATTCCACCATCTCAAACCTAGTAAACGTCTTGGGTGATCGTTTCTATAAACAGGATATTATTATTTACTGTAAATAGCAAAAACCAGTATGTAAAACTATCACCTTCGTTTCTCCTGGCCAACTGAATCCATATGGCTGGGAGGAACATCAGGAAAAGCAGAAATTTACGGTAGAGACACGTTTCCAAGAAGGCGGCACTAATGTTAGGAAGTATTCCTATTAAAAACTGGAAATCATAAAATTTTAATATACATTTTACAGCTTTTATGCAATGCACCTTGAGGAATAGGACAGGATACAGCCCATTAGGGGAGGAGAGGACACGGGGCCGGCTGTACTTGGGGCTAGAACAAGGATGGGGCTGGGGTCAGGAACAAAACACGGGGTCTCCAGGGACCACACGAGCCCCTGGGATGGCGTGGCCTGACCCAGCCCGGCGCGAGGGCAAGGTGCCCCCAAAGCACCCGGTACAAGTTTCATGCCCGGCTCCCCCAGGCAGCAAAAGGCTGTTCATGAATGCTGAAATTCGGCCGTTCCCCCGGTTGAATCCTGTGGGCCAAACCGGTCCCTGGTGCAACGCACGCTCCCGGAGGATTTAAATACTCAACCCCAACAGCGAAGAGGAGCTCCGGGTGCACAACCAAGTTCTGCTTTCACGGGCTACGAAAAGAGATTTTTTAATTCAGCAGTAACAGACTAAAGTGGAACCGCCTCAATAAATAACCGGCAGAAAGAAATGAGTGCTGGATGGCCAAGATCCCGAAATGTCACGAGACCTCTCCTCGTTTATATACTGTCCGCTTCGATATTTTTCATTCCCCCAACCAGTCCAGAGCAACCTACACCGTTATCCTTACATGTCAGCACAGACACAAGCGCTGGCAGGGTGGGATGCAGCACCCACGCCCCCGTGGCCAGGTGGGTCCGGCAGCACCTCGGGGACTTCACATGGGTCCAGCGGTCATGGATGCACGTGGCTTCCACGGTTTGTGCTGATAAAGCAGCACACGAGTCTTCCCTGCCAGTGCAGACCAAAATTCCTAGGCTGTCGGTTCAGGATTAAACCATCGTAAGACCAGGTTGGATGGGGCTCTGAGCAACCTGATCTAGTTAGCAGTGTCCCTGCTGACTGCAGGGGGGTTGGACTAGATGACCTCTAGGGGTCCCTTCCAACCCAAAATATTCTATGATTCTATGATCGTATCTTTCTAGTCTTAAAAAAAAAAAAAAGTCCAAAGCTAAGGGTACCATCTACAACCCCGCCGCTCGCTGTTCCTAGTTTATAGTCTACTCTTCTCCAGTCTGCCTGCGTTGGAACTCTGGGGGACAAAAAGGTCAGGGTTGTAAAGTAACTGCTCTCTCCTTCTCCTTTCCCTCCCTCTAGCTCAAGAAAAATGCAAGAAGTGGGTTTCTGATTTTTTTTAAAGGAAAGGTAATCATTCCACCTCAGCTACCTCATCATTTCTGTAGAAGCAAGAAACACATCACCAGCCCCACAGAGATAGAATAGAACCATAGAATCATAGAATCACTTTGGTTGGAAAAGACCTTTAAGATCATCAAGTCCAACCTTTAACCTAACCCTGCCATCCTACCACTAAACCCTGTCCCTAAGCACCTCATCTACCCGTCTTTTAAATACCTCCAGGGATGGGGACTTGACCACCTCCCTGGGCAGCCCCTTTCAGAGCCTGACAGCCCTGAGAATCCTTCGCCTTGTCTTGCAGTGAACTCCTTCGTACTTAGATCTGCTGACAGAAGACTGCTAATAAAAGAGAGCTGGAAAGCCATCACGTTTAGCCTCTCCTCCAAAAAAAAAAAAAAAAAGCCACGCAACCAGACTAACCAACATATCCCTTCCTTGTAAATGGTCAAAATGAACATTACAAACTGCTGAAGATCATCGACACTTATTTCAGACTACGCCACGCCGCTCCTGCAAGGTGCTGTGAAGCTCCTGGTCGATGCCAACTCAGAGGTTGAAATACGCAGGCCAGATCCTGAGCTGGCACAAATCCCTGCCCCCCAGTGGCATTCCGATGACTTCGACGGCGCATTCTGAGTGACGGGACTGGAATACTTGGGATGCATTAGAGGGGACGGTCCCCTGAACAGCCACCCCCTTGTTTCTTCTACCCCGTGCTGAAGCTGCCCGCCTGCCCACCAGGGCATCGCTTCACCGACCAAGGGCTTCCCCGGGAATTCTTAGCGCTTTCCCTGCTTGCTGGCTACAGCTGGGATAAACACACCTCAGAGCTTGGGTAGGGTCTCATCTCGCATCCAAAATGGGCAGAAACACTTTATTTTTGCACAGAACGACTCAGCCGCGGCTGCCGGGGCTAATCCAATGCAGTTTATATTCCGTCGCATAGAGGCAATACGATTATTGGGACGGTCTGAATGAAGGACAGCGACAGGTACGGGATGTACGTTAAAAGTTAATCACTTCTGATAGCATTTTTCTTCCTCTGACATAACTATAACCATCTTTAAAATAACATGACTTTTTTTTTTTGAATGGGGTATTTATTTCAATTAAGCAGTAGAAAGCATCAGATCTAAACAGAGCTGCAGGCAAGGGATTTGGTTATTTAGAATTAGTCTGCATTAGAATTACACTGACTTTACAATTCTATATTGTACTCAGACATTATATGAAATCAGGCACAACAGGGAGAAAGAATCAATCAGTCCTGGCTAAGGAATTGAGATAATAATGACTCATTTGACGGGATTGCTCTGGAAAATTAATAATGACGGTGGTAATTACTAACCTGGGATAGCTGCAGTGCTCATTATTCTCCTTTTACTCTATTGAATGTTAAGTATTATGAAGATGTTTGTTAGAAACACAGTCCTGTCTGCAGGCTTTCAGCCACAGACAAGGACTCTCCTAGAGGTCTGAAATCTGTCCTCCTTTTCCGCTCACCGGGACACAAACCCCAAACAACTGGAATATTTGATATACGGCATAGGCGGCAGCAAATGAGGTATTATTTGTGAGAGTTAGAATCATAGAATGATGGAATGTTATGTGTGGGAAGGGACCCCTAGAGGTCACCCAGCCCACCCCCCCTGCAGGAGCAGGGACACCTTGAACCACATCAGGTTGCTCACAGCCCCGTCCAACCTGGCCTGGAATGGTCCCAGGGATGGGGCCTCCACCCCCTCTCTGGGCAACCCCTGCCAGGGTTTCACCACCCTCATTCTAAAGAATTTCTTCCTTAGATCCAGTCTAAACCTCCCCTGCTTCAGTTTAAAGCCATCCCCCCTTGTCCTGTCCCAGCTGGCCCTGCTAAAAAGCTTGTCCCCCCCTTTCCTCTGGGCCCCCTTGAAGCCCTGACCGGCCGCACTCAGCTCTGCCCGCAGCCTCCTCTTCTCCAGGCTGAACACCCCCAACTCTCCCAGCCTGGCCCCACAGCAGAGGGGCTCCAGCCCTCGGAGCATTTTAGTAGCCCCTCGGAGCATTTTAGTAGCCCTCCTCTGGCCCCGCTCCAACAGGTCCATGTCCTCCTTGTGCTGAGGGCTCCAGAACTGGATGCAAGTTAATGTCTTGCAAGCCTGATCCATGGTAGCTCTGCTCACCCGAGCCCGAGGACCTGGCCCACCACCTCCTTTGGGGAGGGAAGAGTTGATGCACCCCTGAAGATGCTGTTTTATCACCTCCGTGTCAGCGATCAGACTTCTTGCTGACAACAACTAAAAGCGACGCCTTTTATAGCCCATCAACCCCACTCCTCCACCAGCGAGACACGTCAAGGTCAAGGGGAGCAGGTTCCTCCCCAGGACAGGCAGCGATGCCGAGGGCAGGAGGTCCCCGGCTAGGGAATGGGGGGACACTCCGAGCTGAAGAGCTCATCCAAGGCACGTTGGGGAGCAAAAAATGTTCTTTAATATAACCGTAGGGAGATATTAGACTCTAAAAAGCTCTGAGCAACAAGCAATAAGGGCGTCTAGCAGCTGTGCTCTCAAACATCTGCTCCACGCCCCACGGAGAGCATCGCACGACGTTTATATTTTAAGTGGCTCAGCAGAGGGTTTGCCTTCTGTTGAGCACCAAGTGGTGAAACGGAATGCCCTGTACAGGCAGGAGAAGAAAAAAGTTCTTCTTTGGTAACATTGAAGGGGAAACAAATTTCTCATTTTCTGAACAAGACAAAGGTTTCTCAAAGCAGCAGCTATCCTCCTTGACTGAGGAATTTTGAACTCCTAATCAACTTTCCTAATTACTCCCATTTTTCTGCCAAATTCTTCTTCCCAGCTGACTTAGCCCCCAATTGCTTTCAGCCTTATGAAATGGGCTCTTTTAAGGCACCCGGTATACACGTCATTGATTTTTTTACTTCAATCCCTTAGCGACCAAGTTGTGGCGTATGCTAACTCCCTCTTTTTTCCGTCAAGACTGTCAAACACGCAATTTTTTCCAGAAGGATGCATGAATTTAAGAACCTCATCTATAGATTTCAGAAAGCTGGAGCACCTTTTAGCACTAGAAACACAAGCCATGTATTCCAAGTCCCCTGTGAAGCTTTTCCCTCTCCATAGCCAGCCCTGCCACTCTCCAGGGAGCTGTAACGTTATTATGGGACCCCATAGCCCCCCCCAAGGCTCAAGCAAGAGGCAGCAGCTAAGGCTGGTTTAGCAGCTCTGCCTCACCCCAGCCTAAAGCTGGTTTAGCATCTCCGCCTTGCCCCAGCCTCCTCTCAAAGGACTCACAGTACCCAGACACACCAGGGGACTTTATCCCACAGGGGTGGTCCTCTGTGAGATCCACCCCATCTCAGCTGCTGGGATTTCTACAGGCAGGGACATCCCACTGGGACAGTGCAGATCACAGCCTTGTCCCTCGTGATACTTAAACCCCGATGAGCCATCGCTGGGAAAAGTCAAGGCTTTTTTTATTTACAACTGTAGCATCATTAATGCCACTTATCTTGATGATTTCACCTCCTTATTGTTCCGCTAGATTGTTTCCAAACAAGGGGAGAATGGTGACGTTCACCGTGTGTGCGGTTTTATGAAATGTCAAGAACGGGGGACGTGAGCTCTGCTGGGGTAAAGGAAAATGCTGACAATTTTTAACTGCAGTCTCTGCTTTCAGGTGTCCTGTTCAGCTCCTTGACAAACCCACCATCACCCAGGCTTCTTGTTGCACCCTGCATACATCCAATTTTTCCAGTACAGCACGGCATGACAAAAACAATCCAGCCATACAATCCAAACAACACACTTTTAGTGTAAAAATCCAGTTTTTCCTTTAAGCCTCTTTTCCCCCGTTGCCAGGGCAGATCCTGGCTCCGTGACGATACTGAAAATCCATCCTCCAGAGGAAGTGGGATTTGGATCGCTGCCCTCCAGGGTTGGTGCCGCATGCATCAAGTGGTTTATTTTATTAATCTGCGCAGGATTGAAGAAATACCCAAACAGGCTGCATTTGCAAATGTAAAGCTTTGCAAAGCTCCCCTGCTGCGTTAGCCCTGACCGCTGCCTGAATGTTTAAGAAATACCCATAAATAGAGCTCACCTTGTGCATGTCTCATAAGGAGAATTCACAGTATTTAAGAGAGGAGGTCAACAGAATTAAATGAGACGCACGAAGTCGACAGTAAACCAAGAATTATGAAGAAGATCCTGTGACCATTAAAGACAAAGTGACCAGAGACCTGGCTACACGTCCCCAAAGCCAATGGGTCCGTCCTACTGACCTCTCCCTGCTCCACCTCCAGTCCCCAAGGATAGCCACCATCATGCACCGGTTTCCAGCAGCCCTCCATAAACCATTCACAGCAATCGCTACGGCAGCAGCACTCACATTTCCTGAAGGATTCAAGACCTGATGGAGTTTTCCCAAAGAATTCACGGCACAGTCATGCTGGATGCCATGGTCTTTGGAGGCTCTCACTGTAAGCATCAGTATGGAGCTGCCTCTTACCAAACACTTCTCACCATTAGTTCTCCCGACAGGAAAAGGCGTATTTGAGCCTGACTTCAGCTACAAGTGCTAAACTGGCCTAAGTAGGTGGGAAATCCATCAGTTTGAGATCAGGGATCCTGAAGCAAGGATTAACGGAGCCGTTCTGCAGCACAGATGCCTCTCGCAGCTCATCTGAACCACAGCAACACGTTCTACCTCAGCCTCTGCCTGCAGCTGTGCTCACCTAAGGCTGAAATAGTCCTTTATATGGTCACTGCCACCTGGGAGGATGTCACCTCCAAGCACGTTTCACAAGCAAGCCCACATGTAGTACGCTTGTGGTCCTGACTGACCGTAACACTTCAAACAGTCCATACCTGCTCCGTGCGTTTCCTTCTTCAGCGTAAACAAAGGTACCAAACTTCTGCTCCAAAGTGCGTGCAAGGTCAGAGAGTTAATTATTGTAATTATCAACTGAACAGACTCAGAATGCTAATCTATTATAAAGTGGTCTGTTAATTGGTGTTAAACTGCCTATTAGCCTGCCATTTCCCATGTTATCAAGCTGACCTGGAGCACGGCACAGTTGAAAAACCAATCCGTTTCTCATTTCTGGCCAACACTGATTGCAGATTTGGAAAAGAAGGGAAAAAAAAAAAATCTACCTACCTGGAATTGAAGTTACAACAAAGGAAAACATCATTCTGCTGCTTTAAATTGCATTTTTTTGATCCATGCAGTACTGTACTTGTATGTACCTTTCCATGTTCTTGCTCCCTCCAGTGGTGCCCACGTTGGTCCTGACCCTCCCGGTGCCACTGCGGGGCTTGGGCTCTGCCACCTCGGGTGCTCACCATCGCCAGGGCACTGACTATTCCCGAGCTGCAAGCCTGAAGGTGGAGCAGGAGCTTTCCTCCTGCTGCCCGAAGCCACCAGCCTGCAGCCTTCTCCATCATGGGCGTCTCCATTTCTTGACCCACCAAGCGCAGCCTCCATCCGCTCCTCTTTTGATACCACTGGGGGCTTAAGACCTGCTACCTGCAGAGTCCCAAACATCCAAGAATAGCAATGATCAGCACCTCACCAGCCCCAAAAAGCATCCAGAGCTGTCCCTAAGGAGGTCCCAGAAAAAAAAAAAAAAGTGTGTGGGGGGGCAGGTCTCAGTCTGGTCTCTTCCACTCAAAAAGTATCTGCCTTCAGCCAGTCTTTGGGCTTTAATTTATAGAAGTGGAGACAGAAGATTAGCTTAGTCATTTCTCAGGGGTCAGTTATAAAATCTGGGTGTCCAGGAGGGCAATGAACTTCCACTTAAATATGCTGCAAGAGGGAGAGGCGGTATTTCCATTTCAAACCGTCGTCAGGGAAGGCAGCACCGCCAACTGCTCTCTCTTCCCCAAAAGCTGTCGCCGAAGGGGCACGACCTGCCAGAGCGTTTCTCAGGGCGTCTCACCTGACCGACATTTATCTATACTGTTTCTTCCTTTTTACTTTATTAAATAGCCAACTTTAAAAGTTCAGGGGGACTCAAAATGACCTTCAGAAAGTCCAGAAATGATTCACTGCCTGAGCCAATTTCACCGTGGAGCCATCTCTGAAATGCTTGACTCACCTGGGCATTGCCTCCCTCTCCCTCTGGGAACCACTGCACCATTTCAGCATCCATCACCAGAGGATACTGGGCAGAATTTTCCATTTTGACAGATGTGGAAGAGCTTGAATACGGGAGCAGCGAATTTTCTACATGCAAATCAGAACCTCTTGGTGTTCAGGTACCTTTAAAATCTAGTTCAGGGCTTTAGATCAGGGAAAAAAGGCTCAGAGATTCAGAAAGCCTGTGGCTTGCCATTTCCCAAGACTATTTCCAACGTGTTTTAGTGACAACTAGGAAAGCAAAGTCTTTGTCATTTAGGATTATCTCCAGTTCTCTGCCCGTCTCGCCAGTGCACAGCTGTTATTCTAGAGCAGTTACAGCTTTTTTCACTTTCCTTCCAGAATCTTTCCATCACCTGCCTTTGCACGTTCAAACACTACCTGGATCACCGGAGAAGTACAAAAAGGAAAGAAAGAAAACTTTCAGTGCCATGAATAATAAACAGAGGAAGCTTCTAGAAGTGGGAATCCATCTAATTCAATGTCTTTCGCTACTGATGACTATTATTCCGCCATTCAGACTTTTCCGAGACATCTGACTGTTTATCACTTTCTTTCCTTACACTGGCAGAATACCCAAACATACCTGCATGAGCCTCATTTCTCCTCCTGCTCCAAAAATGTGCTAGTCATCTTCTATTTGATACCCTTTACTGTCACACTGATGCTCATCCACAGGAAATTCCCATTTATTTTAGTTCCTAAGATGCTGTTACGTTGACAAACGGACCCATTTGGCAACCAGCCATCCCGTTCCTCTTTCTTGGTAGCAGATAAGCTGAGAGGCCAACATCACTTCTGTGCGGAAAAGACCCCCAAAATGGCCCATCCAGCAATGTGACTTCTTTGTCAGCATCTTCCACCTGAACTGAAGTCAGATGAATTCTCAGAGCCAACAGACACCTCTTCAAAGAGCTCTAATGCAGATCATCAGTACTGTCTGTCAACTTCTCTCTCTCTGAATAATTTTCTTGGCAGTAGCTGCTGCATAAAAGTCATACATACCTATCCAAGCTTTACACATTACACTCAACATTATGCAGTGGTACCAGTGACCACGGTTTTTTGGCAGGAGATTAGAAAACCATCAGTCCCCGGCTTTTTCTCAGCCTGCCCTATCACAAGCAGAATTTACTGTTGCTGGGATACTGTCACGGGGACATTCACCGGACGTTTTGCTTTGCTTATCTTTTACTCTTCGAAGTGCTACATATTCCCCGTCTTTTATCTAACTCCCTCATTGCTATTCCATCCATTGCTTACACCTTTACAGCTCCCCCCGTCGCCTTCATGTTATCTTGCTGCCTCATTTTCTGCCGGTGACTTCAGATTCCGCTTGAGTGCGTGTTCCTTTTACTACAATAAAGGAAAATAAACCTATACAGATGGAAAGCTACCTCTTCCGCCGCTCGGGAAAACAGACTCTACAAGCTTTCCACTAGAGGAATCATTTGGTTAGGCTTGGAGAAGACTGACGAGCGTGATGTCAAGGACAGCTGTCAAAATGAGAAATGCCCATTATAGCTTCCTCTACACTTCAGTCAGTCACGTTTGCTTTTATTTCACTTTATTGATATGCGCTGACATGGTCCAAAACAGAGGTGGAGACTGACCAAAGACCAACGGCGAGTTTCGGCTCCTTCAGGAGACTAAGATCTTGTTCAGAGTACTTGTTCAAGGGAGTGGCTCCTCTAAGCAGCGTTCATTTAAAAAACGAACAAGCAAGTGAAGAAGAACACCATTGCATTGATACGTCATTTGTCCTTAATTACTTTAGGATTGAAATAAAAATGTAAAGATTTCCATAATACCATTAAGAAACGGTTTCAGTACAGGAAAAATAATTAAAACCTGTCCTTACCGTCTTGGGACGCAATGGACTCATTGCTAATGACTTTTGACAGGTGCCAACAATGAAATTTGCAGAAAGAAAACTGGAGAATGACATGAAACAGCGCTTGAGCATTGTTTCTATTTTCTAAATCTATCACTCAAAGATGTACAGCCTGCTTTTAACAGAAGGCATGCAAAAAGCACAGGGATCTCTCATTTCTTGGATGGTTAGTCAAGACTTACTGTTCAGCAGATGCGCACAAGAAGTGTGGTTCTTCTGCACTGAACAAACGTCCTTCCTTACAGGCATTTGCTTTTGATGCTCAGCCGACGTGGCCTGTTGGGAGATCAGAGACAGAGAAACGCAGATGACTGGCTCGCTTCTGTTTTCTTTGGCAAGAAGTTGGGCGCTAATTTAAAACAAAGCGTTGGCTTTTTTATGGGGCGTGTGGGCTGGCAGCCTTATGCTCGCAAAGGCATGTAAGGCTACAGGCAGTGCTTTTGTAAAATTTATTTTCAAATAAACCCAAAAGGTCCATTGTCCATTTTCATCAATGTAATGGCTGTATAGAGGTTCCCAGTTAATGATTGTGCCTCAGCTCCCATTGAGGGTGATGGCAAAACTCCGAAACCCGTATTATTTTATGACTCCAAGAACCAGCATTTTTTCCCCCACACCAAGGAACCACAGCTAGCGGCATCATCTACCGCATTAGAAGCTCACGTAAAGGAGCCCCATCTACTGGAACAGCCCAATCAGCCAACTTTGGCGCTCACCACGTAGTTAAATTATCTCTGGCCGCTCCATTTGCTTTGCCATTATTACAGGGGTGCCACAACTTTTCTTTTGCATACCGAAATGATGAAGTGATGATTGAATTTACAGAGCGCTATTTCTCAGCAGTAATTCCCTTCACAGATGCTCCAGTGCACCACATGGACAGCAAGCTTGTCCACTTTGCAAGCAGAGCAAACGCCCTGCCCGTATCAACCCCTTCCAGAAACCGCTCTCCCTCCAGTCTCCGCAAAGACAAAAGGAAAAAGGCAATCCAGATCTTGGGGGTTGTCAGGATCTGGAATGGGCTGCCCAGGGAGGTGGTTGAGTCCCCGTCCCTGGAGGTATTTAAAAGAAGGATGGATGAGGTGCTTAGGGACAGGGTTTAGTGGTGGGATGGCAGGGTTAGGTTAAAGGTTGGACTCGATGATCTTAAAGGGCTTTTCCAACCAAAGTGATTCTATGTTTCTATGTGCAGAAACAGCCTCCCCAATCTGTAAGGTTGTACAGTAGGTATGGTTATTCAGCGCTGGGCAGCACGGGGGGGCAGTCCCACCAAAGTCGTGCGCACCTCCACGCGGCAGCTTCTTGCCCTGTTTATATGTAGCAAAGTGTTACATATGCATGAAGTTTCCCAATACGCCTATACATAGGCATAACCTGTCCCCGCTTCGTATTAAAATTAGTTCCAAGAGGTCATTTCCATAAGTCCCTCCCGACTGCGCTTGCTCAGTGCCTCCTTGTGGTGGTCGTGGGGATGAAGGCTGATGGCTCCTCTTCGTCACCGCTAGTAACCCCTTGCTCTTGTGCAGACTCAGTTGCTCCTTTGCTCCTCCCCAAACTGCAGGGTCGGTTTAAGCCAGTTCTTAAGGCAAATTCCTGGTTCTTATCAAGAACTGTCCTTCGTAAGGAGCCGCAAATCTTCCTGCGTCAGTTAGTTCGCACAAGAGTTAGCAAAACATCTGAGCACTATCAGTTGGATTCTCCGGGCTACGCAGCAATCTAGACAATTATTACGCAGCATCTTATCTACTAAGATTCCCTTAACCCCTTCTCTCAGGGGGAAACCACCTTCCAAAGGTGCTTTCCCTTCTCCATTTGCTCCGTTTGTTCTCCATTTGCTCTCCATGGGGACCAGCCCCTTAATTAAAAGCGTTTAGTTAGGACCTGCGTTGCCTCCCGCTTCCTCCCACGGCACAGCAAGGAGCAGCGATGGTGGCAGGACCTCCCGCTCTGGCGATGACTGGGGGGGCCCTGGCAATCGCCAGCCCTACTAATTGCCTAAATTCACTCATTTTCCTCCAACGCGAGCAGGCGAGGAGCCCGAGTAAATTGCTGGGGCAGATGATGTATAACCCTTTGCTGCGGGCAGGTTGTAAAACCGCGCGCTAGCTTTTAAGAACTGTCTGGCCTTCACAATTACATTTTTTCATGTAGTAATTTCCTAATTAACAATTTCTCCCTTTTGAAGACTTGCACCGGCAAATTGGCTTTTTTCCTATTCTGGTGGCAGGAAAATTAGTTATCCCCTTTCCTCACGTAGAGGTTCATTTTATGTTCCAGTGAACAATGGCAAGGAGAGAACAATACCAGAAAATACACAAAGTTACCCCCTGCCCAGATCAGAGGGAAATTTCTTATCTTTGACACCTGCTGGCAATTAATTAATCCTTTGCATGCTCGAATTTACAATTAGCAGCCCTCCTGGAACGGGATTCAAGGATGCGATCAGCGCTGCCCTCTGCCTCCCCGGGCTGCTGGAAGGGGCCGAATCCTGCTCTTTTATTTTATAGCATCCAAGGAGGAACTTCCCTCTCTCCAGTACTCATTAAGGGGGCATTTTAGAATCACAGAATTGCTTGGGTTGGCAAAGCCCTTTAAGGTCATCATGTCCAACCGTTCCCCTACCCCTGCCATCCCACCACTAAACCCTGGCCCTAAGCACCACATCTACACCCCTTCCCTGGGCAGCCCCTTCCAGCGCCTGACAGCCCTTTTGGGGAAGG
The DNA here is from genome assembly GCA_017310255.1 of Butorides virescens. Taxonomy (NCBI): domain Eukaryota; kingdom Metazoa; phylum Chordata; class Aves; order Pelecaniformes; family Ardeidae; genus Butorides; species Butorides virescens. The sequence goes on along the minus strand of JADKXX010008504.1, from coordinate 71,910 downwards.
AATTGTTCCCAATGTCCAACCTCACCCTGCCCTGGCACAACTTGAGGCCGTTTCCCCTCATCCCATCGCCCATCACCTGCAATGGGCACGGAGAGGAGCCCCCAGGCACGTGTCAGTCTGTCGGACTGCGCTCACGGGAAAAGCCTCTCCTCCTCCACCCGGGCTGCTGACTGCTTAAGTTATCCCACCTTAATTGCCAATTTTTCTGCTCAACAGGCAAACCCAACTTGAACTTAACTCGCTCCCGACTGGACCTCGCTGCTGAAGGACCTTTCTCGGCCGGCTCCCGTGGGGCTGCTCCTCCCCAGAGGCCAGCTGCACAAAGCAACGAACAGCCACCACAATTACATCCGCTAGCTACCCATTTCTCTCTTTTCTTTTAAGTTTGTCCTGGAATCTGGAAGGCCAAGGAGCCTTCTGTAACATCAAAATAACTTGCATTCAAACTTCTACCCCATCAGGTACTCAGTACAGTTTTTTCAGTCCAGCTTTTTGTTGGAATATAACAAGACCTTCATTTTGCCCATCTGAAAATATTTTTGTGCTACATAAAGCGAGGCAGCTTTGCACGGGGTGGGAAACTGAATAGAAATACTGGGTAGAAATACTGTAAAGAATACTGTTCTTTGAAGTACTTGTGGCATTTGAAAGCCATCTAGTGCTTTAAAGAACAGTATTTTATTAAGCATTTCAAAGGAACTTTGGAGCTATTATTTCTTATTTTGCTATTAAAACCTGTAAGTTTGAAAATTAATCGTTATAGGACCTTTGATGCAAAAATCTATGAATAAAATAAATTCCGAAGGCTATTTTCACACTGAGTTACATTAAAGCATTCCTTCATCTCCCTTATTAATTTAATGCACATCTCAGAAAGTATCTTAAATATTAGGAATAATATTCTACTAACTAATCCCAAACCCCTACGGCTTCTTGAATTTGCTTCCATTAGCACACCGTGATATTTCTCACTGCTTTCTAGTGACCTTTAAATCAACTTTTCAGGTTACTAATTAGCATGATAAACAATAGATTCCCATTTCACGGGCAATTTCATGGGCAAGCGACCCACCAGAGCCAGGCTGCAGGCCCTGCTATATCCATCTCTGCAGCAAGCGCCAGAGCACCTCCGGAAAAGACATTTTCCTTCAGCAGGAGCTCTAGGAACACTTGGCAGAACCATATCGCTTAGTTCCCGATAGCTGAGCCGAATTCTTTCGTTAGCATGCGTGAGAGCTTCGAGGAGCGGTCTCGGATGGAAGGGGAAAGGCATGGTTTGGGATTCACAACCCCAGCAGCAGCCGGGACGCTCGGTGCGCCGTCGAGGATCCACGGGCATCGCGCCGTTGTCACAGCGGATTCCTTATCGTTCTGTTCTCAGGGCAAGCGTCTTTTGTCTCTTCTCAATTACGCTTCATTTGGATTTATCACAAAACTTAATTTGAAGCAGTTGCTTTGCAGATGGGTTCGAGCCTTTTTTTTTTTTTTTTTTTTTTTTGTTACGTTTCAAGCAAGAGAAGACAAAATGATTACTGGTATGGGATATAAAACTAGACCCCATTACGGGCAATGATCGCAGGTACCTGGGAAGGAGCAGTTCACGTGCCTGAACAGTATTTCTGCCCAGCTCGGGCCAGGTACCTGCCTGGCTTGCTCCCAAAAAGCCTCGAGGGGGCAAACACCGGAATGCTTGCTCTGCCACCGCCACCAGCCACGGCGAGGCGAGGACAGCCAGCATCTGCAGCACCGGGGGGGGAAATGTCTCCTGAAATGTCTCAGTGCAGCTGTTGAAAATAAAATTAAAAATAAAAAAAAACCCAAACAAAACCCCCCAAAACCTCCCTAAAACCCAAGCAAACCTCACGTCACGGTAACACAGTACACAAGGAGATTGGAAGAGCGAGAGGCTTGGCTGCCCACAGGTCACTGGGATGGCTGGGTGGAGAAGCAGGGGATGAAAAAGCAAGCGGAAAGGCAAGGGCAGGGTGGTGCTTGAGGGGAATAAGCGCTTGCTGTCAGTCGGGGAAGATCGTTTCAAATCTTATGTTTGCCACCGACCTCAGGGGAGGGCTTAATTTAAGGGAAACAGAAACGGTTCCACTCTCGCCCCATCCTTCCTTGCCCTCTGCCCCCCCCTGCCCCGGGGAGGTCCCTGGGACGTGGGCCACCTCCTGCCCTGTGCTGGCACCGCCACCAGCACGGTGGGGCAGGCTCTGCTCCGAGGTTGTGTCACTGATTACAGAGTCACCGCCTCACAGGGCACCCAGGGCTGTGGGGACCCCTGGGGACCGGCCCACCCCACCCCAGCTCAAGCAGGGGCAGCTACAGCAGGTTGCCCAGGGGCCACCCGGGCACTCCACCCCACTGGCCACGGGTCCAGCCCCTAATAATAATGTCGGGGTAACCCCCAGTATCAATACAGGCTGGGGGATGAAGGGATGGAGAGCAGCCCTGCCCAGAGGGACTTGGGGGTGCTGGGGGATGAAAAGCTGGACATGAGCCGGCCATGGGCGCTGGCAGCCCAGAAGCCAACCCTACCCTGGGCTGCATCAGGAGAAGCGTGGCCAGCGGCGAGGGAGGGGATTGTGCCCCTCTGCTCTGCTCTGGGGAGACCCCCCCTGGAGCCCTGCGTCCAGCTCAGGAGCCCTCAGCACCAGGAGGACATGGACCTGTTGGAGCGGGGCCAGGGGAGGGCTACTAAAATGCTCCGAGGGCTGGAGCCCCTCTGCTAGGAGGCCAGGCAGCAATGCAAAAAAAAAGAGAAGATGAAAAACATGAAAGAAGGGTCTATTTGGTAAAAAAAACAGGTAAAAGCTGAGGGTACATGCAGGGGGACGGGGCAGGTCCCCCCCATTTCTGGCTTTACCAGCCAGTTGCCATAGAAACCCATCACAGCACAGCTTGGGGGCCCCAAATGCTGCAAAACCCCACTGATGCTGAGGAGACCCATCCCTCCCCGCCGTGCTCCGGGAAGGTCTGTCCCTCCCCACTCCGGCACGGGCAGCCGGAGCGTGGATCGCCGCAGAGCGCCGAGCTCCTCCAGCACTTTCCTGGATGGTGTTTGTGTTACTCATTTAATTTAGTTACAGGCAATCTTTCATTTTATATCTGTATGCCCATATAGGAAAAGAACATTATGCGCATCATTTTCTGGGAATATACTTACGCCACAGTGCACTAGATAAAGTAAATATTGTATTGATGGAAAGGAAGTAACAAAATATTAAAGGAAAAATCAATAAATGCTTTAAAACCCCATCCTTCAGCCTTACTTAACTTTGTTTAGGCAGGCAATGAAGTTCCCAGGAGCTCTGAGCGGTGCTGAGCTGCCCACGCTCGCTGCTGGAAGGGGCACAGGCTGGAGGGAAGAGCAGGTCACCTTCCCGTAGAGACATCAGGGCTTTCCTGGTGCCTGGCAAAAAACACGGGAGAGAGAAGCTGGGTTTGTTTTATAACCCAGGTTGATATTAATTGACAATTAGCATCCATCCGAGCACCTCCAAACCGGCCCCTTAAACTGCTACCAGCTGCAGGGCAAAGGAACCCACCCACGCTTTGCTAATTGTCCAAATAAATAAACCTTACCTTGTGTCACCTCTTTCAACCAGAGATATTCAGTCTTATCTCTCTTTTCCAGCCAAGGAAAGTGGCAGGGGAGCGGGTGGGCTGGGGGGTAACGCCGGGTCTGTGCCGCAGACCCCGTCTGCCACACTCCTCCAAAACACGGGCGAAGTTACTGGCGTTCAATGCTTTTATATAGGCCAGTTGGCTTTCAAAAGTGGGTCCAGAATTAGGTTAGTAAGTCGATATTTACACACAAGATGATGTGCCCTGGTTTTCCAAAGTGCTGAATACCCAGCCCAGAAGTTCCCTCGTGGGGCTTGGGACTTTATTTTTGGCACCTCGTTTTATAGAAAGCCCATCTGTAACAGCGAGCTCTAGCTGCCAGGGAATTAATTCCAAGTTACATAAGCCATTCATGAATAAGCATTATTTTCCATACATTAAAACTTGCAGGGGCAGGTTTCAGAACCCAATTGGTATTTCGCGAGGTAGGCCTCAGAAATCGTCGATTAATGCTCCTTGACATTTTCGAAGTATGATAATTTATATTAAACCTACTGCAGCTAACTTTGCATATGATAACTCCGAGCCTCGGTCATAAACTAAGACGCCTTACGCAGTTGGGGAGCATTACGGCCGCTCTTTATCATCTCTTTGACATAATGCACATTGTGTATGCGCCGCAGCGAAGATAAACACGTATATAAAGCAGGCAATTACCTCACTTCACGCAGACTATCATATTTATGACCGTTTGCAGAGGCTCAACATAATTCATTTACTCCAGGTGCTAGAGTAAATACATCATTATAAAGCCACGAGCCAGGCTGTGCTGTGAGAGGCAGGTATCACGATTTGCTGCCATCCAGCTAAGTCAGCAAAGCTCGTCGCTCCTTCCAAAGGCGGAGAGCGGCGGTCGGGGGGAGGCTGATGGGAAGAGCTGGGATCGGAGCCGCACGCTGCCAAGCAACGGCAGGGAATGCAGCCAGGACGCAGCAAGGAGAGGGTTAAATTTGGCTCCAGAGATTAAAAATCACAGAATCCCAGAATCGTTTGGGTTGGCAAAGCCCTTCAAGCTCCCCCAGCCCAACCCTTCCCCTCCCCCTGCCATCCCACCCCCAAACCCTGGCCCTCAGCACCGCCCCTGCCCGGCTGTTAAATCCCCCCAGGGGTGGGGACTCGACCCCTTCCCTGGGCAGCCCCTTCCAGCCCCTGACAGCCCTTTGGGGAAGGAATTGTTCCCCAGGCCCAACCTCACCCTGCCCTGGCACAACTTGAGGCCGTTGCCCCTCGTCCCATCGCCCCTTCCCTGGGAGCAGAGCCCGACCCCCCCGGCTCCCCCCTCCTCTCAGGCAGTTGTAGGGAGCGATGAGGGCTCCCCTCAGCCTCCTCTGCTCCAGGCTGAACCCCCCCAGCTCCCCCAGCCGCTCCCCAGCAGCCTGGGGCTCCAGACCCCTCCCCAGCTCCGCCGCCCTTCTCTGGACACGCTCCAGCCCCTCAACGTCTTTCCTGAAATCTTGTTCATTTGAGAGGCAGATGCTCCCCGTCTCGAGTGGCCAGCTGGAGTGGCCCACGGCAGGACGTGTTTTCGCCAGGAGCTGGCGTACCCTCGGCAGGGAAGGGCTGGTGGCCGGGCTGAGCACGGCCGCAGCTCATCCTGGTCCAAACACTTTGCTTCCTCAGGTATCCACCACGGGCTCAAGAGCGTGGCGAGCCCGATTTGGCATGGATTTGAACTCGGGCGCTTGAGCAGAACAGGGGGCGGCGGCGGGGGGAGCGGAGGGAGCGCGTCCCCGAGCGGCCACCGCGGAGCCGGGCTCGCTCCTGCGCCGGGAGAAAATCAGCAGCTTGGTGACCTGCATCAGGGTGGCTTCCAGCCCCACGAACACCTTTGATTAACGACGGGGGATGGCTTCCCCAGACACTTTGCCCATTGAAATTGCCACTAATATCGGTACATTACATATGACTAATCAGGGGCAATTAAGGCCTAATTAATCTTTCGCTGTTGTGCTCGCTGCAATCACTCACGCTGCTACGAGGGCGGGCAGACAAACCTGCCGTTTGGATCTCCTACCATTTCACACCCGATTTGATCGGACGCAAAACGGGGAAGGCGGTAAAGGATAAATCAGGAAAAACATTTAACCTCCCAGGTTACGAGAGGCTGTATCCCTGAAAATGCAGCATTTCCCAGATTCTCACTCAAACTGGTATCAGCCTGCCTCTGACTTCAATCCCAAAGACGTATGGGCATGTACCTGTGCCTTGACCGCACGGGGCAGGGGGGGATGTAGATGAATGTTCAGTAAATGTGGGGTTTGATAGATAGTTCCAGAAATCTGAACCATTTTGGGGTTCTATCTTCAACAATCATTGACTATTTTATTCCGTAACCAATATGAGTGATTGCTTTAGGAGATAAAACACATGCAAATTTCTTTTAAAAAAGATCAGAGGAAGTGATAACAAATGAATTACACCAACACAGTGAGAAAACCAAAAAGAGAAGGGCTGTTCTACAAGAAACACAGCTGATACCTTGTTATCGTATCACTTTGGGGAAGGAAAAAGGGGGATAAATTAAGCACTTCCTTCTGTAAATAAGTTTTAAAGTAATCTGATTACAACAGCTCCCACTAGCACCATTCCATGGCAGTGAAGAGTAAAATCAATAATGAACATCAGCATTTCCATTTTGTTTAGTGGGTTTGTAACTCGGCCATGAGAATCTGCTTTTCGGTTACGGCTTGGCCATGGGAGGGCCGTGACTAACCCGGCTACGACGTCCCCAGCTGACGTATCCGGGAATCGCCCATCTCTTGATTAACAAAGAACAACGCGGCTCCGAAGGTGATGCTATGGTGGAATTACTTTGGAGAAAGCATAAAGCTTTTAGGACTTAAGGTTTGATTTGACTAATGCTGCTGGAGGATTTGATAGAATTTAGTATTTAATAGTCATAGAATGATGGAATGGTTTGGGTGGGAAGGGACCCCCAGAGGTCACCCAGCCCAACCCCCCTGCAGGAGCAGGGACACCTTGAACCACATCAGGTTGCTCACAGCCCCGTCCAACCTGGCCTGGAGTTTTCCCAGGGATGGGGCCTCCACCCCCTCTCTGGGCAACCCCTGCCAGGGTTTCACCACCCTCACTGGAAAGAATTTCGTCCTTAGATCCAGCCTAAACCTCCCCTGCTTCAGTTTAAAGCCATCCCCCCTTGTCCTGTCCCAGCTGGCCCTGCTAAAAAGATTTTCCCCATCTAACATCAGGACACTTGTTGTCTTGACCTATCCTTGAATATTAAAAATTCAGAGTAAAGACTAATCCTTGTTCCCAGTGCTTTAAAAAGACAAAATAGAGAGGAAGTGGAACTCCAAACCACGGTCCCATCAACGGCACAGAGAACGGACACCAGGCTCTAGGGTCATTGCCTACAGCTTTTCCCACCAGTTTTCAGTCGCTGCTCTAAAATCGTTTCCTTCCACTGCAGTCAGAGTGGTGCAAAACTTGTCCTAAGTCTACGCCCAGCATTGCACCTGCCTACACACAGATAGGCAGCCCCTGCAGTAATCCACACCTCGAATATCCACCGATTTCCAGGTCCACACAGCTGCCCACATCTGGGCAATGGTTTCCTGTGTTCGTCACTCAGCAAACGGGGCTGGCAGGAGAGGATTGCTGCAGCTCGTTGTAACAATACTGTTGTCATATTTCTAGATATTCCACCTTTGTATGACAGAAATCATACCAGAAAGAGAAAAAAACCCTGAAAATCAGATATTTGGCCCTGTTGAGGCAGAGCAGTCCAGCCCTGTTTATCTATGGAGAACACAGAGGTTGGCAGTGATAAGAAAGGATTTTTTTGGAAAAAGGTGAGCGGCCAGTGCTGCAGGCAGGGGAGGTAAAATGTGCTAAGCCTACTGTACAGCACCGGCTTCTCTGATATTCATCTTCAAAGCCTAATGAGCATTTTCTTTCAGAAAAAAAAAAAAAAAAAAAAAAAAAAAAAAAGTAGGACAAAAGACTGTAATGTTGCAGTGCTGCGGTTTCATGAAACAAATAAATACGGGTCAGTGGAAAATTGATGCCCTTTTCCAAAAGCTCGCCTAAGTTCCTGCTACACACTCAGAAAATCAGCTCTGCAATTTGTCAGAGCTCGCGTGGTGTCCCCAGGGACCAGCAGAAAAGGCAGGGTGCAGTTTTCAGCTGACACCCCCCGCCCCCCAGCCCCCCAGCTCCTGGCCTGGCTCAGGGGTGTCCGTGCCCCCGACAGCGCTGCAAACCAACTTACACCACAGACGAAGGATGTGAGCGGCTGGGTGGGCCACGGTGTGGTGCATTGCCCTGATCAAACCTAAGGAATTTTAATCAACCAGGGTTCAAAGACCTGGGGCCAACTCAGGGAAGTATTAAGCACATTCCTATTTCCCTTTAAAATAGCATGGTTGTGGGGTTTTTTTGTTGTTTTTTTTTTTTTTTAATATATAATGAAAACTTAGTACTTGCTTAAATCTGGCACTGAAGAGCTGTTTTCTTCTCACAAGCTGCCATCTGCCATATGCTCTGATTCAGAGAACGCTTTCTAAGAGGTGCAAAGCGAGTATAAAATCCCAGACCACAGCAGGCTACTGGAAGCTGGGCTGAGCTCACCAGAACCGATAGGCTGAGGAAGACTGGGAGGCTGAAGGCTTCGCCGTCCTCTGCCTCCACCTCCCTCCTCTGGCACGCACAGAGTGGGACGGCGGTGCTGCAAGCAAGACCAACAAAAAAGAAAGATGAGTGTTTTTCTTACAATAGTTGCAGATTTTCCTAATCCCGTGTCCTCTGCACCACCTTGAAGGTGCTCCGAGTCTGGCGAGCACGGGCTACCAGCACGGTTCATCACCCAGAGAAGCCCAAGCTGTCTCACATTGTGGGAGCAAGCAGACCTTTCTGAACCCCTAACGAGCAAATAATTCACTTTCAACTGCAAACAGACAAATGGAAACTCGCGGAATAATCCTACGCTGTACACGAGCCAAGAGCAATACATGCTCTGCGCCGTGTCTTGACACTAAAGCTAACGTACACGGCTTGCTTGGCCAGAGAGCGCCGAGCCTCGTTAGCTCAAGCGTCCTTCAGCAGAATTTCAAAAGAGTTGGATTACGCTCTATAAAAGCCCTGGCACCCCGTCTGTTAAATGACATGGCAGTTTTTACACTTACCGCGACCGCCGGAGTAATTTCCTTCTTTGCAAGGCCACGCTCTGTAACCCAACGCAGCCGGAGAAATCAACATTATCGGCGCTCCACGCCAACCCATGTGCTGCTTGGGCTCTTTGGAGAGGCTCAACAGTGGCATGACCCTCTCCAACCCACGCAGAACATATTTCAAACACAACGTACTGCTCAGCTGGTGAAGCCGTGGCATTTGCGACAAGAAGACATCGAGGCGGCTCGTGTTGGCCAGCGGAACTCCTGAAGTGAGGGATGACAAACAGAGCCATCACGTCAGGAGGAGCTGAGAAGAGTTGGGCCTAATAAAACCTTCAGCCTTGAGGCAGGATACAACTGGGACTAATGCCTCAATAAGACTGGCATTTGTTTCTCAAACACGGACACTTTTCAATGCACGGTGTAGGATGGATTGTACAGATCCGCTCATGTGCAACATGGACATTTGTGAGGAAAGGAGCCTCCTCCGTTCGTAACCCTAGGAAGGGAGAGATACGCTCTCGTGTGCTGCACCACGAATCACCTCCCAGTGTCCTCGGGTTTTGCCACATCTCCATTTTCCTGGGAGAGGAACAGAAGGCTTAACAAAACCCTTTTGGTTTTTTTCCAATGAGAAAATAAGAACTGGTATGTTCACAATAAACAGATATTTGTTTAGAAAGCCATTTATTGGGAGAGGAAATATTTCCAGTTTTTAGAAAAAGCCCCCTTTTTCCAGGTTCCATCTGCATTTCTGGGTTCCCACTCTCTCACCCTTTTTACTGTCGTTTCCCCCACTGAGAAAACTGAGGAAGAAAAACAGCACGAAGAAGGAATTCTGCCCAGATTTAAAATAACCGCACGCTCAGAAAACCACTCGTTTTCTGACAGGCAACTTTTTTCAGACAATATTCCAACAGGAAAGACAGGGATATTTGCAGAAGGTCAAATAGAATCATAGAACCATAGAATTGTTTGGGTTGGAAAAGCCCTTTAAGCTCCCCCAGCCCAACCGTTTCCCTACCCCTGCCATCCCACCACCAAACCCTGGCCCTCAGCACCGCCTCTGCCCATCAGTATTGTTGGTGCAACCAGACTCCGGGCCTTCACCAGTTTTATTGCTGGTTTTGTCATTGTTTCACCTTAGGGTTCAAATTCAAACAATTTCAAAATTTGGAATTGCACCAGCCAAGGGCTGTTTGGCTTTTTTCAGAGCAAGGACAGCTTTGAGAGCTGGAGCTCTGAGACCCGGTGGGCTGTCTAAGCCCCAGCAGATCCCACAGGGCTGGAAGCCCGGGAGGTGGTTGGGAGAGGAGCGAGCTATGGGTTACAGACCTCGGGGTGCCCACCACGCCGCCGATGAGCAGCCCCACTTTCTGCACAGACACAGACCTGGTGGCACCGATGCTTTGACTACCATCCGTATCTAAACCACACAAACCTCCGAAACGGAGACCTCCATCGCATCCTGCCCCGCAGCGCCGCAGTTCATCGCCGTCCTCCCCGCCACGGGCGCCGGTGGGAGGAGAGGTGATCAGCAGCCCGACGGGGGAGCAATCAGGAGGAACAGATCACAACAGACAGCAATCTGGAGACTGTAAAAATGAATAGTTTGGGTTTCACTGATTTTGATGCGGTCGTATCATCTGTAAATTATATACCCAGCTATTTTTCCAGTTAGCCATTATTCTGTCAGGCGATCGGCTGCCAATTCCAGCCCTCCTAACCATATGCACGGCTGTAAACCTTGAAAGCAGCTGTCTCCAAAGCCAGCCAGTTCAGGAAGAATAGGGAAACAAATTACATAAAAGCAGATTAACTTCTCTTTAACTTCCGTCAAAATATTTCTTCCCCACAGCCTCTGTAATCCCATTTTTTAAGGGAATTTGGTCTCTTTATTTGTTATACTTATCAGTGTGACTTGAATTTAAAGCTTTATGCTTCATGGTTCTGCCCATGGACGTGTTGCAATTATAATCCTGTTTTTTTTTCAACGGTGGGAATGGCGCTCTGGGCAGTTTTCAGCCTGTTGCATTGATAATTCCCACGAGTCAAGGACGGCCAGGGCACGCTTGGTGCGTTTGGTTGAGCAGCTCCTCGGTGGCCAGGGGCAATATTCAGACAGTCTTGGGGTTTTTATTGTTTTCTCTTTTAATTTTGGACTCCTTGGATACATAACTCTCGCTTACCATCTCACAGATGGGCAGGCGAGGCACCAGGCTGGCACTACCTGCCAGCCACAGGCTGGGTTTAACTGGGACTGACAAGATGGAAAGATATCGCATAAGGACATTTCTAACAAATACGCCGTTTCAAAAAGTGTCATCATTTCTTCCTAAGTAAGCCAATTATTTAGAAAAGACTCCTAAAATAATGCCAAAATGCTTCTGCGTGCATGCTGGTCTTCATTATCTAGCTTAAATACAATAAACCTAAACGCGATGTACCTTCCCACATCCTCTCCATTCTGCTCTAAAACCTTTATCTTTTTGCCTGAAGGGTAAAAAATAGGGAGAACAGCTTATCAGGTGCCTAAAGGAGTAGGGAGCACCCCTGCGGGGTGGGTGCCGCACACCAACAGCAGCACGACCACCAGCGCGGGGCCAGGGCGCCCCAGAAGCTGAGCAGGGTCTGGTCACAGCTCGGGCACCCCAGGGCTGCGTAGAAGGTCCCACCACTTCAAATCAGGTGAAAAAAGCTGTGTTTAGAGGACGTCTGACTTCATCCCTATGTTATTGTGAAGAAGAGGTCAAAAGTGAAGGTCAGATGATGAAGCTGGACCAGCCCTGGGGTGGGACCACAGGGGGGTGAAGAGCACACCAAGCCCTACCTAAAATTAGGGTGCAGCGCGGGAAGGTGAGGGTCCTGGGGGACCCGTCACCACAGCCCCAGTTATGAGCAGGAGTGCAGCTGGAGAGCGAGACCAGTGGAGGAGATGGTGTCAGGGCCATGGTTTAGAAAGGCAGAGGGTGCTCGGAGGTGGGCGCTGTTCGTAGTTTGTGGCCAAGGTTTACTTATTCTGCCCTCTGTAAAGACCCCCTTCTCCTTTCCTTATCCAGAGAAAGACCTCGGGGCTTGCAGGAGAGCTGCTCTCCTGACCTGGCCCTGCCCTTCCCTGGACCACGGGCAGTTGCTCCGCTGCCAAAATCCCATCGGGAAGGGCTCCATGCAGCGGAGAACCCCTGAGGAGGGAGCCGGGCTCAACGCTGCGGGAAAAATCGCGTGCAATGTGGGAGGAGAGGAAGACTGGTCCCTTTGGGGAGGGCGAGAGATCAGAGAATTAAAAACTGAATGAGCTCCCTGTGCCCTCTGCAATTAAAGGGAACTTGAAAGAGTTTCAATTTGGTGATATCATTAATTTCCCCTCTTCCTCCTCCCTCCTGCTGCAGTTCAGAAGAGGCCTTTTCAACGGTTTATTGACTGTGTGATGAAAGACTGAGCTGAAGAGACCCTAAGAAAAGGAAAGTTTGAGAAGTTTTCAGGCCTTTCATCAGTTCTTTAAAAAATGTTCAGAAAAACATGAGAGAAAGACTGCGTTTGAGAGAAATATTGTAATTAAAGCTGCGTGCAGTGGGCTTTGCTGTCCAAATGTGACTTGAATACTTGCAGCCCTATGTCGTGTGAAGATTTAGTTCGCAATTTTGTCACAAACAAGGCTGTTAAGAAACACATTTATACTTACCCAGCTATTTCCTTTATTTGCCAAGGAACAAAATTGCTCTGGTACACTAGCTAGGTAGGAACCGCGACATATTACAGTTTAAAAATAAATGTACGTGCACAGAAGGTGCATACGGCACAAACCCAGGGATTTCGGGGAGCATGGGATCGTACAATGTGCCAAGCACCTCCAAAATAAAACCCAAGTGCAGGGCACCCCACACCCACATGGGCTCCCATCTCAGCCAAGGAGAGTCAACCAACCTACAGCAAATATTTTTTTAACACGTCCATCTTGTTCTGTTGAAATTTCCCTCTTTCTCCAGACCACACCTGAAAATTTCAGCCCCGTGTTCCTTTTCCTGGGATTCCTTGCAGTCTCATCCTGTAGCTGGAGGGCAGCTGAGTCTTGATAACTCACAGGTTGGTCCTGTAGGTGATGGGAGCACCAGGGGGATGAGTTTCAACCCCAACGTAGCAACTGGCGTACAACGCCCTTGCCTGGGTCTACTCAGACAACACAAACAAGCCAACAGGAAGAGCTGACGGATCTTGCTTTTCATGACTTTTAAAATGGCAGAAATCCTCAGAAACATCCCGAGCCCATCAAGTTTTCTGGGCACAGTTTGCCCACAGAAAGGATCAAAGACTTCAAACAACTCCCCTTCTTTGGCACAGATGGATCAAAGGCGCTTTCAACGTCCAGCCAGCCAGAAGGCAGTGACAGGGACCGGTCCCTGATCAAAAGCGTGCGGGCAGACGCGTGTGGTTTGCCAGTAACCTCTTATCAGAGCTTCATCGCACGACAGCTCTGTTGTCATGGCAAGAGACGAAAGCCTGACAAGGGACTACTCGCTCCCGGACGCAGCGGAGGAGGTAGCAGCCACAGCCACGTGCTCCCCAGCTACTCATGGGGGCCAGGCCTTGCAAACAGCTCCTGGCTTCTCACAATTCCAATTAAAAAGGGACACCTCCAGAATTATTACAGACCACGCCACCAGACTGGTGCGGAGACACCAAGCAGGAGTCCCTGGGGCGAGACTGCTGGCCGGCCATGAGCTGGCAGCCCGTGCCAACGGTGACCATCTGGCCTGCCTTTGGGACCTGCCAGAGACGGCTCCTCTAAGTATTAATTTTTGTTGAATAAAGCTTTTCTGACATCCTGTTTACATCTGCTGGAGCCTGCTGGTCCATTGCTACAGCGCAGGGCTGAAGGCACCTGACGTTTGGCTACTGTCCCCAAAGCTGGCAGTAGTCACAAGCAGGGAGCACGAGGGAGGAGCAGGAACCAAAGGGACGACTGAGATCTGTGGGGCAGGACTGAATGGAGCCGGAAGAGTTAACGTGGTAATCAAATTAGAGAGCAGTCCTAATTATTTCGGCAAGCAAAAGCAATGACTCACCTTATCAGGCAGCCAATTAATACCATCACAGACATTTTCCTTGTTTATTTTCTTGTCTTCTCAGACTAGAAGGAGAATGTGGGGGATCCCAGTCCTGGCCATCTGGCATTAGAGTGAAAAATACGGCAAGAGTTACACAGTTGTCTCAGTAACTCCATTCTAGATGATAAACTCACACGTTCTTGTGATCTTAGATTTGTTGTTTTTTTTTTTTTCCTAGGCTTTTACTCACCCATGACTACAACCCTAGGAGATTCGCCCATTTACAATCCCAGTTTACTTCAGGTGCCTTATTAAAACCGTGGTTCCCAGAGAGTAATTTTTACTCGCAATTGGGAATTTTATAAATCAGAGTCACAGGCGGCGGGCCTGGCCGCTGTTCAGGCTTTCTCCCAAAGGCTGCCCTGAGCATCTGCCCTCGGTGCGACTCAAAGCCCCGGTAGCCAACGGGGTAAATTCTCCACGCAGCTCACGGACCGACCACCAGGGCCAAGCCAACGCTTGCCTCTGCGATCGGCGACACTACGTTTTTGCAGTAGCGCCTTTCCCTAGCGCTACAAACTCAATGCAAATCTGGCATAATCCCATCATGGCACCACTCTGCGGAGAGCAAGCCATGGCCGTCCTGAAGCCCGAGTAACGCACCGAGGTCAGCCCGAGAGCCCTGATGTTTCAGGCGTGATGCTCTCATAGAATCACTTTGGTTGGAAAAGCCCTTTAAGATCATCGAGTCCAACCTTTGACCTACCCCTGCCATCCCACCACTAAACCCTGTCCCTAAGCACCTCATCCATCCTTCTTTTAAATCCCTCCAGGGATGGGGACTCGACCACCTCCCTGGGCAGCCCATTCCAGAGCCTGACAACCCTTTTGGTGAAGAAGTCTTTCCTAATGTCCAGCCCAAACCCACCCTGGCGCAACTCCAAACCATTCCCCCCCCATCCCATCGCCCGCCACCAGGGGCGACGTCTCCTTGACACTTGCACTTGTATCCCGTAATACTCTCGCATTTCTCCCAGAAAGCTTGAAAAATGAAAACAAGCTCCCATCCAACTTTGCTTCTCCTTCCCATGTACAAAACTGCTCCCTAAATTGCCCTCAACGCTGCGATCAGGCAGCTGCTGAGAGCCTGAAGAGCGCGCACGGGAAGCCGTCTCCTAGCGATGGGGAAGATGTAAAAGCCCTCAAAATAGCTCCTCCTTCCATCTCTTCCCAGTGACTCATACCGTACAATATGGTTTGGGGAGGGGGTGGAGGGTTTTGTTGGGTTTTTTCTTAACTTTCTTACAGCAAAACCACTCGTACTCTGTGCGTGCGTGCGTCAGGCGAAGCGCGGCGAGGCAAAGGGGCGCCCGCGCTGCCTTCGTTTGGGAACACAGGGGCATCCCCGGCGAGCGGAACGCATTCCACATTTTCTCGCTGAGACGAGAGAAGGAGCCATAAGCGCTGCGATGAGCTGCAGTTAGGAGGCATTTTGGAAGCCGGGGCAGGCTAACCATCTCCGCTGCCTGCCGCGTCCCACCGACAACTTAGGGGATCCGTGGCGAGACAGAAGGCAGGCAGCTGCCAGCGTGTCTCCCGGCTGGAAATCGGGAATCAGCCGCGCTCAAGGCAACGGAGCGACGCGGCTCTGAAAGCGGTGGGAGGGGAGAATTACGTTGGCCGACCTGGCAGGGGTTTTTGTGGCGGCGGTAAGTAAAAAAGGAGCAGGTTTCCCGTGCCCCTGTTGGATTTACACCACCTGACGGTCCCGTGAGGGACTGTGGAACTGTCCAAGATGGAAATAATGATTTAAAACCAAACACACGTAGCTGAACGGCCAAATTTGCCTTCAGTCCCACAAGTAGTACCGAGACGTGTTTCTGAACTCCCCCCCAATTTTCTTATCTTTTTTTCCTGAATAATCCTCACCCTCTAATTCTGATTGAAAAATACTTAAAAATAGCTCCCCAGAAGAACTCTAATGAATTATGCAATGGACATATGCTCTCGCATTAAATCTTGATGTTTACTTTGTCTGATGTCATGCAGAAGATTGAGGCTCGGGCCGGTGCTGGGAAGGATCCCAGATATTGCAGGAGGATTCTAGGTCACGTCGCTCCGTCTCTGATCAGGCGCGGGAGCACCTGGGAGAGCAGATGGCCCAACAACGCGGCTATCGCTGGTGCTTTTCATTCTCCTGGATTAAGAAGCGAGTACTCTGCGAGTACTTTGATTTGCTAAAGACACAGCAGCAACCCTGGCACGGGAAAACCTCCCGGAGCTCTCAGGACAGACCGCCTTCTCGCGTAGCTTCTGGTAGGACTGCAAATCCACAGGCAACTCATTCGCCAGCCGCTTCCCAGTTATTGCCACTTTTATCGCGTATCTCCAAGAAATATCCCACCAGAAAAAGGGACAATTGAAAATCCAGCTTCCAACCATATGAAGCACCACGCGCTTTCTCCCAGCGTGACGGCAAAGAAGGGGAGAACAAAATTCTTTCATTTGCTTCGTAATTCTTTGCGACCGCATCTCCTCCTCGCCGTTCTGAACCTGCAGCCTTCAGCCCTGCCAGCTGCAAACCCAGGTTTGCTTCCCAAGCAGCCTCATCCAGCGTTCAGCGACGGCACTGCCTACAAACCGGTGGCCTCGTCCTCTTAGCCCTCACCCAGGGGAGCTGGCCACAAGCCACCAAATTGGCTGCCGTCGCCTACGCTCTGGTCAAAACCACGGCTGGCGTGAGCTGGGGCTCCTCATGAAGGTCACAGCCAGCAGCACTGAGCCCTGAGAACTGCTAATGGTAACGACCATCTCTCACTAGGAGCTTTTGGGGTTGAACTCAGTGAACTCTTGTCCTGAACAGTAAATATTGTCCTGGAAAAAGACTCGCTCATCTTAACACACTACAATTTAGTTCTGTACGTAATTAATTAGCCAGCAGTGAGAAAGAGCACTCTTTCAGAGATGATCTGTGGGGGTAAATTTATTCCTGCTAGATCTCTATTGCCTTCCGTGGAAATACGTGAGGAGTGGATTTAGTCCAGCGTGGGTGTACCATGTTCTGCTACCACTTCATCCCTAAACCACACAGACAGATGTGAAGATTACCATGAGGGTTCCCAGATTTAGAATCCATAAATTAATTTCTTGTTTCTCTATAAAAAGGGCATAGCGGGATTATGTAGAGAAAATTCCACATTCTTATACTAAATTTTAGTTAGGAGCAGCTTCAAGATAAAATTAACCAGTGGCAGCGAATGTATTATAATAAAACAACACTGATATTAAAATTAAAAAAAAAAAAAGGGAATTACTCTCTTACTTTCACACCTATCAAATTTAGAGGAAGAAAAAACCCTACAATACCACCGTGTGTATTATCAGGACAGTCAATGAGACATGAAACAAGGACGAACTCCATTTGCCTGGGCAAAAAGCCCAGTTTGGAAGTAATTGCTGTAGTGGTGTAGCAGCTGCAGATATAGCCAGATCAAATCCAAAGATCAAATGCTTATTTCATTTTGATAAAAGTCATTAAACCACAAATCAACTTACTTTGGAGTACAGTCAGGAAATAACTCTGTATATACCATCTGCACATAACTCTCCCCTAATAAATTAAAGCACTGACAGCAGCGTTCTTATGCGAAATCCCCAAACTTATATTTCATTAAGTATCAACGTTTCTCATTTAGATTTTATTTAGCAGATAAGCCACTGCACCATGTTTAAAATCAGACCAGAGGATTTCTGGGCTGAGCGGGTGCGCTGGGACCGTCTGCCTCCCTTGGCAGCTCGGGACCTGGCTTTCCAACGAAGATACCTTCGCCCTTCGAGTCTCACGATGACAGAGAAAGGAACAGCACCAAGGGCTTACCGACACAACTCAGGGAGCACCGAGGAAGCTCTGGAAGTGTGGACTTCCTCATGGATAGTCAAAATATAAGCAAGAGCGCAAGGAAAAAAAGAAAAAAAAAAAAAAGTAGAATGTAGTAATTGCACCGGCGTGATTTAATTATCCAAGTGCACTTTCTTCAATACATTACCTTGGCAATTTAATCAGTCTTTGGAGAGCTTTTGGCCATCCGTTACAGGGCTGCTTCAGCAGGCACAGCCTGCAGGGTTGGGGCAACACCAGCCGAGCCCCCCGAGCATCCCTTGGGTCAGCAGAGGTTTGCTACAGAGGATGCAGGGTGGGAAGGAGGATTTCATGGAAGTAGCAAGCTTTCTACTTTGCTCTGCTTCAACTTGAAGATTCCGGAGACTTCATTAATTATATGGCCCCAATCCAGACCACGATGAGACCGTGCACCACGGCTTCTCAAGGGGCTGATGTAGGCTGTGCTGCAGAGCCTGTACAAAGTTAGGAGCCTCCCTGTACTTACTTAGGCCTGCCTAAACTCATATGGGCTTGTGAAGGAGAATTTAGGACTATTTCATTAGGATCAAATCATAAGAGTCTCACCCTTTCTGAATAGCGTTTTATTCTCCTTCTTAGTTCATCAGAATTTAAGCGGACGATTTTTGTAGCAACATACATCTCTGCAGTCATGCCAGAGTCTGGCCCAGTTATCGATACCTACAAAACAAATTTCAGTTTTCATGCTGTGATTATAGCAATCAATCTCAAACTCTCACTGCCTATTAACTTAATAGATTGTTCTGGATGTCTGGACCTGCAATTCTAATCCCACTAATGCTCATCAAAACTTTGAGAGATCAAAGATCAAACCTTCACCTTAAGAAATTAATCAATTTTTAGACCAGGAATCAATTTGTTGATTTACTCCTAACACTCCTCCCACAAAAGGTAATTCACTATTACCTGGGCCCTTCTAGAAAATCTCTGTATTACTGATGGATGGATTTAGAGGTAAAAAAAAAAAAAAAATCATTATTAAATTCACAATTAACAAGTTACCAAGATAATGTTAGCCAAATTAACGGATAGGTTATGAAATTTTCTTATCAGTTCTTTTGTTTCATGGTAGTTCTTTTTTATATTTTCCTGCTAAGGAAAAAAGGACTCACCTACTAATCCTACGCTGAGCGCCCACCAGTCCTGTCCTCTGCGGAGAGTCCACAGAAAAGCTTCTCTTGGGTTGAAGAAGTGAATACTCATTTTTGGCAGTCTTTTAGCGAGTCTCCCTTCCACCTGCATTAATGATTTGATGAGAAATTTTTGCCATATAAGTGGGAATTACTTCTAATCCTCGAATTATTAAAATACTTAGCATCCAGGAATGATTTTTGAAGATAAAAAGAAAAGTTTTAAATGAGTTTTGAAATATTATTCTGAAAACTAATATAATAGCGTAACTATTGCATTTTTTAATAACGACCCATCAATTTGAATTAATGTATTTATATTCATGGATCCTCTGACTACACTAAGCCTCGAGATGTTCTTACTTCAAGCCAAACTTCTCAAATATTAACCAGGGAGAAAGTGAGTTAGTCTCCAACGCACAGTTATCAGGAGACCAAGGCAAAGTTAGGCTACCAAAGGTGATGATATTAATGATGACATTTATGCTGCAGGAATTTAATTAGACTGAAAAAGAATTTGTTGTAAGATGTCACAATAACTCAAGACAAAATGAAAATCAGTCCAAAGGCATTCAGTCCTTAATTAGTTTGGGAGTAGTTGATTAAAGATAAACTTAGGAAAATTGGTGGAGTGATTGGCTATTAGTGGCCACTCGAATGTATAATGTCACGATAGATTTTTCAATTTTTGCTGCTTTTAGATAAGACCAAGTGCAATATATTTTAAAAAATATAGGAGCTGTTTTGGTTTTTTCTTCAAAAGATCAAATGTTTTTGCTTTTAATAAAACCAATGGCAGCCTCGAGCCTTGGTTGTTGACGCTGATTGCTTTCCTAAATATTCTGAAATAATGAGCCGCATGACACCTTGGTTCTATATGGAAGATGGCAACTCTATGTACAGATGACATTCGGTTTCAGGGTACTGCCTTTTGAACAACCAGGGGAAAAAAGGTGTTTCTGATCATCCACAATAAGTTACTTTCTTGGGGTTGGCTTGTTCTGTGCAAAACAAACGACAGGAATAATGAGGCCAAATGTCCATAAAAGAACCAGGAAGACTTGAAACTCCGTTGATCGATCTGTGCGTGTTCGTAGTTCGGTAAGAAGGGAAGGAGATGTACGCACAACATCTTGCAGTCACCAGTAAATGGACTGTAAAGCCATGGGACTCTGGTAGAGCTCTTCCAGCTGAGCCCTCGTGTCCCGCCTGGCTCTGGGATGCCAATGCTCTTAACATCAGGGGCGCCTGGCTGCTTCCCACCCCACTGATGTCAACAGCAAACCCGGGCTGACTTTCAACTCTAAGCTCACACCGTAACATATTGACCAAGCAAAACCAGAAGCCAAATGCTTAGGTCGTTCAGAAGACCTCCTTGTATGTTCTCATTAAAAGAAGAGACATGAAGGAGGAAGTAAATTCACCCAGACCAAAATCCTGGGAAGCCGCCATCTCTGACCAGTTATCTGCCCAACATTGCTGGGACAACAAATTCTCTCCCTGACTTAGGTACCAAAGCAAGTCAGGTAAGTGGCCCGTCCTCCACCTTCCAGTAGTACTAATTTAAAACAAAAACTGGTGAAGAAACCCACAGAAAAGACTGTAACGTACTGTCTGCCTAATTTGGTGAAGGAATCTTAACCCTGCATCCCAAGGGATGGCTTTAACAACCTGTTTTTATTTCACACAACACATTTTCTTCTGTTCTATCCCAAGTGGAACAGACTCAGCAGATTAGGGAAATTCAAAATTAGGAAGAAAATACATTTAGTAGAAAAATCTAGCATTACATAGATTGTAAACATCCTAATAGTAATAGCAGAGGCTATTTTGAGGATGCTATTCAACTATATTCCTGCTTTAAACAATTTCTGCATCAAACCCTATCTAAAACAAGAACACAGCGAACAAAGCAAACCAGAAGCTCTCCCTAATTTGCATTCAAAGTGGTTAATTTGCTGGATTGACTAATGGGTTGCTTTTTACTGCAAACTTCACGCAGCCATATCAATACTCATTTCTCATCTAAAGAAACACCCAACAGCCGTGCTAGATTCCTATCTGCACGCTGCATCCCTGCGAACATCTCCAGCGCCTCATTAGCATCAACGCACCGTATCCGAAAGGAAAGCAAACCTGCCCTTGCCTAACGTTAAAAGTATGGCCTTGAACTGTCCGTCTTCAGAAATGCCTCTCTCTTTGCCCTTACTCAAGGACAGAGATGTTTCCTCCATCTTTAGGACGGCTTAAAATGCTGTTCTCAGCCTTTCGGTGCATCTGGTGCTCCCCATGCCATTTCCCACTGCAATTTTTCTGCCGCTTCCCTTGCTGGCCTCGGGCTTTCTGTACAGGTGCTGCAGCAGACTGCTGCTTTACTGCTGATTTGTGCCGCCGTTAGTCACCCTCTCCACTCTTCTCCTTGGCTCGAGTCATGCTGTTTTCTTCTGTGCTGGATTGTCAAAGCAAAGTATGAATAGCATCCTACCAAAAAAAAAAAAAAAAAAAAAAGGCAGCGTTCAATCAGCTAGGCTTTTCTTTCGACCTTCCATAAGGTCAAAATAGGTTGAAGGGTTTTTCACCTGTATCTAAACATTTTTCATTATGGGAGAGGAGTACATTACATCGCATACACGCATCAGCAGTATGAAAGAGCCTACGGCTGGGAATTTTGGAGTACAATTCCCACAGCCAGCGAGGAGAGGGATTTTGTCTCACCAGCGCCTAAGACAGACGACAGCTTCTCCAAACCTCACTTTGTTTTGGTTTCTCTATTAGAATCAAGAGAGATTTCTGAGCGAGGAGCTAAACTGAAGCATCAGTGGGTCAGCATTTATACCCATCCCCTCCAGGTCACGTCTTCCCAGTGACACTGGTCCAGCAGCGGCAGAAGGGGGGTCCATTGCCAGGAGGCTTAGCAGGATGGAGAAAAAGCCAATTCTGCTACCACGAGTAGGCAGGGAAGAGGGCAACCACAGCAGATGGCAGAGAAGAAGAAACACGCAGTGGCTGGTGCTGGATGACTGGCTGTCAGTTAGCATTTCTGGGAAAAACAACATAATTGCCACATAATTACATGCATCCCTCATACTTTGTTTTTCACCCTGCACGGAGAATCCATCTTCGTTACCTTTGGAGGACCAGAGGCACAAAAAGAAAGGTACCGAGCCAGCAAGGCGTGCTGGCCAGCCTCTGATGAGAGAAATGGGCTTGTGCTGTGCTTGTCCTTCGCTGGCTGGTTTAAAGGGAGCTCAGACCTCTCCCCCCTGCCCTGCCATCTCTTTCACCACGGCACATCACGCAGCCAAGCAGAGCATCTGAGCCAGCCGAGCCGAGCCACCGAGCATACCTTTGAAAGCCCCTTATGCTCAAGTCTTGTACTTTTAATGTCAAGACCCAAATTAGAGCAGAGAGTCATAGAATCCCAGGTTGGAAGGGACCTCAAGGATCATCTGGTCCAACCTTTCCAGGCAAGAGCACAGTCTAGACAAGATGGCCCAGCACCCTGTCCAGCTGAGTCTTAAAAGTGTCCGATGTGGCAGAGCCAACCCCTCCCCTGGGGAGATCATTCCAGTGGGTGACTGTTCTCATGGGGAAAAATTTCCCTCTGGTGTCCAATCGGAATCTCCCCAAGAGCAACTTGTGTCCATGCCCCCTTGTCCTCTCCATGGGACTCCTTGTGCAAAGGGAGTTTAGAGTTTACTCCCTTTAACATCTTCTGTAAAATTAATTACTGGTCATTTGACAAAATAAATTGACCTTACAACAAAGTTTCTAAAAATGCAATTACTGGAATTCTTTCTGTACACAGTATCAAGTTCTTTCCTGCCTTACACCTCCCTAGCGCTGCACTCGGTGAGTATAAGGCAGGGAAGAATTTAACCTCAAATATCTAAGTGGCATGCACTTATTTCCCTAGGGAACTGACCCGATCTGGAGCATTGGCTATTTATAACGCATTCAAAAATAAATCATGAGGCAAAAGGTTAGAAAGGCTGTTAAGAAAGGCTCTATTTGTTGCCCAAACTAGAAAAAGTAATATAGCTGTGGATTCCCATACAAAGTTACCTTCACGGTATGCTGCAAATTTTAAATTGTCACTAAACCTATGCGTTACTCAAAACTAAGGCAACTCCCCGCAATGGGCACAGCAATGCTGGATGGGCAGAGCAAACCACCCCAGTTGTAGGCTCATCAGTCCAGTTTCTTCCTTCTTTGGCCTACAGGATTTGAGGGCATTGCTCGGGACTAGCTCCCGCTAGAATGTGATGGCCTCATCCGCACTCCGCACCCACCGGGACCCGTAAGGCAATCCTACGGCAGAATGGCAACGTCGGTCCAAGATAGCTGAGATGACACCAGAGATGTTTCACAGCTCATCAGAGCTGTGAGACAGCATGGTGGTGATGAGAACACGCATCGCATCTGTGACAGCAGCCCTGGAGAGTTTCCTCTTGGAGGAAAACGAGCTGGCTCACTTCAAAGCAGCATCTAGCACGGACAGTCAGACGGCAAAGACCAGGAGCAAACAACGGAGTGAAGTTATTTGGCAACACGGATGGGCCCTGAGTCATTTCTTGGATCTGGTCTTCAAACACAGTGTGACAGTCAGAGCTGCAGTCAGGCTTTGGAAGAGCTTTGCAAGGAGCAGACAGTGGCTAAACGTGCCAAATATCCTCTTACTTTCTCCCTGTCCCGCTTTCCCATTGCCGAGCCTTGCCTCTTGCTGCACTTGCTGCCAGCCGACCACGTGGCACCACGCAGCAGCTGGGGGGGGGAACTTTTGTTATTTTGGTGGGGTGAGGGCACTGGAGACTTTTTATTTAAAAAAAAATTCTAGGATAGTTGAGGAAAGCTCAGTTTAAGCTGCCTCTACTGGCTAATCTTTCTGAATAACATCTGCATTTGGCCTGGAGCAGAGGAAAGATTAGAAATTTCTGATCATTAATTCTCACGGGACGCAGATTTTTCAAGCATTCCTCAACAAGCCCAGAGCATCGCTTGCTAATGAAACTACTTTTCACTCCACCACATGCAAAGCAGGCAATCGCAGGAGAAGGCGGTCGCGGGCAATATTTGCATCGCGGCATCTCGGAGCCGGTAGGCGCACGAAGGGTGGGACAGACGCTTCGGGCTTGCAGGGATTCCTGCAGCCAGGAGGGAAGAGCTGTCGTCTCAAAAAGAACTGAAATTCTTTCATTCCCTCCTTGTTTTCTCTGGATAGCTCTGAGCGTTTGTCCCTTTTCATTCCCCTTCCTAACTTTTATCAGCAGAGAAAACCATCCAAGAATGACACTTTAACAGAGAGACAGCTTGCCTGCGCCAGCAAAGCGAGACTTAAAGTCTCTGCACCGACTTCTTATGATGAAATATTGATAGAAAATACTGTAACACAAGCAGCTGTTTAAAATCACTCAGTCCTTTATATACAAATCTTTTTTTTGTTCAGCTGTAGCTTGGCGGTACCAGATCACCTTTCTAACTTGCCTATGAATAAAACTGACTTTTCAAAAAAGGCAAACACATCTTGTGAGAAATTTCAAAATAAATTTTTTTTTCAGTTTGCCATTTTAATTTTTTTTTTTTCCATTTGACACTGTCAGCAGTACCTTGTGAACCAAAGGGTATAGGAAAATAAGTTTTTATTTGGAAGACGTTACAACTTTTCAAGCTCCTGTTCTTTTTCCTGTGGCAAAAAGGAAAAGGAAATAATTCAGAAGAAGAATTTTCTTGTACCAGAATTACCCAAACTCCACGATCAATATTTTTCTAACAGGAAAATCTGAAGAAATCAAAAGGCTTTCATGAAACATTCATTGAAACAATATGCTGACAAAACAGTTTTTCAGTCAAAACTTTTCACTGGGTCTACACTCAGCTCCCTACGCATGGTACGTGTATGTTCAAAAATTTGTTTCTAGCGTACCAGAAGGCCCGAGGGGTTTGCCTCGGTGAGCTGCTTTTTTTTCAGAATAAACCTTACATACCTCCTGAGATCTCTGCAATCGCTTTATGGGGCTACATCAACTCCCTGCTTCTCTTAGATGTGCTGAATCAACCCATGTAACCTAACCATGGGGGCACGGTGGAGCTCCAGTCTGCAGCTATCTAGCCCAGCCTCCAGCCTCCAGAGCTGTCTTGGCTGCAGGATGATGGGCACAACCATGCTACTGCACCTTCTGGCTCAACCTCCAAGTAACCATGAGAAGTCCCTCCATGACCAGAAATCCCATTTGTACCCACCCAAGTACACCCAGCCAAGGCTCCTGTCCTGTACACCACCGGGACTTCCAAACACCTTTGTGAAGCAGATGTTTTGCTCCACCACTCAACACCTACTGATTTGATGAATTTTTAAACGATTGCATGCTGATCATTAGTGAAACTTGCTGTAACGATATAATGACTGTGGTGAAAGAAATCAAGTGGCATCCCAGGAGCCATCAACTAATTATTTGGTATCTAATTAACGACACAATTTATTTGTTGACCTCCTTGTCAAACTATGTGAAGTTCTAATTAATTGATAAAAAGCTGAAACTACCAAGGGCGTGCTGAAGTTTTGTTTGGGCAACTTTGACACAGAAGCTACATCATCCCTGGCACATTGTGTAGAGTTTGGTGACACAGACCGAGAGGAACCAGGTCACGAAATGCTGCTAAGATGAGCTTGGCAAGATTATGCGAGTAAAATATCATTGCCTGAAGCCATGCCACCTTGCTGGGATAGCATCCAATCTCTCATGTCAAGCTACATAAACCGGGGTAATGAGTGAGGAGCACCTAGATAGCCCAGGAAGGGGCACTCATTAGTCAGCACATAGCATGCTGTCATCTTGGTCGGAGGCACACTGATTTCTAGCCAGGAAGGGACAACTCACCTTTGCACAAAGTGCCTTTTGGATGAGTGGCAAACCCAAAGGACAGCTAAAATAATTACCGACCCTGCTGTGGAAGTTTCTCACACATGCGTTTTCATGGTGTGAATACAGCTCAGAGACTCGAGAGCTCTTTGGGGCTCCTCGGGAACAAATGAAACCTTATACCACCCTCTCAGGTGTTTCAAGAGAAAAAAAAAAAAAGCTGTATGTTGCAACTACACCATGCAGCCTACGAGCGAAAGGAGATAAAGGGTGGCCATAGTGGAAGACACCTTCCCCTACAGAATATACTCACTTCTTTCCTTGAGCTCTCTCTTTCTCAGTTGCACCTTTTATTGACAGATGCAAAGCAAGACTAATGAACTATTGATAATCCTGGCACAAAGGATTATTAGACAAAGCAATTCTATTTCGTGGGCATCGATTTGTATGTCACAACCACGGTACAAATGAAAATGGTAGTTTAGATAGATGAACTTGAATGCTAAACAGGTGGTCATCCTGTTTACTCCTAATACCTGGCCTAAAAGCACGTATAGATATGTTTACGTGTACCTCTGTATACTCTATACACTTACAGATATGCTTGCAGATGTTCTAGATAATTAACCATGTCTGGAGAGAAACCTAAAGCAACCCCAAACATTAAAACAGGGATGCTGGTTTGAAGGGTGTGAACCTTGACAAGACATCATACCGAGTAGTTTTAATTTGAACCAGTGATTTCCCAAACACGCACAAAGAGATGTCCGAGCACAGAGGGAATCCACAAGTAAAAATACGTGAAGAGAAGGGGCTTGTCCTAGAACACCTGAAGCAGCCTATAATAAATATGAAATCTGCTGGCCTGAGAAAGACAGCAGGCTGAGACAGAAGGATGGGCTTTACCATTTTACCGCAGGCACACCACCGCAGACCTGTCTACCACCAGCCCGTGGCGACATCCAGAGACTCAGTCCATGGCCTCGTGGAGAGCTGGAGCCCGTCCAGAGCCAGCGAAGCTGCTGCTTAGCATCTGCGAGGAATTCACTGTCTGATCCTGAGAACCAGGCAGGCGCAGCATCCGAATTTTAATTCTCATCTTCCATGGCATTCGTCTGACATTTAATTTGATGGCAACTGCTGCGTTAAGGACTGTCTTAACCCAGATGAAATTATGAAAACAGTAGTGAAATTTTTTTTCTCTTACCCTCATGAATCCAGGGGGAAATTTCAAAGACTAAGACACAGAGACCCAATTCTGCTGGCTTTCCAATGGCCAGCACCCATTTGTGTCTTTAAAAGCTTCCTCTCGCTCTCCTGGTGAGTAATCAATCATCTCTTAAGAAGAACTGCCACTGGCCTCTCCACCGCCCTGATTAGTGCTCAGATCCCTTCCGATCACACGCTCAGACGGAACAACAAGAAGGGCACACACAAGAAGTGATCTGATGATGCTAGGGCAAAAACCATCCCCAGGATTTCCAGGAGAAGGCTGTTTCGCTTGCAGTTTCAGTCTAGAAAACAGTAAAATAAAACTGCACTTCAATGAACTTTTAGAGGAAAAAGGTTTTGCTTTTTTTAATATAAGCCCTAACAACAGGACACTTCCCCTACCTTAGGCTCTGTTAAACATGACATGCAAAAGCCATCTCCAATACTCCAGGGACTAAATTATTTTCTGCAAGCCAATTCGTTCCCATTGTTATTACTGGTATAAAGCTGTGAGGGTTTTTTTGCTTCCCCCCCCTCCTTTTTTTTCCAATGCTAGAAATAGATTAAACTGGCACTTCAGGATGCTGAGCTGCAGTTTCAGCTGAGCTCTGTGGTTCACAGAGATTTATCAAAAATGACAAGATTCAACATTGAGGAGATGCCTCGTAGTGCCCAGGAGCTCGAAAGAAGACGCAGCAGTTCCAGCGGTAACCAGAGAGAAATAAGGGAAGTGTTGAGACAAAGAACCGTGTGCTCCTTGAAAATCAAAGGTCCAACACGAGTGGGAAGATGCTGTGCTGATCAGCACTGTCCATTAGTGGGCAAGAAAGAGGCGCTGCCTGCCTCCTCGAGATGAGAAAAGCAGGGAAAGCCACCTTCGTTTCAGCTCCAAGGGCTGGTCTAAACTGGTCAGCTGCCAGAGCTTCCGAGACGCAGAGGTTTTCTCCTGTCCCATTTGCCAACAGCGTGGTATGAGCTGGGAAGTGGTGAGTGCCTATTTGTGATCGCTTCCACCAAGTTCAGCTCTCACTGGAATAGTAAAACGTAATATTCCGTCAGTGCATTCTCTTTTTCACGCGCATGCACGTAAAGCGAACGATGATAGATTTGAAAAAGGCTACGAAAAAAACCAGAATATCTGGACAGCAAATACTTATGAACCACAAAATCATCTCCTCTGCAGAATCAGCCTTCACTTGTACAACCCACCTTGACTAAACTAATACTTATGATTGAGAACTACCTTGCACCCAGGCTGCATCATTTCCCATAAAATTAATACCCTGCAGGTGGAGCAGAGGCACTGGCAGAGACTGGGCTTCACCACATCAGAAGCAGGGCCACCCTTTCCCTGCACCCAAACGGCACCAAACCCCCCCGGTGCTCTGCTGCTGCAGGCGCCCTTCTCACGCAGAACTGAAATATGGAAAACCTGGGGCTACTCATAAAACACACACCATAGAAACAACACTGTAGAAAATAAATAAAATTAAAACCTCAGCATTATCCAATTCAGTGGTAATCTGCCAGGAAAGAAAGAAAGGGAAGAATTGAAAGCAAGCATTAGTAAGATAAATTACAAATAAATTTCATGCTAGGATCTTGCAAATCAGCTGTGTCAGGACAAGGGGTAATGGTTTCAAACTAAACCAGGGTAGGTTTAGACTGGATCTAAGGAAGAAATTCTTTTCAATGAGGGTGGTGAAACCCTGGCAGGGGTTGCCCAGAGAGGGGGTGGAGGCCCCATCCCTGGGAACATCCCAGGCCAGGCTGGACGGGGCTGTGAGCAACCTGATGTGGTTCAAGGTGTCCCTGCTCCTGCAGGGGGGTTGGGCTGGGTGACCTCTGGGGGTCCCTTCCAACCCAAAACATTCCATGATTCTATGCTTTCCAAGTCTCACAGTGAGCCGGGTAGGATTCCGCAGGAAGAGACCGGCTGCCTTTTCCCCCTTGATTCCTACAAGGCAAGTTAAGGGAAAAGTTAAGGATTCGTGCAATGAAAGTTAACGGGAAACACCAACACGCGGTGCTCGATATTGTCTCTCCGAGTAATTTGTCTTTAGCGGTGCCGGTCTCCTGCCCGCGCTGCCTCTCCCGGTGTCGCCGCCTCTCCTCTCCCCTCGCACAGCACGCGGCATCCTCGCACGCTTGCCTGCGGTCAAGGGAACATTGCTCTTCGTTTCCCTTCTTGCGCCCACCTTTCCTCGAGGTGCATGTCAGAGAGGGCTTATTCCAAGGTTGCGCACAGTAACAAAGAGATAACGTAAAAAAAAATGCGGTATCGTGGGACATGAACTCAACCTCCTCAAGCCCGCTTCGATATTTCATTAGCTATTTCACATGCATAAACTGAACTGAAGCAACGAGAGCATAGGCACGGGCAGGGAGCATAACCACAGCACGGTACGAGGGCACCCGGGTTTCTTCTAATAAATAACGATTATAATAAACCCCTGTAAGAGACGCCCATTACAAAGCAATAAGCTTGCATAGCAAAAAGGAATCTGAAAAAGCAAGCTCCTCAGTAAGAGAAGCCCTGCACTCCGGTAGGGTTTTGTAGGTCTCCCAATTCCTTCACGGAAGCCAAAGGCAAATTCCTCCGTGAAGAAACAAGGCGCTGGCCACCCTCCTCGCCCTCCCATGCACCAAGCCCACCTCCTTTACAGATCTGGAAATAGCCTGAAGGAGTTAGGGTAATCCAGAGGAGAGTGAAATGGAAATAACTCCCATAAGAGCTTTGGGAAAGCTTAATCCAATCTTCTCTTGTGAACTAGATATTATTCCCCTTTTACTTGCCTTCAGTGGTGATAAACTGCAGACAAAAGAGATAAGGGACTCGCACACCTCACATCCAACCACCGTGGTAAATACACTTCTTGCTGTTGCTTATCTTACAGCCTGGTATGGATTTCCTTTTAGTAACCTCCTGAATTACAATCAAATTATACTTTCAGGGCCACTGAATTGCATGACTTGCAATACCTTAATGGGTTCTGTTCCGGCTCCTCAGGAAGGACTTGTAATCCCTTGCCTTCTTCTATATTTCAGCGAGACTTACGGACATGCTTCACTGCTACGCAGACTTACACGTACCCTAAATTTACCAGAGTAAGTTCCGTGCAAACAGTGTATGGGCGAGCGACCTGCATCTTATAAGAAAAAAATTTAATAGCTTATGTTTCTTCTTTTGCCTTACAGGGAGAGTACAGGGTTTGAATGGTACAGTAATTCCAAAACCTCTTTCAGATATTTATTCAATTTGATTTAATGGCTCACAGCCTACGTGCCAGGCGTCGGCTGCTCTGCAAACTATTTGAAAATAAATTAAAGTATTAATGCCCAGCAATGGTACAGCGTGCCACGTTCCTCTTGAGACCACTGACAGTGTATTTCTTAGATGTGCTTTCATCCTATAATAAAGAAATTGTTGCTTTGTTAGCTATGGGCTATACAGCGAAGAAAATACTGTATCTGGTCTATAGGTTGCTTTGCTGTGCTGGAATCAGTTTTAAATTGTATCAATGATAGCTAATTGAAATAAGAGAGAGGGAGAATAAACACAATCTAAAAGTCCTAGAGAGACCTCTTGTCAGGACTGACGGCTCTGCCCTGGATTTTGAAGGTCGGGATGGTGCCCAGGGTAAATGTGCTGATCCGCCAGACGTCAGCTCAGAGGCAGCTGCTCTCCCGGCTCCCCCACTACCGACCCAACAGGAAACCCAGAAAACATTTCTATATTTATATGACATGCCCAGGACTTAGCCAAGAGCTGCAGCACTCCGCACCTCCCCTCCCGTACCGTCTGACACGGTGAGACGCGCATTCCCTACGTGCTTGCTTGCAGCCAGAATTACCTTGCCACCCTGCAGTGATCCTCTGGCCAAGGTTTTCTGCCGTCAGCGTGGTCGGTTATTTCTTCAACCAGGCAGACTCTGCAGGAGAAGCACTCAGATGGTTTTGGAAATCAAAACGTTGAAGGTGTTTTATGCCGACTTCCTGATGAGTTTCAATAAAATTGACAAGTAACTTTTCCCTCTCCCTCCCCCAATATATAGGTACTATCCTGCAATGATACTGATTAATAAAATAACTGGTGATAAAACTTCTCTTTTCAACAAGGTATTTCCCAGTACAGTTCAATGAATAAATGAATAAGCAAGTGTAGCAGTAGATTAAGGGATTATTGACATAATGGAGTAAGAAATAAAACAAGGTATTGAGATTTTGAGATTATACTTTGGGACAGTGGATGAATTATCTGCTACTGAAAATAGGCTGGGTCTGGAGGGTGTATATGGCATCTTCAGAAAATGATCACAGTAGGTATCTCTGAATACTTCCTCCATCAACAGCAAATCAGGGCTATATGAATAATTAAGAAATTCTGCTTAGAAAACAAAGCATGTAGAAAACTTGCTTAACTTTCAATATTGCTGATTTTGTACCAGTTAAAACAAGTGCACTGTACCATATCCCCCTCCCCCCAAAAAGAAACCCCACAGAAGAATTAGAATAAATTGAGCTAATTTTCAAAGTTTCTCTTGGTTTTAGCAAAATCACCTTTGCTGTGGGTATTGCCACTTGGGTTTGAACTTCTGCGCAATGGGTACCTTACGTCCATTGACTTTGCTCAACATCCTGAAGACCAACAGCACCTACAAGAAAGTAGTTATTTAATAGAGATTACAAACGTGAATTGTTTGACCAATGTAATTCTCATTATTTTCAAACAAACTAAACTACAAGTAAGCTTAGATCTAGAGAGGATCTGAAAGGACCTCAGGTATGCAAAATGCCGCTCCTGTACCTACCAAAGTAGCTCTTATTTAGCAGCTACCACACCAAAACAACCCGCAGAGGCAGCAGGATGTTATTTAGCATCATGGTGGTTCACATAATCTGAAAGCACACCAAGGAGCGGTGAGGACATTTTGAACGTAGCAACATCTCTGAGTTCAAAGAGAAGACAAATGGCAAGACTTTCCTTCTACAGGAACCAAGCACATGGCATGTAAAAATAACAAAGTCTGAGGTGTTGGGCTCCTCACCACGCCACCATCATCAGACTGGCAGAAGTCACCTCCTCCACCGCTCCATCAGAGGTGACAGCCCGTGCCACTCACAAGGTGACAATGGGGACCCACCTCCACGTGCCAGCACAGCGACCTTGGGAAACCAGCAGCCCGTGACATTCATGCTTTTCAGCCAAGTACTTAATAACCAGGTCCACTAAGAAAAATTGCAGCTCCAGAGATAATCAGAGTAGGAACTACTTCTGTCTGAAACTACGGGGTGGGAGATACAAATCTCTCTTCTCCCTTTATTCCATCACGCTTTTTTTAAAATGTTACCGTGTTTTTTCCAATTGTATTCCCAATAAGCCGTCAGGTAAGAAATAGTGTTTGCCAGCCCTGAATATAAGTAATCTTTGCTGGCAACATCATTTATCAGGGTAGGGGAAAAAAAAAAAAATGTTCAAATAACATGTAGGAGGAAGTTTCCCCATAAGACAATTTGAAGAGTTGTCGACAGGCACCAGATGAATGGAGAGAAGCACTGGATGCCGCATGCTGAGCGGAGAAGAGAGGGAATGGTTTCCAGCAGCACTGGTTTCAAATGGTAAATTAATTTCTTTCTGACTGGGCCCAAAGTGCTTTTCATCCTCACCATCCTTTAAACGCCTCGGGATACGAGTCTGCTGAGCGCAGGGTGTGATGAGAAGCGATACACCGAAGGGGGACGCTTCCAAACGCATCCCACACTGCCCCAACTCAGCTCCTGTGGCACCCGCGGGGTGGCCGTGGCCCTTCCAACATTCACACGCTCTGTATATTTGACCATATGAGCCATTATTTGTGCCACTCAGCCGGGGGAGGAAGACAATCTCCGTGATTTATGAGTTTATTTAAGGCCTCGGTCAGGCAGCTGGATTTCTGCTGGGCAAATCTTGCACTAGTTCTTTCCAACATTAATGTTTCTGATAACAAAACAAGCTGCCACGGATATATTCTACCTTAAACCAGACATGCTGCATTCACATGAGCAGAAAATGGGTGATTATTAAAATATGCATCATGAATATTCAAGTATGTTTGCAAATGAAGAGACTTCAATGGTGTCCTTGTCCTTTGTGTGTTTTCCACAAATACTGAAAACCGAACTTTTGTGGGAGAAACACTCATCAGAACATAAAGTATTTAAGAAGAAACTCAAGTTACAGCAAATATTCACAAGACAGATACCTTAGATTGGCGTGTATTCGCAGGAGAAAGTTGATTCTGGGAACCTCCAATTAGGCAGCAGAAACTTTTCCTACGGCCTCCTCAGAAAAGAACGAAAGAAAAAGGCTTTTTGTGATAAATTATTCAGCAAAGATTTTTGAAATGGCAAATACAAACGTGAGAAAAAGACCAACTTCATCCCTAAATTATTCACTCAGCATTGAGAGGGGAGGAGACGCCACGGCAAGCCAAGCTAGCAGCAGCGGCCACCCCTAGGTCGGGTGTATTAACTGCGCGCAACCAGCAGCCGCGTAGCTGGAGTATAACAATCCTAGAATCATAGAATCACTTTGGTTGGAAAAGCCCTTTAAGATCATCGAGTCCAACCTTTAACCTAACCCTGCCATCCCACCACTAAACCCTGTCCCTCAGCACCTCATCCATCCTTCTTTTAAATCCCTCCAGGGATGGGGACTCGACCACCTCCCTGGGCAGCCCATTCCAGAGCCTGACAACCCTTTTGGTGAAGAAGTTTTTCCTAATGTCCAGCCTAAACCTGCCCTGGCGCAGCCTCAAACCATTCCCCCTCATCCTATCGTCCATTACCAGGGAGAAGAGGCCGACCCCCACCTCGCTACAGCCTCCTCTCAGGTCGAACTTCCCCGAGAGCTCTACATTGGGGCACCCAGCCCAAAAATCTTCTTAATTAGAGGAATTTCTAATAGCCTAATCTTGCATCTTGACGCCCAGGGTGATGGGTTTCTGTACACAAAACCCCGCGGCCAACGACTCCAGCCACCTCCATCCCCTACCTTTAACTAAGGCAGCCAAAGGTTTCACCTTTAAAATAGAATCATCTCTTTTCCATCCGCACTTGCTTGCGCTGTGATCGCTTTGGAGGACATCGTTGCTATGTCAAGATCTACGGTAAGGCGCCTCCAAACCCTAAAGCATCAGCAA
This sequence comes from Butorides virescens, assembly GCA_017310255.1. Lineage (NCBI taxonomy): Eukaryota > Metazoa > Chordata > Aves > Pelecaniformes > Ardeidae > Butorides > Butorides virescens. Next base: position 37,804 of record JADKXX010008504.1, on the reverse strand, counting down.
CAGCAAACATTTAACCTTTCAGTTTAATAGTGATAATAAAGGGGCATGAAAACTTGTCCACGTAATTCACAGAATCGCAAGGGTTGGAAGGCACCTCGGGAGCTCACCCAGTCCAACCCCCCTGCTCAAGCAGGTTCTCCTAGAGCATGTTACACAGGACTGCATCCAGGGGGGGTTGAATATCTCCAGAGAAGGAGACTCCACAGCCCCCCTGGGCAGCCTGGGCCAGGGCTCCGTCACCCTCACAGTAAAGATTTCCTCATGGAAATTCCACCTGGAGGCTTTCTTTCTACACACAAAACATTGTGCAATTCTCCCATTTTGTTAGATTTCCTCAAGTAGATGCCAAATAACCTTCAAACGAACCAAACTCATAACGTGACCTGATGCATTCATTTCTCTTTTCATAGGAATACGGCATGAAAGGTCTATGGATGGGAGGTGGCAACCCAAACAAGAGCAAGTGCTGTTTTGCTGCTCTGAATGCAGAGCTTGAATATCCTGGCCTGTCTCTGAATTTTATTTAACTTAGAAAATTTTTCTGTTTACAGAATGGCTCGACAAGGATAATTAGACTAGAAACATGCCTGACTATTCGAAATGCTCTCTGTCAAGCATATAGGCTAACACCTATTTTTATTAATTCTCTGTTTTTCAAGGGAGATACAATTGTATTAGAAGCAGTACGTAGGTGGCTCATTTTTCCCTCCTCTCATTCCCTTTGGCAGTAGTTTGAAATAACATTCATCAAACAGTATAAAAAAGCTGAAAGAAATTAATTAAGCAACCTAGGAGGAAAAATAAGATGTCTTTTCAACAGTACCTGGAATATTCAGTCTTGGAGTGCTGCATATTGTAATTTTCTGAGCAGAAAAGGCAGAATAATGCTGTACCCCGGCATGACTGTGAAACATTGCATTTTGAACATCACTGTTGGTAAAGGAAGTCCTCGTCCCTCGGTCCTCGCAGCAGGACCCCACACGGCCAGCACAGCCCAGCAAACATCCACTGAAATTCCTTCATCACAGCAGCTCCCCTGCTGGAGGATCCGAGGTTTTCAGGTCCTGCTGCTATCCTTCCTGCTTCTGGCATTAAGGGTTGAGGGCAGAGATGGTAATACCATGGTTCAGTTTAATCTTCTCAGATGAACAAAATCCCATTTTTGAAAAATCACCGTTGTTCAATAGCGTTTAAATGAATATCGTCCAATTCTTGCACAGCAGCCGCAGTACCGACTGCGGAGCCTGCTTCCAGCTCTCCGCCTGTAACGAGGACTAACTTTATTACTTTATTTTACTTTATTGCACGCGCTCCCATTTCCACTCCGCGTGCTTCTACAGGCTCCTCTGCCCGGTTCCGCCTCTCCAACTCCACCGAGCTCACTAACTTAGCCGCGAGGCCAGCGCCCTCCTTACCCCAAGCCCTTATTTAATGAAACCAGTGCCATCGCCCGCGGAAGCGGCACGGAGAATCAGTCCGTGGCCTTTCCAGAGGCGCCGTCCTCCCCGAAATGAGCTGAGCAGATGAGAAGTCAGCGGTTTTACCCCGCTGGACCGCAGCCGGCTCTCGCATTGCGGCGCAGGGAACAGAAACCTCTGGCTGCTCTGCTCGGTTGCCGGCGCCACGGCGTGCACTGTGCCAAGGGATGGGGCACGGCCATGCCGCCGCCCTCCCTGCATCCAGCCAAAATAAGCAGAGTGGAGCTGATGCACCAAACATCCGATGGGCACGGTCTAAAGGAATCCTAACGTAATGGGAGACTATACACCAAATTAATTTCCATCTATCTAAACCAAATAACTACCCAAGTCCAAAGAAATGGTTACGAAAACATGTACGTGAAGACGCTCCTATCAATTTCTGATTGCTGGGAGACTCTCAGCTACTTTATTGAACACAATCCTCAGGTAATTCGTAATTTCATGTTCGTATTATCAGTTCCTCAAGGTAATAACAAAGGAGAGACCACAGCTATAATGGCCCCAGGTTCCATCATTCACAATGAATCTGCTTGGTACTAAGAAGCCACGAGGAAGGGATTAGCTGTGACTTGTGCAAGCAGCTCGCCAGACACGTCGATAATCCTCACCGGGTGCTGGTTTTACATGAGCAACGACTCGAGCATCTATCTGTCTTTCCATCTACCTGGCTTAAGGGCTTCTAACCCTCACCAGCATCATTCAAGAGCAGAAGCGAGCTTGTCAGCAGCAGTGCGTCAAGCTGACAAAATCTAACTTGCGCTCGAGGACAGGGCTGAACGCAGGAGATCTGGATTCTCCTCCTCTGCCTCTGCTGCTACATTACCTCGGGCAAGTCTGCTGAAGCAGAGCAACCTCCCTTCTGCTCCGCATGGAGGTGGGTGCTGGAGCTCAGCTCCTTGCAGACCAGGATCTGATCCTCTCCGATGCCCCGTTTCTCTCTGCAAAGCGGGAAAACGTTTCTTCCAAGAGGCTCTGGAAGACTTAGGCTGTAATTGCTTGTAAACCACTTAAGTGGTAAGTGATACAGAAATCCAAAGTGGTAATTGTAACAGAGGCTTGAGATTAATCTATTTTTGGCATGTTAGACATACTTATGGACTTGATTCAAGGCACTTACTGAAAACTGTCAAGTGTCCAAAAAGAGATAGAAAAAAAACAGTTTGATTACAACCATTCCAGAGGCAAATCCAATCTTCAAACCACCCTCTGAAGCCTATTGTTCCGGTCTGCAGATGAAGTGCTTTTGAACATTTTCTGGTCACAAGAGGAGACAGAGATCCGGGAAGAGCCACGGTAAGTTTTATGCCAAATAGAAGGAGCTCCAGCTTTGGATTCCTGGGAAAGTAAGTGACGAGAGGATGTGTTCCCACTCCTGCTTATCCCCAAAGCAAAACTGTGCCAGGGAAGCCAGCGACCAGAGGTAACGGGAGCCTGTCAAGAGGGCATGGTGTGGTGGGGGTCGGTCTCTTCTCCCTGGTAACAGGTGATAGGACGAGGGGGGATGGTTTGAAGTTGCACCACGGCAGGTTTAGGCTGGACATTAGAAAAAAATTCTTCACTGTGAAAGGGCTGTCAGGCTCTGGAATGGGCCAGGGAGGTGGTTGAGTCCCAATCCCTGGAGGTATTTAAAAGAAGGATAGATGAGGTGCTTAGGGACAGGGTTTAGTGGTGGGATGGCAGGGTTAGGTTAAAGGTTGGACTCGATGATCTTAAAGGTCTTTTCCAACCAAAGTGATTCTATGATTCTATGATAAGGTCCCTGGCATTAAGCTTTTCATCACCCAGGATTCAGGGCTCAGGTCAGTGCACTGATACGCTATTTGGTACGAGTAAAGGACCCAGAAACTCTTGGTTTATCTCTATCTCCCAGAGACAGGTACCATCACTTTGCTATTAAGTACTAGAAACATCTTCTTTCCCCATAAAGCTGCAACTTTTCCAAACTTTCCACCAACTTTCACTTTACGTAGGCTCAAGGTCAAGATTTGCCTTTATCAAAAAACTGTTTTCAATCATTTCCTTCCCATTTACTTGGGATTAGTGGATGTTGTGTCAATAAGGACAAATGAAATTCGCAGGCCAATATAAACTCTCGCTGCAGTATGAACGGTACTTTTTTATACAGACACTCTATCAAACAAGAAGGGACCGATGCCACAATATGTTTTAATTATTTTCTTCATAAACTATCAAATTAAATTTTAAGAAGCTGGAGATGTTATCTCTTATTAAATTGAGACGGAACTCGGATGTAACTTCTAATGAAACTTTCCACACCAGAAAGTTGTTTTTGTAATTTTAATCATTTTCAGCAGCCTGCCACACACAGTACCCTCCCAAAGTTCCGTGTTTTCACATTATTGCAAGGGACTTGCATTGAATTGTGAACCATGTGAACCAGTAAGAATTTCCCCGTCTGCCAGCTCTTTGCTCGGCCGCAGCCCAGCCCTTTGATGGAAACACCAGTGATCTGCTACCGAGCATCACCGTGCTCAACATCCCATCGCCACGGCGGGCAGGAGGCTGTCATGGGCAACCCTTCATCCCGGCTATTGCCCGAGTCCAGCCCAGCCGCTCTACATACAACGGCAGGAGCAATATTTAGTCCTTCTGAGCCACATCGTTATACAAAGACTCCAATATTTTATCTGGGATTTTCTACTCACTGCATCATGACGTACGGTCCCAAAGAGCGGCGCTGAGTATCTCAACGACGAGCGTTGCAGCACCAGGTAAGCCACACCGTACCTGCAAAACACATACATTAATCAGCACTCATCGTATTCAAGGGAAAAATATTTTCACTAATTTAAGCAGCAATACGGTCTCAAATTAGCAAAGAAGAGAAGCTGGTCTGCGAGAATTTGGCTTGTAAAACTTAATGATCAAAACATGGCACATTTTGGGGCAAAATATAAAATCCGCAGAAGCCACTGGATCGTATTTTTGGATCATGCCTTAAGGGGAGAAGAGGCGAAGCAGAGAGGAAAATGCAGCAGCTGGTAAGAACATGAAAAACCATAAAGAAGAATAAGATAGAAAAAGCAGGGAGAAGGAGAAATACTGAAGGTGCCGGGAGAAAAAAAGAAAGGAACAAAGAAACTGAAAAAAGGCTCAGTCTGCCAAAGTTTTCACAATGTCAGATCATGTATTAATGTAGCAGAGAGAAAGGGAAAACAATCTATAAACTGCTTCGGATAGGAGCGGAGCATACAGGTTATTTATTGCCTTATTTCAAGCTCTGCCAGTCAGCGTGGTTCACCACAGCGAGTCCCTGGCCTCCCTCCCCGGCGCCCTTCTGCAACTCATTACAGCTGATCTGGCGACCAAGATCTTTTTGGTCACACAGCGGCGGTCCCAGGGGCTCAATTTCCACGTCCTCCTTTGGGCCAATAACGCCTCAATCAGATCCCTAACAAACCATCACTCATCAACGTCATGGATATAAACACTAATTTTTCCAAATGGTTAATTTCTTTGTTGTAAGTAGTAAAATGCCAGTGTACTATTTTTATTTTTTTTTTTTTCCAATTTTAGTCATGAGCTGAAGTGACTTTGGGCAGTCACAAACCAATTTTTCACTGCGCTCTGAACAGATGGTTGTTCCAAGAATACCAGCACCCTGGCAGTGTCAGACAGACTTGACCTTCCCAAGCAGCGCTGCAGACTTTTTATTAAAAGCAAAGTAATAAAGAACCACTCACATATTTCCAAATTTTTCAGGATTATTAAGACACAGCCCAGGGCGGCGGACAACGCAGGCAGCTGCTGCATTCAAGGAGAACCTGAAATTTGGCCTCCAAGAAGCAAGAACAGCTTCTGGAGTTATTCTGGTGGTGCACAGCCAACCCCAACGCCGCATCAGACCCACCTTGCAGAAGCAGAAGAGAGGAGGGACGCAGTGCGATCCTGCTTTTTGATTTTTTTTTTTATAGAAATAATCCTGTTTTTAAGATCATCTGTGCCCATTTTTCCAGAAGCTGCACAAGAAATCCAAGTCGATTTTACTGCAGTGTTTTTTTGTTAAATCTCTACGTCCTTAATCTCAAGGAAGAGAGAGGCCCATTATCTTCCTAGAGACAATTTTGCTTCTGTAGCGTATGTGAAAGACTTTGTACCTGATTGTTGTCTATAAAGAAGTAAAAAGTTTGGGGGACAGCACCCAGAGACCAAGTCTTGCCACTAGATCAATACCTCATTATGCATTAAACATAAAAGTTAAGCCGTCCTTAGTTTCCAGTTGATGAAGAGTGGCATAAATACCTACGCTGTTGTTTGGGGGATTTTGTGCAAATTACTCACTTGACCTCCTTCGAAGAGCAAATGAAAAGATGTCGCCCTTCCAGCAAGCACTGCCTTTTGCCTATGAGCTATAAAATATCGCAGAGGGATTTTGAAACGAGCCCGACGTTGGCCAGAGAAGGCAAACACAATAATCTCAGCTGGTGTCCCCTCCGATGATAAGACAAGGATTGCCAGTCAGATGGAGTCAAATAGCTGACGCTCTCTGGCGTTTTCAAGACGACCATGTATGAACAGTGGTTGGGCTAAGCCAGGCGGACTGCTGAAGCTCCGCTTTAATGTGGGAGGCAATTACAGACTTATGAGGTGTGAGCACTTCTGAGCGAAATCCCTTCCATTTTGAAGACAACAGCGTGTGAAGCCATAGACCATCTTGGAAAAGAGAAATCCAGCGCTTTAGTGTAAAGCGCTTTGCTTCACGCTATTAATGCTATTGAGAACCACTCATTATTCCTCCAACTCGGAGGCTTAACTAATTCAGAGCAAAGCTTTGTAACCAGGGAAGCAGTAACGGAGAAGAAAGCTCTGCTCAGAAGGTCTATAATATGCCTCCAGCAGAACATCTTCACCGTGGGCAGAGGAACTCAGTATCTTCTCTTTTACCTAAGGCACAGAAAGAGCATTACAGAAAACCAAAAGGCATTTCTGCTGAGGGGCCATGGGGGGCACGGGGGGGGGATAACTGAGGCTCAGAAATACTTAGCAGACCAAACCGTAGAAATTTCGCATTATAAAAACAGGAGGCCTATCGGCAGGGCGCTCATTCACCGCTAACCCCATATTCAAACACGGGCTATGCTGGTTCACGTGTCTAACTCGGAGAGATCCACGTCCATAAAAACACAGCCCGACAAATGCAGTATCAACAGTCTGTGCTATGCCTAAAACCCAGCGATTCTCCTTCGCTGGCGTCCCCCGTTTACCATCGCTTAACACCAAACGCTATTTTCATCTCTTAATTGTTTAACGATTGGAGGAAAAGCAGAGAAACGATGAACCTCTCACCCGGCGCGCAGGATAATGAAACCATCGAAGCAATGATCCAAGCTCAGCTAAGTGGAAATTTGGCCCTGAAAGGATTCATCGCATTTTTTTTTCCTGACTTCACGATTTTACTTCAGCTGTCAAGAGCAGCAATATGAAACAACATCGTACATTCACAGTGCCATCTGCATTACGGTACAAAATCCCCTACCAGTCAATGCAAGTGGCCAAAGAACACGTCCAATTTGTCACAATAACCTTCCAAATTTGACAGAAAAGCATGCAAATTATTTCGTTTGGATCTCTCTTTATCTTGTGATTATTTATACTCTGGCAATGTAATTCTCAACATTTTCATTTGGGTTTCCCGTATTTCTCAAAAGAAAGGGGGAATTGAGAGATGAAACCTCCCGTAGGCTTATTTTGCACTTTGTGCCCCTGTTGTGTATTTTTTTGACATTTAAGAGACACTGGTATGACCACACTTGGAGAATTGCTGAGAAAATTGGTGTGGAAAAGGCTTTGGAGTGGCACATCTCAGAATATCAATAACCAAGCTGCTCTGCTCAATTCCCTATTTTTTGTTTCTCTTTTATAACAAATTTCAGATTTTAGTGGGAACAATGCCACTAAACAAGTACAGTATTTTTTTTTAATCGTCAAGCACGATAACCCCATAAATTTTTTTTTTTAAAGGCTAAAACTGAAGAACACCTTTGAAGATAAAAAAAAAAAAAACATCAAATGCCAGAGCTCTGGGTTCCCTGAACAAGGTGCTCGCTGGTTTTTTGAGCGAGGCGAGCAGCTCGTAAGCCAGTTACTGCGGAGGCTGACGCTGGCACCGAGCGCGTTGGTGAGGCTCGCCCTGGGGGCGCGTTCAGCACCAGACGGTGACACCTCTCCTCCCCCTGTGAACATCTGGCCAGCTGCAAGTCCCCCAGCTGCGTGCCGGGGCTTACCTGCACACTGGAGCACCCCAGCGCCCGGGCATCTGCTGCTCGAGCCATTTGCCTGTTCCTTTAGCGAAGAGCGATGGGAGTTAGAAGGCATTAAGGCTTATGGGAGGAATATATTCAAACTTGTGGACAGACCCACAGCTGGTTACATCCAGCTCCCAACCAGGAATCCAGGCACGAGCCTGAGCTGCTGAGCTCCACCGGGAACATGGACCTCAGCAACTCGCTTTTGGCTTTGCAAGGCATGAGAAAGCAGGTCCCCGAGCTTCGAAAACAAAGGCAATTTGCTCTCAGCACAAAGCATTTTCTAAACACATTCGGTATTGGGAAATGCAGATTACATTGCAAGTCTATAAAAAGCTCAGTTTAAATAACAGCTATAAGAGCTTCACAGGAGACAGTTTTCTAGGACAACGGGCAGATGACTGGGATGCACTTGTAAAGGTCGCACCATAAGCAAGTATCTGTGCAAATTTTATGACTGGAAGCTAATAAACAAAAAAAAATGAAGGAAGTAGTCAATACCCATTACTGACCAGAAAAACAGACCACAGGCACTGTAAAAAGAATTTAAAGAAATCGTTCGTGGTGGATGTGCTAAGAAACCCACCGCAGAATTCACAAAACTTTGACAACAAATCCAGTCGCTGCTGCTTTAAATCAGAATTCTGCATTTGCATTAAAAATTCATCAGAGTATTTATAGCCAAGTTAAAAAAAAAAAACAAAACCAAAAAACAAAAAAAACATTGGCGTTAACAACTTGTTGCAAATGGTTCTATCGGGCAACACCTTTCCTGAGAGCTCCTGTTCCGGGTGATGGATATGAAGCGTTGAGAGCCCGGAGCGCTGTTGCAGGAGGTGCTGCTGGCAGATGCTCCCGGCTGAGCCGGCGCAGCGTGCTGCAATGCAGCTCTTGTATAACCACCCTCCACGCTGGATTTGGGCAGCGGCTCGCCTCGCTGGCAGGACACGAGCCAGCGCCCCGGGAGGTAGAGCCGTGGGTGGGAAGGGAACGCCCGCAGCACTTGCTCCCCTGCCTCCATTAAAATGAGCAATCCTCTTAAACGGAGATATTCCACCCTTCGTCGAGGTGGACGGAGCCAAACGTCACCGTGCAGTAAGACACGGTGACCTGACCCAACTGAAACACTGCCATTTGGCCTTTGGATGGTCAAACACTAAATAAAAACCTCTACTCCTACCAGTAAAATACTCCAAAGAGTGACACGGACTCAGGGCTGGTCCCTGGAGCCGGCCCGCGCGGCTGGTACAGCGCCTGCATCTACAGCTCCTGGAGAACCTTCTGGGAAGTAGAAGTTGCAAATGTCAAACGCATAGGAGAAAGTGGCCATTTATTCAAAGACAATATAAAAAAAAAAAAAAAAAAAAAAAAAGAAAGGTGGCATTTGTCAAATTAATTATGCTCTACAAATCACCTCCTCACTCACTTCCCTCAAGAATTTCACTGCCGTTGCAGCCGTTGCTTCCCGACCTCGCTGTGTCAGGGCCAGCCCTGCCTAGAACCGGCCTCAAGCTTCCACCGCGCTCAACGGATCCCCAGGAAGGACAGACAGAGACTTTTTTTGGGTCTGTTCCTGCCACTCAGCAATATATTTGGACTTTACCTTGGCATACGCCGCTGATAATGCAGCATCTATCACAGGGAACGTGCCTAAGATTTTTATTTTTTTTTTTAATGTGGCTAAAAAAAGCCAGCGTGATTTCTCACTGCTTGAGATGCACAGCGTCATACCCAAAGACAAGCAGTGCAGACGACTTTTGCCTTCAAGCAGTTAGTTTGGAGGCTAAAAGACAACTTTGTGACTAAAAGGTGAACTTTGAGAGAGCTCTTTGTTTTCTCATCTATTTACTAAGAGAATTAGAAAAGTTAGAGAAGAACAACGGTCTGTGAAACGAGCAGATTAAGAGGTCCTGAATGTCAAGGTGTTCTGCTTAGCTCTGGCTGGCTTCTCGCAGAGCATCCCTTACATTTATTCGTTTTTGTTCATTTAATTGTCGTTACAAATGAATGCTGTTGACAACATTTGCTAGGAAGAGGTTAGAGCGCACCCAAACACTAAAACATTTCTATCCTCAGCTCTGCCCACTGCATAGCAATGTTGTCCTTTGATTACAAGACCGCTGAGATTTGAAGCTTAAGCTTCTCTAGAGCAGAAATTATTCCCACTGCACAAAATCATTCCAGACAGAAGCATCCACACATCTTCGTTCCCTAGCTAGACCTGCGCCAACAGAAGTGTAGCTTAGCAGCTAAATTACCGACAGTTATAACGCAGCAGGACATACAGTTTTCTAATTGAATACATTAAGATACAACCAATCAATAAAATAAGGAGCACGCTTAGAATAAATAAAAAGATACCTTTGCATAAAATATATTCTCATGAGAAGAAACAATGACTGCTACAAAAAAAAAAAAAAAAAAATCACCGAGATACTTTTGTGACTGGCAATTTTTAACCAAAGACAGTTCTATGCAAATTCAGGAAAGCAAATCCCTAACAAAATAATAAAGTCAGGCTTAACAGTCCTATCATTTTTCCTATATAGGTACTATGGATGCTAAGTTATAATTGGTGCTACATGGTGCCTTGTAAAGCTTGTTGCGTACATTTTCCAAAGCAACAACTTTAAAAAACAAAAAAAAAAAAGACACAGAAACCCCCAAATTCAACCGAACAAAAAAACACAACAAAAGGAATCACTAATAGAAAATTTAGCTTTTCAGACATTCCACAGAATGACATTTCAAGTTATTTTTTTATACATAAGACCACATGTAGTCTTTTTTATGTACATATATATATAAAAGTCTAATGAACAATCAATGTGAAACACCCGGTTTGGGGATTAAAGCCATGGACTCCTATCAATCGCACTACATAAAACCTTCGGGGCTCTGTTGGTCGTGATAATCTGCATTCAATCTATGTCCTGATCTAACAACTACTGCAATCAATAGCAGCTCCTGGGTAAGGTCCACCACACCTATTGTAGTCTAAGCAAGCTTGACCCAAAGTATTAGAACCATTCAGCGTGGTCAGGACAAGTATTTCTGGCCAACGACACCCAAGCCTTGAGCGGTCACACAAGACACGCGTTGGAAAACGGGTGTGCGCGTGCGCTAATCTGACACTTTCCTGGGATTAATTGAGTACAGACACACATTTGGGGGTGCCTGCAGTGTCAGAAGCTACTGGATGAACGCTTAATTTTTGCCCCTTGCATTTTTCCGCTGCCTATTTGCATCAGCTTACGGGACTGGTTGCACCAGCGTTGCAACGCGTTTGGTCCCATTCTCCGCTGCCTTGCCCACCGGTGCGGCCGGGATGATCCCTCAGGTGCATTCTCCTCTTTCCAACACCACATTTGCTGTAAAATTCTTCAGCGTAACTTTTCCTAGCTCACAAATTGCATAGGTTATGAACTGCTCCCGAACGCACGTGAAGACGTCATTCAAGCGTTCCGTACCTTTAGACAAGAACACATCGCTTACAAGAGGAGGGCTCAGCCCACGCCGTCCGACCGTGCTTCAAACTTCTTTGCATTTTTTTTTAAATACAGATAACCAACATGCAAATTTGTTCTCAAACTGACATAAAGTACTAATGAATTTAGTAACTACCTGGAAATTAACTGCGGGGCTTCGACATTACACATCCCAAACGAGAGCAGTCGTCGCAGGTACTGTGTGTTCTCGGAGTGGGGAAGGATTAATCTTTATTGCACAGCTCACCAGTTTCATTTCAATTACTCTTGCAATTTCCTACTGTAAATGGGACCTTTGGGGAGCAATGAAAATATTTCCGGTGGTTTTTTCCAAGTTCACCTTCAAGTTTTAGAAAACGCGGTTCCTGATTTTCCTCACTGGGAAAGAATTTACAATTTTAGGAAAAATATTCCTGCGTACCTTGGTGATCCACAGCTCCTCCTACTTGTTACGACAACAGTCCTGCTCTCCAGGGCTGATCTGACTATTGAACCAGGGGAAAGAAAAATTTAACCAATTAACCCAATTTAACCACTCCAGTTCAGAAATAATGCAACTCTGCCACCAGTGCTGGATCTCCCTTTTACCGAAACGCCCTTGGCATAAACCTTGAAAGTAACTACAATGACAAACCAAGCCCAGCCTAAGCAGCATAGACTATTAGGAGACAAAGGAAAAATTGCCAAAAGAATTTTTTTTTTTAATCATAGAATGGTTTGGGTTGGAAGGGACCCCCAGAGGTCACCCAGCCCAACCCCCCTGCAGGAGCAGGGACACCTTGAACCACATCAGGTTGCTCACAGCCCCGTCCAACCTGGCCTGGAATGGTCCCAGGGATGGGGCCTCCACCCCCTCTCTGGGCAACCCCTGCCAGGGTTTCATCACCCTCAATGTAAAGAATTCTTCCTTAGATCCAGTCGAAACCTTTTTACTGAAGCTCTAAGTTTTAGGCAGCGTAAAACTATCAGCTGTTAAATGAGGCAGAAGACTGGGGATGCCATGAAGCGGGGACACAACAAAGTGTCACCACACGGGAACTGTGATAGTTCAGTAGGGCTCCCTTACACCGAGGCGGCACAGGAATGTAATAACCCACGGGATTTAAGGGCAAAGCGACAGCAGACAGAGGTTTCGGAGGTCTGAGGCAGCAGACCATAGAATCATAGAATGTTTGGGGTTGGAAGGGACCCCTAGAGGTCATCTAGTCCAACCAGGGACACTGCTAACTAGATCAGGTTGCTCACAGCCCCGTCCAACCTGTCCTTGAATGTTGCCAGGGATGGGGCCTCCACTACCTCTCTGGGCAACCTGTTCCAGTGTTTTACCACCCTCCAGACCAGGAGGAACCCAACACCGTGCATGAAATCCTGGGGCCACTGGAGCTCAGGAGAGCCCACAGAGCCATCAACCCTTCCATGAGACTCCTCGGGGACGCACAGAAAGGGCAGACGGGGCTGCGGGCTCCTCCTGCGCACACACAGAAACCAGTACCAGATTACTTTACCTAGTGCAGTAAATAGGAAGCATGGAAGTAGAGCTCAGTTTGACTAAACCTGCGGCTGTTCCTCCAGTCAAGGTTCCTCTGTTTCTATTTAATACCACCCAGCTCTTCAAGCATCGCCTCTATTGTGTTCCAGTCTAAATTTAAAGTTCTTGTGACTCCATTTCTAAGATTGAGCTGTTGTTGAGAGCAGTGGGTGTATAAACTATTCAATACACATTAATTTTACTAATTAATAATGGGTGAGGATTTCAGAAGGAGTTGTTTTTTTGTTTTTTTTTTCTCCTGTTCTAAACAAAGTTTTGCCTGATTAATGTTGCTACCTGGGAGGAGATGGCAAGCTTTATTGTTTTTGCTTTTCAGATGCCTCCAAACTGGTGACATATCTGCTCTATTAAATAGCAATCATCTTCCTCCATTTTGGCACAGGTGGCTGCATGTCAACATATTCTTATCAGAACAAGGTAAATGGAAAACTATTGAAAATAGGTTCAGTAAAACACTTGAGAAAACCCTTTGTGCGCATTGGGGCAGTGAATTTAAATACCTTGCCTGGATTTGTCCTCCAATTTACTGTAAAGTTTATTTTAAAGTTAGCAGTCTATTTTTGAGTTATGATTAATGGTTTTGAAAAGGCTTTCTTCAGCTGCACATACCAACAAAGGATTTAGAATTAATTCACATCTTCTAACTTCTTCCTTAATGGATTTTTAAGGTCCACTGCAAAGAATCAATCAATACCGGGCTGAAAGCTCTGGCGTGTAATGCATCCTGCAGCGTCGGAAGGCTCCTGCGGGCGGCGGGGTGAATTATGATAGTCTGAATTAATTGGAATTATTTGCAGTTATTAAGAAAAGCAAAATAATCATTTGCATTAATTTAATTCCAGGATACAAAGATAGCAACTCAGTCTGACTTAAAAAAAAAAAAAAGTACTCAAAGTTGACGGGTTTTTTCCCACAAGTATTTTGTGAATCTTCCCTCAAAAACTTCAATGTTGATGCACTGAATATTTTCTTGTCAGGAAAAATTTAATTTCCAGGGCATTATTTTCAGGACAAGGTGACATTTGCATGTTAATTTTGTACCTTGCATGACTGCACATAGCACTAATGTAACCGGCGAGAGAACAAGGAAATTAAAGCATTTCCATGTATTTTCTCCATTTTTTTTCTGCTGTTGATCGCTTTCTTTAATTGATAGCACATTTTGTTAACTCTTTTTTACTCTTTTTTTTCATAAACCATGCAAAAAGTTTAAAAAATGCTCCACTGTGGCGTGTACCGTTCCTCTGGAAACAGGAACATCTTTAAAAACTTTTCAGTTCCCAAAAGAAATAACAAGAAATTGTCGTCTCAATGGCACCAGTCTGAAAGAAGAGATCACCGTCCAGAATAAAGACAGCAAATTTATAGAATTCTGAAAAATAATTGGGTTCTAAAATAACAACAGTTTGGAGAACTCCTGAGATTAAAAAAAAAAAAATTACTCCTTTCATTTTGATTTGCAAATGGAATCCACAGGCTACTTTGCATTGACTCAATTGCTTTAGGCAAACACAACGTCAAGTCGTAAAACTACACGTTAAAATTGGAACCACAACACTCTAAAAGTCAATTTTTCTCTGATTACCCAAGGAGGTCACAAGAGCTCCTAACTTTTTAGTGCCAAAATCTTTTATGAGAAAAGGACCAAATCCACCAACTAGCAGCAAGTCACGAAGCCCCGCTGAATGCAGCGTATATATCATTTACTTTTACATTTCACCTACACTTTTTGCATTTTATTTATTATGATCTCCACATTTTATTACTTTCTGTTGGATGAGACCCAGGCAAGAGTCTCCATGTGAAAAGACAAGTTCAGTGTAACAGTTGGAAGTTAATTCATCTCAAAAAATAGCTGTGCCCTGGAAGAAACATTGAGTTACTGATCTTAAAAAGTCCTAGAGAGGGCAAAGAACAACTGTGCCGTGTCCAAGGAATCAAAAAATAGTATTGGATATTTCATGTGGGCAGCATCCAAAATTTATCTCTTGCAGCAACAATAAAATAGGTTGAAATGTGGATGGGATCAAGCTAGAGGTCTGATCTGAAAAATACAAACCTTTAGGGGAAAGTGGGGAAAAAAATAAATTTCTTGCAAAAATTAGTTTCTGCTTGAAACTCAGTCAGTATATGCAAATATGGTTTTTGGTTGAATATCTTACAGTTCGTTTCTGTTATTGCTCAAGGACGTTAATGTGAAATGCATTCAACGTACAGGCAAATATCTTCTCCCTGCTTCCTCAGGATCACAGAAGCCTTGCTATGAGCCCTGAAAACCACACATGGTTCCTTTCTAGCTCGTGAAACCGCTTGAGAAATCAGATTTTTGGCCAAAGTTGCCCATTTCTGCAAAAATTTATAGAAAAGTTACTGATCTCAGAATATTTACAGCATCTAAACATTCTTTAATTTGTTCCTTTTCTACGCTGACCTGCATGCTTGTCCACTTATTAAAATGAATTAAATCTCTGTAGAACACAATCGGCCTTTTTGAGAAGATTGAAACAAGCAAAAAAAGGGGCCTTGCGTATCGGCCTTCGCTGGGTTATCTGCAGTTGTCCTCTTTCCCCATTCAGGCTACTCTTCTTCCCTCCGTTTCGTCTGTAATGCCTAAAAAAAAAAAAAATCTGTGTAGGTCATTGTCGCGGATGGAGTGAGAGGGAGGCAAAAATAATGTGGTTTATTGGTGTAAAACAGTGAGTTAACAAAGGTCAGTGATAAATGCGACAATAGTTTGAGATTCGATGGCAAGGTACACTTTGTTGTTTACTGCACAGAGGACAGGGTCAGACAAAACTGTCAGGGAGACCCTCCCGTTGAGTCATGAGGTTGAGAAAAGATCCCTTTGCTTTCTAAACTCCCTCAGAGAGGAGTCTGGGTGCGGCTGGATCCAATCCTAGTCCCAGACTTGGTCAACGGTTTATGTCTAAAGGATTATATATGCGCAATTAATCCTTTATGTCACTTAGCTAATATTTCCAAGTTAGCATGCTGTTAGTCACTTACCGAGAATCTGTCGTGGTAAGGAATCTCTCAACCTCGAGGAGTAACCTTGAGAGGCGTCCCTGCTCAAGGGGAGATCCTGACGTGCAGCCGCTGCCGTGCAGGAGAGCTCAAAGGGCTCTTGGACTGCTCAGTATTTATGGGGGTAAGATGATTGGCTCATAGTCATATTTGCATACTGACCACTGTGCTTAGATGGGCACATTCCACACTAGCCCTTGGCTATTGCATTGTTATCTGTCTCCCCCACATCCAGTGGGTGCATCCTTCATGACCAGACACAGACCAGGTGCATCTATCACCACTGCCACAGGTGGTTATCACTTGAAAGAGGTCAAAGGAGGGGGAGTCAGAGACGAGGGGGGAGCACACCACCACAGTCATATGGCTATTTATCAAGAACACGATAAACTATGAAAACCAAAAGATGCTTATCAAGCGGGACTAATCTTGACACACAAGTTCAGTTTTTCTCCATCACTCCATTTTTTCATACTGCAACATTAGTATAAAAAGTTTTTTTGGGAATTATGAGAACATTTCACATAGAGGAGATGGGACAAGTAATACTGCAATAAAAATTCATCACATTTTGCTACCTTAGCTATTTCTATTACTCTGACATAACTTTCACCCCAACACTTCAGCAAATAAAAACCCACACATCAGTTTTCGCTGAAAGGATCATACAGCATAAAATTAGACTTAAGGAAAAAAAAAAAAATAAATTGTCTATTTTCCTGCTGTTTGTACTCATCTATGTAACAGATTATCGTTAAAACACCCTACGATATGGGTACCCCGTAGGCATTTTGGAATGTGCTTCGGAAGGAGTCTGGATGTTTTAAATACCACTCCGGTTACTTTACAGAAGATTAATTGTCTACCGTGTTTATGTAAATAGGAAACGAAGATTCCTGTGCATCCTTATTCATAAATTAAAACCAACGCTTTCCTACAGTTATCGCTATAAAGGGGAAATAGACCTTGACTAGACGCAATGAGGCATTTGTGTTCACCATAACTATAATTTACTATTACTGCTTGAAGAGCCATCAGTTCTTGTTTAGTCTGTTAAGTGACAATAAGTGCGGCTAAAATAAATTCTAATGAACACTCTTGGGTCACCTTACTGAATTTATGGGGCATAATACAGCATTATTGGAAACAACTACAATCTTTGGTGCTGCCTGCATCGGTTTGAAGCACCGGGTTGATTTTTCAGGCCATATGTGTACGCACGCTGATTCCTGAGGCGCCTGACTTTCGGAAGGACGACCTCTGATGGGGCTTTGGCTCTCTGGAAAGCACCGTGCAAGGTTATTCAAGTGAGTGCTCACAAAGGATGGCAGATGAATCATGAAGCTGCCAGTACGTCTTGTCTCAGAGAAGTATATTCAGCAATAACGGAGCCAACAGGCCACCACACGTCGACACAGCAGGGGCTTGCCGGGGCAGGGAGGATGGAGGACCCCAGCCCTCCACCAGCACCATTGCCTCTACCTCCCTAAGCAACCTTCTTCATCCTCACAGCATTTTGTATGCGATTGCTCTTTCTGTAAAGAGAGAAATTCAGAAACAACCCCAGGGGGCAAGAATAGAGATGGCTACAAGATGAATGACCAGCATGATCCAATGGATGGTGCGCCAGTCAGGTCTGCAAAGAGAGGGACGCCAAATCGTGCCGACGCTTACAGAAGAGGTCGTGAGAACTCCCCTGACCTCCTCATTCTCCCACAACGTCGTCAACATATCTCTCCCAAAAGGTAAAATTTTGGAGGGAAAAACCTTTCTTCAAAATTGCAAGTCATTATTTGAAAAGTAGATAATTTTTCTGACATTTTATAGGAAAGGGAATAAAGAGGAAAAAAAGAGAGGAGAGAGGAAAAAAAAACAATCATTAAAAAAACCTGATTTTTTTCAGAAAATATCAAGCAACAAAGCACAGGTTTTCTTGATAGCTGCCGCAGGAAAATTATTCCAGTGATTAAAAATCAAACCTAAAACCAAAAAAATCAAATGTAAACCCCCATCTCACTTGTTGCCTTATTTACATACACAGTGGATCTTCTGTAGCATATTTCACTGAACAGAATAATCGCATGCATGCACTACATAAAGTGCTCCACGGTTTGTTGCCAGAAAAATGCTAAAAAGGTAAGAGAGAATTTTATAATGAATCTGTCCCAGGCTGTGATTTATTCTGTGCTTTGGGCAAGAATCACAGAATCATTTAGGTTAGAAAAGCCCTTTAAGATCATCAAGCCCAACCATTAAGACGAGCGGTTCCTCCTTCCCACAATGGCCATGAGGGACACGAGCACTTGAGAAAGCCCCTGTGGCCTTCTTGGGCCCACCTGGCTTCAGGAAAGATGCTGCTATGAAAAACTTTAACCCAGCAAGGGACTTTTTTCTGTGCTGCAATGCTCAGGGCAGGGTGATGTTGGGAGTGCTGCGCAGAAGATGCTCTGCAACGAGGAGGAGGAGGAACAACGTCTGTGCCCAAGCCAGAGCTGGCAGAGGCCACTTAGCACCGGCAAAACAGCTTTTTGGAACACCTCCAATTCAAGCAGATCTCTCCAAAAGACTCAGCTATCTACTGTCTGCAACTTCTCTTCCAAAAATGTGCTGAGCAGAAGTTAACAAGTGCACCTCGCGACCATCTTTCGAGACAAAGGCGGCCAATGAAGAAACAGCAGCCTCACTTGGATCAAAATGCTGAAATTTGAGGAGTGAAATCCAAAGTCTAATTTAAGTAAGTGAAAAAATCCTATTGACTTCAGTGAGGCAAGACAGTCTATATATGGAGATGATGGCAAGCCCTCACTTTTTGTATTCCCATGCAGTCCGTGACACAAGCTGTTCCCAAGGAACGTAAGGACATTTTGCTTTTCAATTAAAATAATGTACTTACATAACGCTACTGCTTTTCACTCTATTGTGCCTGGTCTTCACTTCAGGAGCTTATCGCTGTGATCCCGGTTTCTTTATCCACCTTTGTATCTTATTCCAAGGGAGTTTGACAGAATTTCAATACAGAACCAGAGGTGTTCTCCAGAAACGCTTTTCAAGCCCCATTATGTATCTGAGGGGAGGGTATGTGGTGGAGATTATTGTCATGGTGCCCTCCGTCATCTTCCTTAAGTATAAAATACAAAAGTGCTTGGATACAGTTTTTAACCTATTTTTGAGGGAAATAAAAGTCTGAGCTCTCTACAGCGCCCAAAGACTAATCTTGAAATCACGAGAAAGACTCTTAATTCCTCTATCGTTAAGGGTGGGGGAAAAGAACATACGATGAAACCTACTTCATCATACCAGCTTTCATTATGGATTGTGCTCTCGTATTTATTAAAAATAATATTAACACAACTTCCTATTTACTTAATGTTTTTCCTCTTCAAAGCACTTTTTCGACATTAGCTAATTAATATAATGACTAATGATATTTCAAGTGTGCCTCTCCTAGGCAAAGCTGAAAGAAGGGCTTCTCTCAGAGCAAGGAAAAGAGCGTTTACAGACAGGTTTTGCCCAACTGCAGTCTCTCAAAGGCAGGTCAATACCTCTAGCACCCTCAGCCTCTTCAGAGGAGCAAGGGTGAAACGAGGGCCGCGTTTTTTTGGCCCTTGAGCATCTCTCTGGCGCAGCAGAGGGAAGCAAGCGCTTCGCTCAGAGTATGGCGCAACCACTCGCAACCTTCACCTCCCCGAGACACGGCTACCACGAGCTCTCCCACTTGGGGAATATGCTTTTGGCAGAGCTCCAGGATTAAAAAGCCTGGCAGAGGCATCAGAGAGCTGCTCTCCACTGAGGGCTAAACCTCCCTAAAGGCTCAGCTCAGCGCTGGCGGGGACCAGTTCAAACTGCACGTTCAAGAAAGATGAGGAACTCCTAGAAAGAGTCCAGAGGAGAGCAACTAGGATGATAAAGGGACTGGAGCATCTCCCCTAGGAGGAAAGGCTGAGGGAGCTGGGCTTGTTCAGCCTGGAGAAGAGAAGGCTGAGAGGGGACCTCATTAACACACACAAATATCTCAAGGGTGGGGGTCAAGAGGACAGAACCAGTCTCTTTGCAGTGGTGGCCAGCACCAGGACAAGGGGCCATGGGCACAAACTGAAACATAAGAGGTTTCAGTGGAATATGAGGAAAAACTTCTTTACTTTGAGGGTGATGGAGCACTGGAACAGGCTGCCCAGGGGGGCTGTGGAGTCTCCTTCTCTGGAGATATTCAAAGCTCGCCTGGATGAAGTCCTGTGTAACATGCTCTAGGAGAACCTGCTTGAGCAGGGGGGTGGGACTGGGTGAGCTCCCAAGGTCCCTTCCAACCCCTGCCATTCTGGGATTCTGGGATTCTGTACCCAGCCAGCTCCTGCCACGGCTTCCCCGTAAGCCAACGCTGTATTGCACGCCAGGTTCTCAACAAGCGATTAAACAGCTTGAGATTTCCTTGTCCTTACGACAGTTGTGCTCGAGACTCCTACGTACCAACACATTCGCCTTCAAATTCCGCAGGCAGACCGGTTAACGGCACGAGAGCCTACAGCCCTCCTCCCCCGAGCCGCGGCTGTTCAAACGCCGCCCGCCCTCCGCTCCGGGGAGCGATCGCATCGCTTCCCCGCGTTAATTACGGCGATGCTTTACAGTACGCAGCGGGCTACGGGGGCACATAATATGCCCTAACCACCCCCCCCCCGATGGAACGCCGAGCCAGGGAGCTCCCTACAGCCCACAGCTGGGAAACCGTGGCCACGCCATGCCGGCTCCCGGGCAATCCCACACGGTAACGTAAGAGCACGTTAGGTTAAAATCGGCGTTTCCGAACGCAGCGCTCCGCGCTTGCGATATTGCACGGAGCAGGACGGTAATGCAAGCCCTTGTAAAACTGCCTGTACCTGCGTCCTTCCTAACGAGGTGACATTTATGAAACTAATAAACTGTTAACTCCATTACGCTTCGCTGCA
The DNA here is from genome assembly GCA_017310255.1 of Butorides virescens. Classification (NCBI taxonomy): domain Eukaryota; kingdom Metazoa; phylum Chordata; class Aves; order Pelecaniformes; family Ardeidae; genus Butorides; species Butorides virescens. Next base: position 17,056 of record JADKXX010008504.1, on the reverse strand, counting down.
ATTTCTCAAACACGAGCTCTGTAACGCGTTCATTTTCTGAAACCACCCGAGTCATTTAAACACCATCAAGCCATGAAGGAATTAGTTCCCCCCCCCTGCAGAGACAGGTGAACCACAGCAAAGCTGTCTTTGCCTCAGCCGTGGCAGGGAGTTCCCCCCTTTTTCCTAAAGCTGCGTGCTGCTACCCACGGCGCAGGGACGTGGTCTGGAGAGCCCACCGAGATTTTGGCAAACGAGCAGGGACGGAGCGAGGAAAGCCATGCAGACACAGCCAGCGCCACTGGGTGCCACCTACCAGGGAGGTGACACTCCTGGAGCATCAGGAGTCTGCCAGGAAAGTTGCATTTTAAGTGTATTTGAGACATGGATGGTGTATTCAAAATATTTCTTACAAAATAAGGTTTTGGTGTTATAGGAAAATTTTCAGCAAAACAACAAAGTCTCCTGCTAACAGTTGCATCACTCAGAACCCAAACCTACATAAACTGTCTTTTAAAAAAACCCCAAACTTCACAAACCAGTCCCACTGTGCCAGGTCTATGGCCAATTTAACATTGTACATGCAGAGAAAAGGCTTTTTTCAAACTAGCTATAATGTTAGAAAAGGTGAAATTTTGCTTTAAACTATGCCCCACGCAATAACCTAAGCAGCGCGTGTGTTTTAGGAACTGGATTCAAGTGCCCAAATTTGCTGAAATATGGAGCTTTCTTCCGGGCAAGCCTTTGGGATGGAAATTAGGATTATCATGAACTTGGTCCAACGGGGTTTGCCCATGCCCTTGAAGCCTCCTGTTGCAGTGCCGGGATGCTGCCTGGCGTCGGGGACCAAACTCTCCTGCTTATTGGCATCACCGCGGCAACTCCGAATTAAGCCAGTCCAGGACTGTGCCTATAAGTGACCTATTCATCAGGTCGCTCAGAACAGGATCTCCTTATAAATTACCCTCCAAAAGGGTCGTACAGTACTCTTCATCTGTCTGTGTTTCCATCATAAGGAACAACCGTTCCAGCTCCCTCTTGGGCAGCTCCCTCTTCATCTCACTCAGGGTCCGACTGCAAATCAGTTGCCAGCAGAATAATTTCCCGGCATCCTTCACATAGAAGTCATCTGCTGAAAGAGTATTTTGGCAATTCAATTGAAATTTCAGTATGCTATTATTTTTTTTCCCATTGTAGAACTGGCAGCAGCAGTAGTAGCGCAGGACATAAGGGAGCCTCCTTGTTCCTTCCATTCCTTTGAGTTAAACAAAGATTTCAGCTGGCTTCTGTCAAGGAGAATTTGACTCCTAAACAGTTTTACTCACTTGAAAAGATCTTTCCTGAATGGGAAATAAAATATGAGGCACTTCTAGCACACATTCGTCTACATTCCTTCTTGTTCCCGGCACTGAAGGCGTGGGCAGCAGCAACCCAAGGGCAAACCCTGCATTTCCAAACAGCACCTGCAACCCCCAACTGCCCAGAGCATCCCCCCAACTCCCCAGAGCAGGTGGGGGGGAAAACCCAAGGCATTTCTGTTCAAAATGCATGTTTCTAGGTAACTTCCAGTCTCCAGGTTTTAAAGAGGAACATTTTTATTTCTTCAGAAAGTCTTGCTATTGCAATTTATTTAGTGAATGTTTGAAATATTATTTTTTTTAAAATTCTTCTTTTTGTATCCTTGCAAGGATGGAAGGAAGCAAGAGACCTGGAAGAAAATTTTACTTGGGGAAGGGGAAGTATTTTGGATAGAAAAGTCCTTCAAAGCCATTTTTTTTTAATTACCAAAGAAAAAGTGGCAAGGTCTACATGGTTTCAGCTGGACTAGCTGACTGTTGTAGGGCCCTTCCAGCTGAACTATTCTATTTTATTGTAAATATGATCGGCCCAAGCCATGTCCTCTGCTGCTATCAGTGGGCTTTCCTGGCGGTCCATGGAGGACGGGGATGAAATGTTGGTGGCTGTTAGAGCCCAAATGCCCTTGGGAGCTCCTGTTATTAAAACTGGGGTAAGATTAGAAAAATTACAGGACTGCTGTGCTGAACTACTTTTCTCTACCGCAGCCGCAGCGCTTGGCGCAATCGGATACGCAGGCTGAATTGCTGCCCGGGCTCAGGAGAGCGGATAACACCACAACACACACATTTACTCTGCTGCAGCTTTCCAATACATCACCTTGTCCTCAGCCTTTCTTCATAAACTCTTGGCAGGGCTGGACCAGCCCCCGGCGCTTGCCCGTGGGCCGTCCCAGCCCCCCCTTGCTCATAAACATTGCACCCAAAACATTTCCCAGAATACTCCTATTTTGATGCCTCTTGTTAGGCTTCTCTTCCCGTTGCCCACCAAAACCTCCTTTCAGTTCATTAACACAAAATCCCTGCTTTGCTCCCCTTTATCAATGATCTCACTGAGCTTTCCAAGGGCAGCGCCCGTTCTGCAGCAGAGGTCCCCAGGAATAATTTTTCCATGCTTTATCAGCCTTCTCCCAGTCTCTCATTTGTCATTTTGCTTTCACTCAAACTTCACTTGCTGCGCAGGAGGAAGAAGCAACAGGACCTTTGTGTTCAGAGCTCAACCCTTGCTTTCGCAGTCACAAAGTACAAAGAAATGGCGAAGTCCTTGCTCGTCGTAAGAAGTCACCAGTGATGGTTTGCATCGGTGTTGCCTCCCTGCAATGACTTGAAGTGAACCAACAACAGCACTGGGGGATTCAGGCACAGGGAAAATCACCCTTCTCCAACAGCTCCAATCTACATTTCCTTTATTTTTGTAATTGTTAGCTGGCCAAAGACTTTAGGAGACCTCGCTCTCTCTGTAACACCTGCCTGGGAAGCACTGGAAGTCACTAAAGAAAAGCCATATAAATGTGACTGTACTGGTGAGGACCACCCCTACAATTCTGAATGTAATTTCCTAATACCTGTATCACTTTAATATAAAATCACTCTCATAGATTGAAATCCATCTGACATTAAGCAGTACGTGCCCCAGCTATTCTCTCTTCTATCACACCCTTTACAGCCAAAGTTCCCAAACAGTCACCTCTATCCGTTACCTGCAGGCCAACTGCCACGCCAAGTGCCCGCGAGGTTTGAAGGCTTCATTAAGACCCTGCACGAAATCTCAGGACATTTACATTCATTTGTAGGGTCTCTGTGATCTTGGTACAACTCACAGATTAGCCTGACCCAACGAAGTCTTTTCCTTATACGTTCCCTTGGAGCCTGTGAACAGACCTAATGAATTCAGCACTGCATAAAGCACCTCTGAAAACTGTTGGAGGATCAAAGTCTTGATATGTCTCTTTTTCCTCTCTAAAAGGTCTTCCTTGCTTATTTAGGCTGCAGCTCTTTGGGCACCGACCACCTCTCGCTTTGCTTTCACCGTGCCAACGCAACACGAGTTACACACACGTAGGTGAGATGCCAACAGCCATCTCCCCTCCCAGTACAAACATTTCCATCTCACCCAGGGAAGGGTCAGGATTATCATTTGTGCCCAATTCCAGGGGCAGAGACATCTCGCCTTGGTTCCTCACCACACCACTTCTCTTGAGCACACAGCATTAAGCTTTAGACTAACCTTTATGCCAGCCTGAGAGCTTCACTGGGCTGAGTTTTCTTGCATCCTGTAGAGCAGCACACACGGTGTATATATAATATATATATAAAAAATATTTATGTTATATATATATATAATATTTATGTTACAAAACCACAATGAGGATAAGTTGCCTTCAAAAATATTTGCATAAAATGTACAAATGTTTCACCCACATCGGTATCATTAACAATAACATAACTTAATATGGCCCTACTGCTTTGCAAAATGCATCTACAGACAATTTCCTAATATTGCAGTTTTGCAGTATTATTTTTTCCCAAAACCTGACTTGGTGCCTTGAAACGAAACTAATGAACTACGACTCTTAACAGCGGCGCTGTCACCATCACTAGTTTACAGTATAATTTCTTTGGACACTTCTGGTACCTGCACACTTTTCATTCTGCATATCTTAATTAGTCTAATCGGGCCTTCCAGTAGGATACTGGAAGATTCACAAAATAATGACAAAGTAATCAGTACATGATCAAAAGCCTAAAACGCAAACCATAGCCTCAAGCTATGGTGGAAGGCAACTACAAAAATCACCAGACATTTAGCCATCCTGCAATTAATTCGTCGCAGACCCGGCTCTGAAGTCAGTAACTGGGAGTAAGATCACACTGAACATGAAAGAGATTATTTTGGATTAGAAGTTGAGGCTGCTGTGCCCCCTTGGCCCCAGCTAATATTAAACATGAAAGCTGCAATGCAGATTAGAAGGTTAATTTCAAGAAGTCTCTTTTAGGGCCTGCGGGGATGTAGATCTGTTATTTCCACCCCTTTGGATTTGTTCCTGGGTATTAGTTGTTTCTTCTTTTCTGCTACAGAAACTCCACAAGACTAAGATCCAAGGTATTTTTTTAAACCTGTATCGACACCTTTTTGTTTCACGATTTTAACAGTGTATTCCTGGACCATGATTATGGTTTTGGCACCACCACCACACCAGTCACAGCACCAATCGTCATTTTTAGGCCTCTGAGCTGCCATAATGAACTCCCACCACTACGAAACGAAGACCACCTCAAACTAGGAAAAAGCCATTCTACCCATCATGGACATCAGCCTACTGCAACCATTTTCCACTAAAATCAAGTGAAGCCAGACCTCAGCAATACAGGGCAAACACCAACCGTGTTGAGAAATTAGATCACGTTGAGAAATTAGCCACGAGTAACTCATGAGATTTGACGTCCTGAGACAAGCCCACTGCTGGCACAGGCATGGAGGGATCACCAGCTGGAATACCTCTCGTTTCCTACCTGCTGATGAGGTTTTAATCTGCTCGTGCTCATCGGCCCCTCGGTATAATCTCAGTATCCAAAGGGATGCAGGAATGCACTTATTTAGCACATAAAGCAAATCCTCCATGTCAGCGACCTTCAGCAAGGAAGATGATAGAGCTGTCACCCGGACAGGCCTGGAGGTGGAAGGCAGCTCAGGAGCTGGGGATCAGCAGCACCACTGCGGACCCCTGCGCCCCACACAGCCTATGAAGGGGTTAACACAGCCTCATGACCATGTCCCCTACCCAAGGTGAGGTTCTGACTGTCTCCATCCATGCTACCTGCATGCAGTTTCAGCCCATGAGCGGGGACAGTCGTTGGCCACAAACATCCCCGGAGGGACCGGGGGTGAGCATCTGGAGCGGCTGTGGGAGCACATGGTCTGCAGCTCCCAGGATGGTGTCCACCCCACAAATCTCGAGAACCACGCGGTCCCTGGGAGGCTTCAAAGCAGAATCTGCCCATTTCTGTGAAGAAAGGGTACAACATCCCCCCGGGGAGGGGGCAGAAGGAACTGCTGAGCTAACTAATTGCTAATCGCTCCCTGCTCGTTACCACTGAAAACTATGGAAACATAAACCACGTCATTAAAGCAAGCGATTGTGGAAGCCAGGCTACACAAATCCTATTTTATAATCAGATATTTGAAAGTGCGCCCAAAGAGAGCTCCTCCCCGCTGCAAGAAGTGGGTGGGAAGTTTGCTTAATGGATTATCACGGATAATCCCTCATCCCCCAAGACGATCTTCAGTTCTTGGTCACCAAAATGAAACCAGTGGGCTCACACAAACTCCACAGGCTCTGATAACAAAGTAAAGAAACATATGGAAAAAAAAAAACCCTCCGAAATCCTCCCAGGAGGACAAAAAGAGAAATTACCTCCAGAGGAATCTGTGAACTGAGGTGTAGGTCCTGGTCATCCTCCCTACATGACAGAAACCTCCCCAGGAACAGCAGGCGTGCATGGAGGAAGAACCAGCGCCTGGTTGAACATCTGGGGCCATTCCTATGCGTTGCTGTGCTTATGAGAAGGTGCAAGCTGGAGAGGAGGCCTTGGAGGTGAGGAAGGCTCCAGTTGACAGTCCCACCCCAGAGCTTCCCTCCAGTCCCACCCCAGAGCTTCCCTCCAGGTCTTTTCTCACCACTTGAAGAAAATGAGACGGTATTCTCCTCTGTAACTCAGCGAGGCGTATTCTGCTCCACTGCAAAACAACGCGCCACCCCCCGTCCCTGCCAATGTTGATACCAATCTGAAAAGATTTAAATTGAAAAATAATATCATTACGCTCCTTTCTTCTCTTCTATGTTTGTATTCTTAGGCTTTTAAGAGAAAATTCTTAGATATATCAAAGTACCTGGAAACGTGCTAATTATTTCAATGGAAGTGAAGATTTTCACGTGATGGTATGATCCCAACTGGCAAAGTGAACATAATTACCAATATCAGTGGAAAACAAAATCAGCAACACTTCAAGGCTCTGTGGACTTGCGTTAGCAAATATTTTTGTAGCTGATCATTCATCGCAAAAGGCTACTTATTATTCTTGTAAGTAAAGCTGCACCACTTTAAGCAGCCATCTAAACGACCGTATGCCTCTCCAATAGTGGGAAAGTCGCCGAGGGAACGAGAAGACCCCAGATTTTATAGTTAGATTATTCTGACTTGATTGCGACCTGAAATCCTGCAGCTCTGTTTTCTTAGTTTTTCAAGCAAGTTCTGGGTTTCAGAAACCTTGGGCATGGATGTTAAAAAGCTAAGAAAGTGAAAGGATTTCACTGATTTCACTTTCTTCTGAAAATCCACTCTTTCAGTGAACTGAAGGGACATCACTGGGATCTTCTGTGAGCCTGGAAAGGTTTGCTTTTTTTTTTTTTTTTTTTAATTAAAAGGAACACTAAAATATTTAGACCCATGCTTAAACTAAGATTTATTACTCTTTCTTCTCTACAGGGGTTGTTACGTATTTCAGCATTATATTTACTTCTGGCTTTGAAGCACTGTGGGACTTCCCTTCCATTTGGCGAGCACCTCCTGGGGTTACAGCATCTTTGTTTCCCATCCATGAAATAGCAGTGCTACCTCTCAAAAATGTCACGGCGATGAGTAGCTACTGCTCTAAGGAAGGGAAAATGCCTCTGCACTGGCAACAGAACTGGGCCTCCAAACCATCCGAGAGGCCCGGGGGGGCCGAGGGGTGCTGGGCACGTGGCCGGCATCGCCGCTGGCCCGGGGACGGGAGGTGGCACAGGGGAGGCAGGGGAGATGGAGCATCTCCGTGGCTCAGCGGGAGCTGCCGCCACTGTCACCCAATATATTAAATTTAGAACCCCTGACAAAACATTGCCTTCAACATTAAAACAGCTGACAGGGATAAAAAAAAAAAATAATAGAAAAAAGTCAAAGACCAGCAGTACCTGCTGGATGATAACCGGAGCGCTGACAGCCTCGGCAGGGAGCAGAGGCACATCCCGCGCACGAGGACCTGACCTACCTGCTGAAGCCCTGTCACCACAGAGCCTCGCTGACGTCTCCTAAGGACACAGAGATGCCAAAAAAAAAAAAAAAAAAAGTGTTTGTTCTTTTGCTACTGATACCCTATACTTTCGACAAAATATGCGATAACAATTTTTTCCCCTTTGGCTATGGGAAGCGTTCGATGGCCTTCAGAGGCAGCGGGACCCCCACATTAACCAGACGTGGTGGCTGGAGCATGGCCATTCCCTGTGCTCCTGAAGGACCGGAGGCAACACGGGAATTAGCGTCTCACTTTCCAGTATCGCCTATCTACCTTATTCCTTAAGGCAAAATCCAATTAGAAATTTAAATAATAATTAAACAAAAATATTTTAAATCTTGATTCACATATTCCACAATTTTCATCTTTCTTTGGCGCACCTGCCTGTTAAGCTTTAGAATCACAGAATGGTTTAGGCTGGAAAAGACCTTTAAGATCATCAAGTCCAACCTTTCTCTGCCGTGGCTGCTTCTTACCAGTACACATCAGGCTTAGTATTAGGTGATGAAGCACAAACCACTATTTACCTACTGTAATTTTAAGAGCAAGCAGGGAACGCTGCATTTATCTTCACTAACCTTGAACATGCCTGCCCCATCTCATGAAAAAAGTGACGGAAGGGACTGACTTTAGCTTACTGTCCCAAGGCCCCCATAAAAGCTGAATGGTAATTTAATTAGTTGCCTTTCTGGTGATTAACTAGGAATTTCTGATCATTTAATCTGAGTGCACTTTGATTCATTAAGTATCTGTTTCCATATTTTTTTATTTTTTTTTTTTTTATACAAGGTTATTAAATAATCCTGCCCAGGGAAGTGCGGTCCCTGGCGTGCAGGACCACGAAGTATTTTGTGCGAATCAGGTAGGAAATACACACGATGTGAACTGGATTCTCAAACCTATTTGGGACTCGCCCGACTCAGTGATAAATTAGCAGTTAATGTATTCTGACGGAACTTGCAAACGGCGAGCCAGGTCCTGCGATGGAGAAAATCAGTGTGGACCTGTGACTCCGGTTCATACCTACTGCAAATCCGCGCGATGCTACGGTTCGTTACGCGCTTCCAGCTTGGCCCCTTCTTTGCACCAAAGCGGCGGGGAGGACTAATGCAAAACCGGAGCAGCTCCGGGGATTCCGGGGACCAGCAGGAGCTCTCCAGCCTCGGGACATTTCTCCTGACCACAGCAAGTCACTCAGCCCCCTGAGATACCATTTCCCCCTGGGTAACAGGGAGGCAGTAACTGCTAGCCTAGCTCATAAAGGATGATTAAATAAATCTATTAAAGTGCTATGAAGACTTAGAGTGCTATATACTTAACTTTTTATTTAGATTTAAAGCGTATTATAAAGCCTGTACGTGCTCTCCAGGCACCCATGCAAAAAAGGAAACTTACAATCCGTTAACGTGTTGCTTAGCAGCATAATGTAATAAGAAAAGTTAAATTATCCGCCAGCTAATGCTGCAGCAAAATATATTTCATCAACTCAACCCCAAACTTTCCCCTTGCAGCTCTAACAAATAGCGTGAATGAAAAGCCCCTTGGAAGGCAGACACGAAGGTCGGCTTCTCCTTTATCACGTAATTGAAAATAAAGAGAAAATGTAAGTATCTGTATCAGACAAAAGATACCAAGCCAGATTTCCGAGCACAAATACACGGGGATTTATTTATATCCATTATGCCAGAACAGTAAGAGAGGCTTTGGTTCCTTGTATGAAAGAAAAAATAGAAGAATCCAGCGGCTGAATGGTGCCTCGATTCTCTTTTCATTTGTTTTGATTCCCAGATAAGAGGGATATAAGGAGACCTGATCATCCTGCATGGATGCAGGGACAAACTCCAAATACAGCAGCACTCACACCCCCAGCACGGCGCGTGCCCCTCGAAACCCCAACAGCAGCGCTGCAGGGGAGAACAAAACCCATTGACATCCATCCTCCTGCCTCCTTCAGGACAAGGGGGGATGGCTTTAAACTAAACCAGGGTAGGTTTAGACCGGATCTAAGGAAGAAATTCTTTACAGCGAGGGTGGTAAACCACTGGAACAGGTTGCCCAGAGAGGTGGTGGAGGCCCCATCCCTGGGACCATCCCAGGCCAGGTTGGACGGGGCTGTGAGCAACCTGATGTGGTTCAAGGTGTCCCTGCTCCTGCAGGGGGGTTGGGCTGGGGGACCTCTGGGGGTCCCTTCCCACCCAAACCATTCCATGATTCTAGGATTCCTCCAACGCTTGTAACGCGCTCATACCACAACGGAACGGCGCCCACGCCAGCCTTCCACCATGCCCTGAAGGTCAACAGCTTTAAGCTCGGTGGGCGAGCCATTTGTCTGCGCCTAACGCCCGTGGCGAGCACGGGTGTCCCTTGTAAGAGATGTTACACAGGTCACCAGGAGAAGCATCCTACACATTCTCATCGGCATTTTACATGAATGGTGACAACGCATCCCGGTTTTAAGAATAAAGAAAGATTTTTAAGGGCTGTAAAAATAGGACAGAAACATGAAAATCCCAATTAGTGTGGAACCACCTCATAAATGCTGCCTTATTAATGACAAAGACTTTGGGGACTTAAAATTGGACCTAACGCTCATTTCAGCAAGACAGACACACAGACAGAAGCTGTAAAGCTGTATCCGAGGCACGCCCCAACGCCAACTGCCAACCCCAGGCAGCCAAAAACCAGGCAGGAGGCTGCTTCCCTCCCAGCCCTCGCAAATTCTCAGATTGCTTTAATCATCGCAAGACATTTTTATTCTTTTTTAATTAGTTATATTGTCTCTATCTGTCCTTGGGATTCTGAGCCAGCTTTATCCTCCCCCCAACAACTGCAAGGAATAGAAACTTGATTTTATCTTGAAGTGGAAGCCGAAACACCCGTATAACATCCCATTTTACAGGACTATGACAAAATCTTTCACCTCTGACAGATTAGGAATAACGCTGGGCTTGGGGAGGCGGCTGATTTTACTTATTGCCGGCACAGCCCTGCATCCCAGCGGGAGCCAGCCGCCTCCCTGGGGGCGGCACAGGATCGCACGGGCTGCATTCGTCACCCTTCCCAATAATCAATCCATTTCTCTGCCTGAAATCATATCAAAAGCAACAGAGCAGCTCAAGGAGAAAGGTGGCAGCCTTACGCCAACAGATCACGAAGGGTCTTCACGAAGCACGGTTTCCTAAATCAAGGTTTCCCTCTCCGGTGCTGGAATTGCAACCCAAATCTGCACGAGGCGCAGAAGGAAAACTGACAACAAATAAGGAACGTGGCCACTTCTACGGCCTGACATGCAGCCCAACCTGCCGTTGGGTTGCCTTAAATTTGCCTTAAACCCAATTCATTCTGTAGCGCTGTTACTTGCCGTGATGAAGAGCCAGAATTTTGTTATTTCACGGGAAGTCTGGCTTCTTACTGATACCGGATGCTTTTGAGAGGATAGCGTAAAAGGTGTTAGAATTTTAATTGTGCATCAAGAAAGAGTGTCAGGGCAGTAAAGATGTATCGGCTGATATTCTGTAGAATAACACAAAGATGGGAGCGTGAAGGAAAGCCTGCAATTATTGAGTGTAAGCCGAGATGGTTAATCATTTAGTTGGACTGGAGGACGATTGGTGTTTTGAATTCTAAAGCAAGTCACTGTCTATCCTTTTCGTGATGTGTCATTCTGTAGGAAGGGAGCCACAAGTTATCATCGTTGTCTCTGCCAATGAAGTTAAACCCAAGCACAAATCCAAGCATATCCCCATAGCAAGCCTTAGCAGGTCATCAGCCAGACCTTCAAGGAAAGGCCCCACGGATGAACCCCCCCGTACCGATGGCATTCACAGTGTACGGGGCGCGCACCGATGCCATGAGGACTGAGCAAGGGGGTAATATTCACAGGGTTATGAAGTGGATCACTTTATCCTCTGAGCTAAGCGCAGAGCCAGCTGTTCTTGCTGACTGCCTCAAAAAAAACCCCAAAATAAACCAAAATTCCTTCAGAGGCAGCAATCGCAGCCTTTGCAAACAGGCGGTTTGCCTTTGCAGTCTTTGGGGAACAAGGTGGTCGAGTCCTCATCCCTGGAGGGATTTAAAAGAAGGATGGATGAGGTGCTTAGGGACAGGGTTTAGTGGTGGGATGGCAGGGTTAGGTTAAAGGTTGGACTCGATGATCTTAAAGGGCTTTTCCAACCAAAGTGATTCTATGAGGAGAACAAGAAATGACATGGTATTAGGTCTGGGTGGGCTCTGGTCCTGAGGCTGAGCTGCAATCAGCAGAAGAACCCAAAGGTCAGTTCTGACACCAGCTGGAGGGAAAGGGAACCACGCTGCAACGGTCAGACACGTTTGCCAGAGGCGCACCCTTGCGTGAAGGTGGCTCAGCCCTGGTGCATGCAGCAGAAAATCATACGGAGGTAAAATCATTACCAGTGGGAAAGAAAAATCGTGGAGAAAATTGATTTAGAGTGGAAAGTGAATGACTTGCAAAACGTGGCAGAGGCCTGCCTCTCGTGCAATGCCCAAGGAGGTCCAACCCTGCCACTGCCACGAACAAACCCAGCACGAACACCGAGCAGAGCCGCCGCAGCTCCGCCGAGGCCAAGGACGCCCTGCGCCACGAGAGGATGGCCACGCAGGAACAGCTTAGGGAAGATTCAATATCTCACATGGAGCTTTTTGCCTGCCGCAACACTCCTCTGGATTGGCACTTCTGGTGGCACTGCGCCCTGGGGACCACGGAGGGCTCTGGGATGGGACCACAGGGAGCAGGTTGGAGGAAGACAAGGTTCATCGCAACGGCTGGGGCCGTTTGGCCACGGCTCTGTGGATGCAGTAAGAGAAACTCAAGTTAAATCCAGCTGTTCTGCTAACCTCCCAAAGGGTGACCCGTTACCGGCAGGGATTTCTCCTGAGCAGTGATACCGCTTGTGAAGCTCCTGCTGAAGCACACGGCTGGGCTTGGGCCGGGGGAGGGAGCCTCTAGGAACAGCGCTGCTGTAAACGATGCTTCGGAATACCCCAGTATGAAGTTAGATGAGGATACAGCAGGAGAAGATGAAGACGAGAAAGAAATTACAGCAGGGATGTATTGTTCCACAACCCATAAATCCCTTTTGGGTCATAGTCCACTTGCTGTTACCACATGCGCATTACTGGAATACACGTGAGAAAATGCAAGAAAAAAAGATTAAAATGTTCAATCATTTGCAAACGCTCCCCAGATGAATATGAGGATGTGTTGGAAGAACAGCTCTAATACAAAACTCTACACCGCGGTCTAATCTTGCTGGGAACTCAAAATGAATTATGTGGATGAGTGCACCCGGGGGTTTATCCGGCTCAGGAAGCGCATTCCCACAGCCAGCCCCTGCGGGCTCCCATCCCAGCCTCCGTCACCCCCAGCCTGGCCTGGCGGTACCCGGGTGCCACGCACGGCGCTCGGCATGGTCCAACAGGGCTTGGAGGTACAGCCTACCCCAACAGCCCAATTACAGCCCAAACTGACTGAGGCTGTCATCAACCACCACCTGATGACACCAAGGGACGTGGAGGACTCCACGTGGCCACAGGACATCAGAGATGCCACGTGTGTCCGGTGACTTAGGGTCACCTGGCAAGATCTGGCTATGGTGCAATGGTGATGGAGAGGTAACGTTGCCACCAGGTTATTTTTTGCCAGAAAAATACATGATCTGTCAGACAGAGCACGTTTTGTGAGCGTGGGGGCATCTTGTATGACGTTTATCCTCTTGTGCAGCTTTAAGGAACACAAAACTCATTTCAAAGCTGGGTGTGCAAAATTGTGTCACCGACCTGTCATTGCCCGGGCAAATTTCAGCAAGGAAACGCTCAGACTCTCACTTAAGCACCCCAACTTGCTCCCACATCCCCAAGCACCACAGAAATAACCCATGGGGGAAACAGGGAGAGGCTCAAGCCCCAGAGAATTAGGACATGAGGCCCTCTCTCTCTTTCTCCTTTCAACACCTTTGTTGTTGTGATTTTTGAGAAGAGGTTTTAGTCTAAGGATCAAAGTAACACTAGAAAAAAAATACAGCCTACCAGACGTAAACATCACTTACTTGATTTGATTACTGATAAGAAGTTTGCATTAAGACTGTGGAAAAGCCTTGCCTGACTCGTGCAGAATGAAACGGCTAACGCGGCTTTGACCAAAACCCTCCTGGTTTGATGGGAGCAACGTCATGAAAATGGACGATAAAATGCCGAGGCTTGGTGGGAAGCTGGCTGATGGGTTCTGTGAGTGCTTTTAGGATCATTTATTTCATGGATACCACACCATTGACATATTAAAATCTCTATTTGTTCGTATTTCCATGACTTTATGCTGTTTTTTTTTTTTACTTCATCTGTGCTCCTGCAATGCACATCCGTACTACACTGGTATGGAATGTTTTAAAGCCTAAATTCTTCAATTGAAAACCTGGCCCTGCTGGGGCTGGGTTATCAAGCAGGAATTGCAGCTTGCAAGCCCCCGTGCGTGGGAAACACGCAGTTCACATCCTTCAGAGCAGAGTTTGCATGGTTCACCCCCGCGCAAACAACGCCTGGCCCGAGCAGCCTGCCCGGTCCTTCCCAGGGGGTCCCATCTGCAAAGCGCACACCCTCTGCATTTCCATCCCCTGGGAAGCTCCAGCAGCATTAACGTTGCAGCATTAAAATTAGCAGAAATTATATCTGCCAGCAGCAACGCCTCTGTTTTTCACCCAGGCTGGGCTGCAGGACTTCTGGGACAGAGCTGTATGTCCACCCCAGCTCGGCCACGCTCTGCTGAAGAGCGTAGCCTGGACTGATATCAAAAGTGTTTGATAATGCTCTGTAAAAGGTCCCCATTAGCTTTCAAATGAAAAAAATGTGGGTGCAGTTAAACACCAACATTACCAAAAGCTAAATTAATAAGAAGGGAAAAAAAAAACAACCATAACCAGTGTTCCTTCAGAAAATTCTGCACTGAAAACCTTCTGCAGTGAGTGAAAAATTTCCACCTATATTAACTCATTTCACGTCCATTGATTTTTGTTTTACCCATTGGAAAATAACCCTCCTGCACTCCTGCTTACCACCTCTCAAATAACCTCCGATTGCTGGACATATCCTAAGAAAGGTATTTGCTTTGCTTGTACTTATGAAGCATCGCTACTCTTCCCTGAAATTTTATTGCTCTGTAAATGAGGATCCAGTGCCGAAAGCCTGCTTTTATTTTCACCGTGACAGAGCTGAAACGGCAGGGGTAATAAAGCCAACAGCGAGGCACTCGCCCTTTCTCATCTTCCATAGAGAAACACTTAATAGTGCCTCTTCAAAAGCTTTCCTTAACGAAAACTTCACCAGCCAGATGATTTTATTTATTAATTTCCTGGGACAAGACCTGGGAAGTTGGTAAGAGGCCATTCCCTCAAGCGATGGAGAAATCACAGGCACAGGCTGCTCGCCGCACTCCGTGCCAGGCAGAGCCGTCCCAGCCACGAAACTGGTGAAATCCCACTAAACCATGCCTGCTGCCCCAAGAGCCATGGGGATGGCGTATTTGGAGGCGCCAAATCATAGAATCACCTCGGTTGGAAAAGCCCTTTAAGATCATCAAGTCCAACCTTTAACCTAAACCCTGCCATCCCACCACTAAACCCTGTCCCTCAGCTCCTCATCCATCCTTCTTTTAAATCCCTCCAGGGATGGGGACTCGACCACCTTCCTGGGCAGCCCATTCCAGAGCCTGAGGAAAGTCAAGAGCTTAGCGCTTATTTCCCAACCGTGGTCGTAGAGCTCGCATTGGGCATTTAAACTCTCTGCACTTGGGCCCAACTTCAAAGGCCAACACTCTAAGAAGGGGGTGTTGAAGCAATTACACCAGTAACACCGAGGGGTTAAACCGGGTGAGCCTGACCAAGGGCTGCATTTCTTGCAGAGAAAGCAGAAACGACATTTAGCGATGAACACTTTGGCTAATCGAGCTCTTCAGACCCGACACGAAAGGTGTGTTCAGACAGCTTCCAGCCACGATAGCGCACACCTACCGTTTCTTGTGGTGATGAGGACCCATGTCACATCCACGTGACAGGCAAATCTCCTCCTGCACCCAAAGACGTGAAGATCATTGCAGGAGTGCCCAGGGTGTTGCGTTCCAGGGCTAGAAGGATCATATTTTCCCTTACAAGAAACATTAACGTAACACTACGGCATCTAGAAAACTAGCAAAGACGCACAAAACCTCTTTCAATTAAATCCCACCACACTGAAAAAGTCACTTGCCTCCATGTGCTCTTCCTTTTTGTCTGGAGAGATTGGAATGGTAGTGGCAAACCAAGGAACTACATGGAAAAACTCTTAAAGTTCCCATAGCAGAACTTTTTCCCAGCGACTGCCAACACTCACCAATACCTGCTGTTCAGATCAACCCCTGACAGAAGCGGCCAGCACCGTTTCGGTTGTTACACCGAACCAAAGTCACCTTAAAGCATCCTTCTTGCAGACTTTTGGAAAACTGAGGGTACTTTCAGATTTTTACCATTTCACAGAATCACAAGGGGTTGGAAGGCACCTCGGGAGCTCACCCAGTCCAACCCCCCTGCTCAAGCAGGTTCTCCCAGAGCATGTCACACAGGACTTCATCCAGGCGGGGGTTGAATATCTCCAGAGAAGGAGACTCCACAGCCCCCCTGGGCAGCCTGTTCCAGTGCTCTGTCACCCTGAGTCAAGAAGTTTTTCCTCATATTCCACTGAAACCTCTTATGTTTCAGTTTGTGCCCATGGCCCCTTGTCCTGGTGCTGGGCACCGCTGCAAAGAGTCTGGCTCCATCCTCGTGACCCCCACCCTTGAGATATTTGTAGGTGTTGATGAGGTCCCCTCTCGGTCTTCTCCAGGCTGAACAAGCCCAGCTCCCTCAGCCTTTCCTCCTAGGGGAGATGCTCCAGTCCCTTTATCATCCTACATCCTCTATCACCTACCTTAAGGGATGCAGTGAATTTTTAAGCCACATCTGTTTAATCACAGATGCCTTTTGAAAGATTCGTTAGCTCAAAATACCATTTCAGCTTTTCTGCGGGTTTTTCCCCCCCACTCTCCCACACACAGTATGCCAGCAGGAATAACATCGTCCCACACTCCGGAGGGACACAGCGCGGGGCCTGCTACGCGCTCCTCTTCAAATACGGAGATAAAGCCTAGCAAAAGGGCTGCGAGACAGGTTTGCATTGGGTTTGGTCGCTGCGCAGCACGTAAACATGATTCACGTACGGGAGAGCCCGGAAAATGGGATGCTCGTTGGGACCAGGCAGTAGGGGCATCCACAGCCTTGGGATTCGATAACAACGCCCCCAGGTTGGGGGATGCTGTTTTAAGAAGTGTGATGGAAGGAAACAACTTTCTTCACCTCTTTTATGGAATTACTTGATTTCTACCTATGAAATTGCCTTCTCATTAAACCAACTGCTGCGTACATAGAAATAAGAGAATATAGAGTTGTACCTTCCCTCCAAAGGGTGCCACCGCGGATTTAAAAAACCAGAGAGATCTGGCAGAGCTGTAGCAGAGGAAGCTGCAACCCAGCTCTTTCCATGGCACCCACAGACAGTATTACATACCTGTACTGCGTACCAACATATTGCATACTTTTAGAATTTTATTATTTTTCCCATTATTATTTTTCCCATTATTATTTTTCCCATT